>JANAVB010009398.1:15916714-16173017 GCA_029216955.1 Iris pallida | reverse complement strand
ATTTACTGTAGTTTCGTATTCTTTATGGCTTGCCTTGATGTATCTTGATTAGGGTTGACCTTGGGTTGGTTTGGTCCAACTTGACTTGTTTTGGATGGCTTGGTTTGATTTATTTTGGTGGTTGGTTCAACATGTGAACCATCCCCCTCTTTATAAAAGCCAACTACCCCTTTCTCTCTCTTTATACTTTCATCATTTTTTCACCTTCTTCTATATTACTCTCACACCAACCTAGAGAGCTTAAGCAAGTGTAATCTTGCTTTATAATGGATCTTAGATTTTATTGTTCCATTATCTTTCCCTCTTGATTCTAAGCTCTTTAGAACTTAGAGTTCTTGGGTAGATGAAGGGATCTTTGTGATCTAAGTTGTGTCATTTTTATTTTTTGGGTTTTGATCTATCAAACTTCATATTTTATGTTTGATTATTCTATATTGTTAGAGATTCAATTTTACTCAAAATGGACTTTTGAAAAGTTAGATTTCGACTTGTTTTGAGGAAGTTATGGCCAAGTAAGATTTGGACATCTTCTATATTCATCTGTCCTGATTCTGGCAGGGACGATGAATAGTGTTTTCCGCATGGCTGCATAGTACCGATAGTTCTGTCCGCATGGCTGCATAGTACGTATAGTGCCTGTACGCATGGCTGCATAGTGTCGCATAGGCTTGTCCGCATAGCTGTATAGGCATGTCCGCATGACTGCATAGTGCCGTCTGTTGTATGGCTGCATAGTGCCACATAGTACCTGTCCGTATAATGCCTATTTTGGCTTTTGGCTGTTTTATGTCCTATTTGGCTGATTGTGGCCACAATTTATCCCAACTCCCAACATAAAAGTTGTAGATCTTTTCCTTGGCTTCGAGAATATGTTATTAGCTATTTTTATGCAAGTTTCTCTCGTTTATGATAATGTAAGGATAACACGATAGTGGCCTGTTATGGCGCACTCTTAACAAGTAACAAGTAACTTGACATGATAATTTTGATAGTGATCCGTCGTGGTGCCTCTTGACAAGTAACCTGACATGATAATTCTTGATGGTGGTCCGTCGTGACGCAATCTTGACATGATAAGTATATTGATAGTGGCTGCCGGGCGCACTTGACAAGTAATCTTGATAAGTAAGTCTAACATGTAATCTTGAATGCTGTTGTGACGGCTATCTTGACATGCTGAATAATAACTCGTCTTGACCGTGGGTGATTGTTCTTGAATGTGCTTGTATAAGCTACCCGTCTTGTTTCGCATCATGTCTAGGACTTGCATCCCTGTTTTACCACGGTCAGGAATTCATGCTGAATCTGACTAGGTTATTACTAGATTGATCAAATTAGCTCATATAGAGAGTTGTTTCCAATTACAGGCGATCCCTTTATCTGGGCGCCTTGAGTGGACTTGTAGCCTGCCGTCGAGTAGGACACATTTCCAGTCCACTGTCATGTGGGGCACTTCTTGAAACACGTAATATGCACACTGTCATGTGTTGTACTCCAAGTCACCTAATATTCTTGATAACTCTTACATGAACCTTGCCTGGATAACTGGATAGCTGTAGGGCTTGTAACTGCAGGAACATCTCATTGCATCTTGTTAGTAACTAGGCTTGTGATAACCCTAGTTAGTTAAAGTATCAAGCCATACTCTTTGTTTGGCCGTGAATGTTAGATGAAGTCCAATCCTATCTAGTCTTGTATGTGGCTATCTCGGGACATGCTTGCTTACGCTTTACTCTTAGCAATAAATGGCTAGAGACCCAATTCTGTTCAGATGAAGGTTACAATCCCGGTCCTTGTTTGGTTTAAGGATTGTAACCTGGCTTCCGAATAGTTCATCCTCTCGTCATTTGTTGCCTTATTTACATTTTGTATTTTTCTATTATTATTCTGCTTATGTTCTGACATGCTGGTTTTAGTTCTTAAGTGAAGCCTTCCTTGTGGCACTTGATCTTTCCGGGTCTTATCCAGCTGTTTTTGTATGGCCAGATTCGGAGCAGCACCCGAGGATCTTCCAGCCTTCCTGCCAGATGGTGAACACTAGACAATCCTGGCAACGAGTGGGTTTCTATTTTGCTCTCCCGTCTATTATAAAATTATTCTTTTGAGGCGTTTAGCCTCCGAGCAAGTGTTAGCTGTGTTGAATACTTATATTTCTGTCTGCATAAGGGATGTAACATGATTGACAAATCCTAGGATTGATCATGTATCACTGAAACTCTTGCTAGTCCTTGCATTTTGTACGACTAGCTTCATGATCATCTGTATATAAAATGTATGGGACGCCTTACTATTGAATATCTGATGGTCTATGTAGCATCCAGTTTTCTGAAATGGGATATTTTGAAAATTTATAATCTTTTATATTAAATAATGGTGATTTAGTCATGTTATGAATTTGGTGATTTTAGATAGTTTAAAACTATTTTCTAAGTCATGGCTTATGACTTTGTGATTTTACTAGTATAACCCTAGTGTAAACCCTAGAGATTTCATAACCTAGAGACTAACCATGACATGTAAGCCTAACCAAGTGATTAGGATACCATTTTAGCCCTTTGTAGCCTAAAGGGTATTTGGTATTTTCTAGGATTTATTTGGAATTATTTGTATTTATGTGTTTTTAATATTATTTAATTATTGTTAGTATCATAATTAGTCCCTAACCTAGTTACCCTAATCTAGAGATTAGTCACTAACCTAGGGGGCTAATGTTAGATATAGCTTTATGTGTAAATATCTAGGTTTGATAATATCTAGTTTTACTTTTAGATATTTCCTAGAAACCTAAATATCTATCTACTTGGTCCAAGACTTAGGAGCTAAGTTAGCAAGGTGGATGAACCCTAATATCTACCCCTACCCTACCCATGGCAGCCCAACCCTACCCCTTCCATAAACACACCTCCTTTATTCACATCATTTTCATTACACTAAAAACCTAATTTTCCTACAACTTCACACCCTCACCACTTAACCATTTCAACTCCAAATTGAGCCTAGTTTCTTGCATTAGACTCCCCTACACTAGAGGATACCAATTGTGGCTTGCTAGCAAGGAATTGTGGAGCTTTGGACGTTGGGAGTCGAAGGAGGATTTCATTCAAAAGGGCCTATTATTGAGGATTTTGCACTCATAGGTAAATATCCCCAAACTTAGTTAATATTGGTTTTCTTTTCATACTTGCATGATATAGGTAAACACTAGATGTGTGTCAAGTTTGGCAGAAAATAGGTTTGGTTTGGTGTCCGTATCGGACACGTATCTGTGTTTAAATTTCAGTGTTTGGTGAAATGCCACTTAGGAACAAAAGTTATTATTTTCCAAAACAAATTACATTTTTGGGTAGCCCTAGACTTGTAGGTTACAACTATACCTGACTGAGCACGTTTTGGGTCCATTTTTGTGTCCAAATCGGACACGAACCCACAGCACTGATACTGCACAGGGGTTCGATTAATCCCCTGCTACCCGACCCTAATTTCTCCCTCATCACGCCACATGGACACGTGCCATTTGGCACAAAGGTGGGGGCAACCTCTGACATGCCCCCCCTCAAATTTTACGACACCTCGTGTCGTATCGAGGACACGAGGACACGTGCACTGGTCGTGCACTGACAGTGCACACACGCACAGAGCCGACTTTGTGCGCGTCGTGTCGCGCGGACACGATACCTGGACACCTCGTGTTTGCACGAGTGTGTAGCCCAACATGTGGGCTACACGTGGACACGACCACGTCGCCCCACGTGGTGTGTGTCGTATCCACGAGGCGTCAAACCCACCGCACCACACTGTGCTGCACAGTGTGTATCAGTCGAGTTTTCTCGACTGATATGCGTCTCGTGTAGTGTCCTGGTGACACTTGGACACGAGACAGACACTGGGACACCTAGCCTGACACTAGGCGAACCTAGACACGTGACCACGAGACACGAGGACACGTGTGCTGTGTCCTACACGCGTGTGCATCTCTGCACGACGCTGTGACACAGTGCACAGTGCACTGTATTTATCCGATTGGGTTTTTCACGAGATTGACAGTTGTGTCGTGTCGAGACTGTGCAGGCACCCTAGAGCTAGAGGACACCTAGGACACTGTTACCAACCCTTGGTTGGGGACCATAGTCGAGTTTAGGGGTTGGTTTTGGGTTTACCCTAACCCACTGTCACGGTTAGTATTTTCCAGTTTTTGTGTTATTTTTCAGTTTTCAAATTCGAGATTCAAAATGATTTTTGATGTTTATATTACATGTATTGTATGTATACGATTGTATAACATTATATATGTGTGTATGTGTGTGTAGGTGGGAGTTGGGTGAATTGCATGTGTATATATGTATATATGAGTATATGTATATATGTATTTAGTTATGTAATATGTGTGTGTGTTATTGTGTGTGTGTGGGTTAGTTTCCTGTTCCAGGAAACTGAAACCCCCCCTGTGTTCTCTGTGTACACACACCATTCCCCCTTTGTATCTCACCCCACTCTCTCTCTCTATTTCATTCTCTCTCTAATTCACTCACCCTCTCATTTTCCCCTCTCTCTATATATATGTATTATATATATATAAGTTTGTTAGATATATATTATATATATATATATATATATAGATATATATATATAATATGTATGTTATATATATATATATATATTGTATTAGATTATATTATATATATATATATAGATATATTATATATCTATATATATTAGATTATAAGATCTATCTATATATATATATATATATATATTATATATATATATATATATATATATATATATATATATATAGATATATGAGTATTACATAGGCATAGGCCTATGTAGTAATATTTGTGTGTATATTATATATATATATATACTATATGATATGAGTATTACATAGGCTAAGGCCTATGTAGTAATATTTGTGTGTATATATATATATATATATATATTATATATTATAATATTATATATATATATATAATATATATATATATATGTAAAGTTATATATATATATATATATATATATATATATATATATATATATATATATATATATAATATATATATATATATATATATATATATATATATATATATTATATATATATATATAAAACTTTATATATATATATATATATATATATATATATATATATATATATATATAAACTTTATATTATATATATATATATATATATATATATATATATATATATATCTATATATATATATATATATATATTATATAGGTATAGATACCTGTATATAGTGCCCTAGGATTTCTAGCCTATGGCCTATGGTTAGTAGGTTTAGACTTGACCAATAGGTTTAGTAGACCTAGATTGACTAATAGGTTGACCCTTGTTGACCATTGTTGACCAAAGTCAACTATAGGTCAACCTTGACCTAGAAATGACTTGGATGGACATAGAAGGGACTAGTTGACTAAGATTGACTAAACCCTAGACTATTAGCTAGCTAATTAGGGTTTAACCTATATGAGTATATTGTGACTAGGATTATGTAGATAGTCCTATGTAGATTAAGATATGTATGGGGTTAAGTGGGATACTTAGGAGTTGTATCATGATTTGTGTTAGCCTTAGAGAATTGACTAGAAGTTGACCATTAGTCAAGATTGACCTAATTACCTTATTGACTAGTCTATGTTTGACCCAAAACCTAGATTAGACTTGCTTGACCTTGTTTGACTTAAGTTGACCTAGTTTGACATTGGTTGACCTAACTTTGACTAGTTTGACCTGGTTTAACTTTTAAGGTTGACTAGAGTTGACTTTTGACCAGATTGACCTAGGATCATGTAATATGCATTGTATACTCTATTTTTTTCCATTGTGAATATATTGTGGCCTGTTTTACTCTAAATAGGACTCTGTGACACCAGTTCGAACATCTATTCATATCAGTCATACAGGGTGACAGGCGAGTACATTCTCTGATCTTTTCATACTTGTTAGGATTTATATTCTTGCTCTAGATTACTTTACATGATGCTGTCACGTTATTATCACGGATTAGTACTATATGGATCTTGTCATGCGATGTTATCCCCCTCGGGGTGCATCAAATACAGTTGTCATGTGCTTTTCACGAACATCTTGTATTTTATGTACACCGCTTTCATGTATACTCTTGTGCAATCTTGTACTCTCATGATCACGTGAGCAAACATGATAAAAACCACTTGTGCAAGGTAACGTAACTTGACTGGATCCTTGTGTATTGATTGGGGAGGGTGAGTAGGAAATGGTTATATGATCAAAATTCCATCTTGTGCAAATCTTGTGAAATCTTGTATATGTCCTAACCCGTTTATATAACCATATCATGCTCTAAATCACAGGTTACCTACAGTTCTTACTTATCATATATATAGATATTTCCAGTTATCAAATCTTTCTCGTTTTATATATATTCTTTACAGTCCATGTATCTTACTCTATGCATGCTTTATATTTTCCAACATGATATGAACTGCGTGAGATGTATTGTGCTCGTTCCTGTCCTGACTGGACCTGTTGAAAATATTACAGATGATGATGGTGACTGTCCTACCTTCTATGGGACACATGAGGGTGACCTTCAGGAGCCTGAGGAGCATCTAGCTCAGTAGAGGGTGCCTAGTCTAGTCTAGTGTTTATAGTTTTCATTTTGTATCGGATTGTTCCGATTGTTAGTTGTGACTTAGTTATATTTCAGGTTTTGTACTTATTTGTGTTGGACATCTACTTTGTGTAGTGTGATAACTCTATTTATATTTTAGTTCCTTTCTTTCGTCTGATTCCATATCATGTTCTATCTTTATCTTTCCTAGACTTGTGTTGAGATATAGAGTTGAGATGTTATGTTATACCTCCGTGTGGAGATGACAGGTTTATATATCTTATTGTTAGATGTTAGATGTTATAGATGACCTATACAACGTTCTACCGCCGACACTGCGGCGTAGGCTGGACGTACCCACGTTCTCGTACCCCTAATCAGGGTGCGGGTCGTGACACATTTTTGTGGTGGCCCATGCAGGTCTGTGTCGCAATTAGTGCGATCTCGTAATGGTGCTCGACTTAGAGTACTAATTACGAGCCTGCAATTAGGACGTAGGACCTAGGACATGCTAGGAGTTTCTCAATCACACCTAGAAAATTTCCGATCTTTTGATTATCATGATTACTTCCCTTGTATTAAATTAACTGTCATTCCTTGATAAATCTACTCATGTGCCATATTGACCTCTTTGTTTCAATTCGTCTCCAGGATGACGAAGACGCAATCGCAGGCCACTGGATCGAGTAGTTTGCCTGAGAGATCTGATCAGGCAGAGGAGGAGGTTCACGAGACTGCCCCCAGTGATTCTACTATTCTGGAGACCCAGGCGGTTGCACAGGGAGGTCTACCACCTCCACCCCAGAGGGTTACGGCCGTTCTTCCAGAGATACTGCCGCCACCACCACCGGTACCGACGGATACGCATCATATGTTCCTTCTCCTTCAGCAGATGATGGAGACACAGCGGGCCCAGGCAGAGGCATCGCAGCGCCAGTCGGAGGCGTCACACCGACAGATCGAGATGCTGAGACAGAGTATGGAGAACTCGTATCAGCTTGCCCTGGCAGCAGTAGAGAGAGTGGCACCGGGTATGGTACAGGGCCCTACTGGCCAGCAGTCGTACCAGCAGCAGTCCAGGCCGGAGACAGTATTGGACTTCAGGAAGATGAGCTCCAGGGACTTCACAGGCACGGAGGGCATCCTCTATGCAGATGATTGGCTAGAGGATGTGCAGCGGAGCATGGAGCTGGCAGAGCTTCCTAGAGCACTTTGGGTTTCGGCCGCAGCTAGCCGATTCTTCGACATTGCGCTGACATGGTACCGCACGGATCCTCGTGCGTCGGTGAGAGGGCTGACTTGGGAGAACTTCCGGAGGCTCTTCAAGGAAAAGTTCTTCCCGGACGTGGCTCTTACAGCATTGGAGGGCCAGTTCGTGGGTCTAGTGCAGGAAAACTCGTCGGTGGACGAATATACAGCAGAGTTCTTCCGCCTTAGCAGGTTCGCTCCCGATATGATCCAAGATGAGGGGCAGAAGGCTCGTAAGTTCCGTAGGGGACTTATTCATGCAGTGCGCACCCGCACCTCGGGACGCCGTGATGCGACGTTCGATCAAATATTGATGGACGCACAGATTGCAGAGGAGGACTTCGGCCTCAAGCCGAAGAGGGGCAGTGATACCTTAGGGGCTAGTTCTAGTGCAGGGCCAGCCAAGCGCCCTCACATACAGCAGAGGCCAGTTCAGCAGCCGTTTCAGGGCCAGGGACATATACTTCACCAGCAGGCACCCAGGCAGCAACAGCACCCTATATGTAACTTCTGTAAGAAGCAAGGTCACGGATGGGACGACTGCAGGAAGAGGCAGGGCCTGTGTTTGCTTTGTGGTTCAGCAGAGCATCAGTTGAAGGAGTGTCCCAAGAACTTGGCACGATTGGCTCAGGCAGCAGCAGGAGCTAGGGCTCCGACAGGGCAGCAGACGGGACCACCATTGCAGACTCAGCAGCAGAAGTTCGTCCAGCATTAGCAGCAGGCCAAGGAAGGCCAGCCGAGGCGAGCTTTCGCCATGGCAGTCGATGATGCACAGGCAGAGGGAGAGCTGATTGCAGGTTCCAACCTTTTTGATTCTATTTCCGTATTTGCCCCCTTATAACTGTCTTGAAATTTGATTCTATCTGTTCCTTGTAGTTGATAAATTTTTGTTCGGATATTTCATTGTGAATTATTTCTTCTGAGATAAGTCGTATGGGCTAGGTCGTCTCGATTATGGGATCTAGAGTCTTCTATAGTCATGCTAGCTGGCATAGTGAGGACATATAGTCGGATTTTGGACGTATTTCTCGGGTGTGGGAATTTAAAGTTTTCGCGGACAAGCATGCGGCAATACAAAAATTTTAAATACCATGATTCTAGAGGTATGTACCTTAGTCGAGGACTCTGTGAATATCGTAGCCTTGCTCACTAGCATGACGAAGATTCCGAGTATCATGATTTTGGATAGACGCATATGATTATCGGACTATGTGTT
The DNA here is from genome assembly GCA_029216955.1 of Iris pallida. Lineage (NCBI taxonomy): Eukaryota > Viridiplantae > Streptophyta > Magnoliopsida > Asparagales > Iridaceae > Iris > Iris pallida. The sequence goes on along the minus strand of JANAVB010009398.1, from coordinate 16,163,936 downwards.
TGAGACTGTGATTGTTGGGGTGTTTAACCTAGAAAGAGTATGACCATTCTAATTTCGAGGACGAAATTTTTCTAAGGAGGGTAGACTTGTAGCACCCAGTTTTCTGAAATTGAGATATTTGAAAATTTATAATCTTTTATTATTAAATAATGGTGATTTAGTCATGTTATGAATTTTGGTGATTTTTAGATAGTTTAAAACTATTTTCTAAGTCATGGCTTATGACTTTGTGATTTTACTAGTATAACCCTAGAGATTTCATAACCTAGAGACTAACCATGACCATGTAAGCCTAACCAAGTGATTAGGATACCATTTTAGCCCTTTGTAGCCTAAAGGATATTTGGTAATTTTCTAGGATTTATTTGGAATTATTTGTATTTATGTGTTTTTAATATTATTTAATTATTGTTAGTATCATGATTAGTCCCTAACCTAGTTTACCCTAATCTAGAGATTAGTCACTAACCTAGGAGGCTAATGTTAGATATTAGCTTTATGTGTAAATATCTAGGTTTGATAATATCTAGATATTTTACTTTTAGATATTTCCTAGAAACCTAAATATCTATCTACTTGGTCCAAGACTTAGGAGCTAAGTTAGCAAGGTGGATGAACCCTAAATATCTACCCCTACCCTACCCATGGCAGCCCAACCCTACCCCTTCCATATAAACACACCCCCTTCATTCACACCTCATTTTCATTACACTAAAAACCTAATTTCCCTACAACTTCACACCCTCACCACTTAACCATTTCAACTCCAAATTGAGCCTAGTTTCTTGCATTAGACTCCCCTACACTAGAGGATACCAATTGTGGCTTGCTAGCAAGGAATTGTGGAGCTTTGGACGTTGGGAGTCGAAGGAGGATTTCATTCAAAATGGCCTATTATTGAGGATTTTGCACTCATAGGTAAATATCCCCAACCCTAGTTAATATTGTGTTTTCTCTTCATAATTGCATGCATATAGGTAAACCCTAGCTATGTGTCAAGTTTGGTAGAAAATAGGTTTGGTTTGGTGTCCGTATCGGACACGTATCTGTGTTTAAATTTCAGTGTTTGGTGAAATGCCACTTAGGAACAAAAGTTATTATTTTCCAAAACAAATTACATTTTTGGGTAGCCCTAGACTTGTAGGTTACAACCATACCTGACTGAGCACGTTTTGGGTCCATTTTCGTGTCCAAATCGGACACGAACCCACAGCACTGATACTGCACAGGGGTTCGATTAATCCCCTGCTACCCGACCCTAATTTCTCCCTCATCACGCCACATGGACACGTGCCATTTGGCACAAAGGTGGGGGCAACCTCTGACATGCCCCCCCTCAAATTTTACGACACCTCGTGTCGTATCGAGGACACGAGGACACGTGCACTGGTCGTGCACTGACAGTGCACACACGTACAGAGCCGACTTTGCGCGCGTCGTGTCGCACGAACACGACACCTGGACACCTCATGTTTGCACGAGTGTGTAGCCCAACATGTGGGCTACACGTGGACACGACCACGTAGCCCCACGTGGTGTGTGTCGTGTCCACGAGGCGTCGAACCCACCGCACGACACTGTGCTGTACAGTGTGTATCAGTCGAGTTTTTTCGACTGATACGCGTCTCGTGTAGTGTCCTGGTGACACTTGGACATGAGACAGACACTGGGACACCTAGCCTGACCCTAGGCGAACCTAGACACGTGACCACGAGACACGAGGACACGTGTGTTGTGTCCTACACGCGTGTGCATCTCTGCACGACGCTGTGACACAGTGCACAGTGCACTGTATTTACCCGATTGGGTTTTTCACGAGATTGACACATTGTGTCATGTCGAGACTGTGTCTCAGGCACCCTAGAAGCTAGAGGACACCTAGGGACACTGTTACCAACCCTTGGTTGGGGACCATAGTCGAGTTTAGGGGTTGGTTTTGGGTTTACCCTAACCCACTGTCACAGTTAGTATTTTCCAGTTTTTGTGTTATTTTCCAGTTTTCAAATTCGAGATTCAAAATGATTTTTGATGTTTAATATACATGTATTTGTATGTATACGTATTGTATATACATATATATATGTGTGTATGTGTGTGTAGGTGAGAGTTTGGGTAAAATTGCATGTGTATATATGTATATATGAGTATATGTATATATGTATGTAGTTATGTAATGTGTGTGTGTGTGTTATTGTGTGTGTGTGTGGGTTAGTTTCCTGTTCCAGGAAACAGAAACCCCCACCCCCTGTGTTCTCTGTGTACACACACACCATTCCCCCTTTGTATCTCACCCCACTCTCTCTCTCTCTATTTTATTCTCTCTCTCTAATTCACTCACCCTCTCATTTTCCCCTCTCTCTATATATATGTATTATATATATATAAGTTTTGTGTATATATATATATATATATATATATATATATATATATATATATATATATATATATATATATATATATATATATATATATTGTATTAGATTATATATTGTGTCTATATATATATATATATATATATATATATATATTTTATATATATATATATATATATATATATATATATATATATATATATATATATATATATATATATATATATATATATATACTATATGATATATACTATATGATATATATATATATATATTTTTTTTTTCTATATGATATATATATATATATATATATATATATATATATATATATATATATTATATATATATATATATATACTATATGATATCATATAGTATATATATACTATATGATATACTATAAAATATATATATATATATATATATATATATATATATATATATATATATATATATATATATATATATATATATATATATATATATATATATATATATATATATATATATATATATTTTATATATATATATATATATATATATATATATATATATATATATATATATATATATATGATATATGAGTATTACATAGGCTATAGGCCTATGTAGTAATATTTGTATATATATATATATATATATATATATATATATATATATATATATATATATATATATATATATATATATATATATATAAAGTTATATATATGTGTATATATATATTATATAGGTATAGATACCTGTATATAGTGCCCTAGGATTTCTAGCCTATGGCCCATGGTTAGTAGGTTTAGACTTGACCAATAGGTCTAGTAGACCTAGATTGACTAATAGGTTGACCCTTGTTGACCATTATTGACCAAAGTCAACTATAGGTCAACCTTGACCTAGAAATGACTTGGATGGACATAGAAGGGACTAGTTGACTAAGATTTGACTAAACCCTAGACTATTAGCTAGCTAATTAGGGTTTAACCTATATGAGTATATTGTGACTAGGATTATGTAGATAGTCCTATGTAGATTAAGATATGTATGGGGTTAAGTGGGATACTTAGGAGTTGTGTCATGATTTGTGTTAGCCTTAGAGAATTGACTAGAAGTTGACCATTAGTCAAGATTGACCTAATTACCTTATTGACTAGTCTATGTTTGACCCAAAACCTAGATTAGACTTGCTTGACCTTGTTTGACTTAAGTTGACCTAGTTTGACATTGGTTGACCTAACTTTGACTAGTTTGACCTGGTTTAACTTTTAAGGTTGACCAGAGTTGACCAAGAGTTGACTTTTGACCAGATTGACCTAGGATCATGTAATATGCATTGTATACTCTATTTTTTCTATTGTGAATATATTGTGACCTGTTTTACTCTAAATAGGACTCTGTGACACCAGTTCGAACATCTATTCATATCAGTCATACAGGGTGACATACGAGTACATTCTCTGATCTTTTCATACTTGTTAGAATTTATATTCTTGCTCTAGATTACTTTACATGATGCTGTCATGTTATTATCACGGATTGGTACTATATGGATCTTGTCATGCGATGTTATCCCCCTCGGGGTGTATCAAATACAGTTGTCATGTGCTTTTCACGAACATCTTGTATTTTATGTACACCGCTTTCATGTATACTCTTGTGCAATCTTGTACTCTCATGATCACGTGAGCAAACATGATAAAAACCTCTTGTGCAAGGTAACGTAACTTGACTGGATCCTTGTGTATTGATTGGGGAGGGTGAGTAGGAAATGGTTATATGATCAAAATTCCATCTTGTACAAATCTTGTGAAATCTTGTATATGTCCTAACCCGTTTATATAACCATATCATGCTCTAAATCACAGGTTACCTACAGTTCTTACTTATCATATATAGATATTTTCAGTTATCAAATCTCTCTCATTTTTATATATATTCTTTACAGTCCATGTATCTTACTCTATGCATGCTTTATATTTCCCAACATGATATGAACTGCGTGAGATGTATTGTGCTCGTTCCTGTCCTGACTGGACCTGTTGAAAATATTACAGATGATGATGATGACTGTCCTACCTTCTATGGGACACATGAGGGTGACCTTCAGGAGCCTGAGGAGCATCTAGCTCAGTAGAGGGTGCTTAGTCTAGTCTAGTGTTTATAGTTTTTATTTTGTATCGGATTATTCCGATTGTTAGTTGTGACTTAGTTATATTTCAGGTTTTGTACTTATTTGTGTTGGACATCTACTTTGTGTAGTGTGATAACTCTATTTATATTTCAGTTCCTTTCTTTCGTCTGATTCCATATCATGTTCTATCTTTATCTTTCCTAGACTTGTGTTGAGATATAGAGTTGAGATGTTATGTTATACCTCCGTGCGGAGATGACAGGTTTATATATCTTATTGTTAGATGTTAGATGTTATAGATGACCTATACAGCGTTCTACTGCCGACACTGCGGCGTAGGCTGGACGTACCCACGTTCTCGTACCCCTAATCAGGGTGCGGGTCGTGACAGTCTAACATCTTGTAACTATTATTATTTGCTTGAGATTGAGACACTAGGCTTGTTCTTAATCATAAGAGACTGATGGCTTGTAGATAAACCCTCATACATCTAGACAGCCGTGACCGTATATCGAGGTGGATTACACTTCTATATACGTAGCTATACATGATCCCTATGTCGAGTCACCATGCGCTCATGACCCGACTATTTCACAAGCTCACATGTTCAGTTTAATTTTACTCTCAAGCTTCTGTTTACTTAACATGTCTATATTTTACGTTACGTCACATATTAATTACCTTATGCTCCAAGATGCTTTACTTATTGTCTTTAGGTTCAGGATAAGTGCATTGGTAGTGCACGGGTCTCGATCTGCTTTTACTTAATTATATCTCTAACCATTGCTATGTTAGCTATTGCTGATTTTAGTTCATAGTTTGGCTTCCTTTGTGGTACTTGCTATTTGGGGTCTAACCCCACTGGTTTTGTTTGGCCAGATCTGATAGAGGAGCCCAGAGAATCTTCCTTACCTTCTACTCGACGGTGGCCATCCGGATCGCCAGAGTACCTGAGTGGATTTCTTATTTTATTCTCCCACTTGTTATGTACATTATTCTTTTGTGGCGTTTAGCCTCCGAGCACGTGTTTAGCTCGTGTTCTTGGATCTTGATAATTAGCCTACGGGCCAAAACATGATGTGCGTATTCTAGACTATAGCTAGAGCTTATCATGTGTGACTATTACTCTTGCTAGTTCTCCACTTTGAATTACTAGCTTCATGATCATCAATGTATATATGGTTTAGGACGTTTTACTATTGTATGTCTGATGGTCATACTTCTTGCTCCTTGTATAATTGCCTATGATTGAGATACCTAGGATTGATTAACCTAGGATCGACTGTTGGCTTGTAGGAGTAACCCCCATGTCTTGACAGCTTATACGTAATTTTAGAGTACTGGTGTACTTTGGAATTGCGTAGATGGCCTTGTCCGTCCCCACTTGCCAGTATTCTGGTTCTGGGACGTGACAATATACATATGTTTCTTTCGCCCAAACAACCCAAATTTGTTATAATTTTAATCAACGTTTTTAGTAGCCATAACAACTTAAAAATGCCATAACTTTTAGCTCGGAACTCCGATTAATCTTCTGTTTCTTTTGAAAGAACCGTATCGAAGTTAGCTTTCCAAATATATATATATATTAATTGGCCAAAACTTTTCTAGAAATTTCTGTAAAACTATTTGAGTGTCAGTTGTCCGAAAGACGAACGCGTTTCAGTATCTTTGTGATTCCGGGAGCTTTCGGACACGAAAATGCGATCCGTTTGAAGTTTCGGAAAGCTAATACGAAGGGCTACGACATATTTTAATCTAGAATTTAGTGAAAGTCTAATTGGTACATTAATAATTTTAAGTAGAAAAGTGACTATACGACATAGATATTTTGTGTAACCTATGAGCCTATGTAGTATGGATATTAAGTGAATGTAGGTACCATAGATTGTCGAGTATATATATATATATATATATATATATATATATATATATATATATATATATATATATATGTTACTGTTAGGTAATATGTGTTAGTTAGTGTGTGTTAATGTTGATACAAATGGTTATCAATTAAGTCAAATATAGATAAGTTATGTGTCAAGGTATTAAAGTTTTTGACATGGTACTAGTGTGATACTTGGGTACCATGAGGATATTGGTATCATGACACTCATGTATCATGAGCAAGGATAAGAGAGTATTGGAACTTGAGTAAGGTATCCTATTTGGTATCAAGTATTAGTATTAGAGTTAGTTGGGATATGTTAGAGTTATCTTAGAAGTTAAGATTATTAGTGTATATAGACATCTTAGTTTCTATGATATATTAGAGTTAAAAGATTAGATGGTTAGTTAGTTAGTGTCTAGTACATGTTAGAGTTAAGATAAATAGTATCTTAGGATACTAGATGTTAGTATCTTAGAAGTAGTTCTTAGATTTACCTTTTACCTTAAGGTAATGGTTTACCTACAAGGTAAGGTATTGGGTTTACTTTCAAGGTAAAGGGGTTTACCTAGATACTAAGGTTAGATGTTAAGATATTGGTTAGCTAGTAGCTTAGAGTAGATACTAGATATCTAAGATTGATATTGGTAGCTAAGGTATTTATAACTTGACTACGGTATTGGACTTTCCACCAATGTATTTGTCACCCTCATTTCCCGTATTTTTCCGTATTTCGTATTTATACTCGTATCTGGATTTTGGCATGTATTTTTATTTTTCTCAACTTGTAGAATTTTGGTATTTCTCGTATTTTGGGTTTTGACATGGCTCGGTTTTAATTGGATTGGGTTTGGTTTGGTTTAATGTGTATTGGAACACCTTAGCCTATACTCCACCCTTAACACACCACATTCTACCCTCTTTAAAACTCTACCAACTTTTTCTCTCTTCTCATAAACCTCCATTAATTTCTTCTTCTCCTTCCTCTACACAACACTCTTCTCCTTCCTCTACACAACACCCACCCATAGGCAAGTGCACCTTGCCACCACATGAGAACCCTATTTTATTTGTCCATTTGCTAGTTTAGGACATGGTGATCAACATTAGAACTTGGTATTTTATGATTTGGAGTCTCCATTGTTCTAGATCTAAGTTTTCCCTATTTTCGGTTTTGCATGGTTTTGATCTATTTAAGTTGGATTTTTATGGGTTTTGATGTTTCCATATGGAAGAGAGTTCAATTCCACCGTGGTTGGAACTTTGGAAATCCGGATTTGGAGTTCGAATGGCCAAGTTGTGATGCTTTGAAGTTTTGGGAGCCATTGGAGCTTCTTCTCAGCCATGGAGAAGAAGACCCTTTCCCCTGCGTGCGTGCCTTTGCGCGTACGCAGCTCTCCTGCGTGCGTGCTTTTGCGCGTACGCAGCTCTCCTGCGTGCATGCTTTTGCGCGTACGCAGCTCTCCTGTGTGCGTGCTTTTGTGCGTACGCAGCCCCCCCTGCGTGCGTGCTTTTGTGCGTACGCAGCCCCCCATGCGTGCGTGCTTTTGTACGTACGTAACTCTCCTGCGTGCGTGCTTTTGTGCGTACGCAGCTCTCCTGCGTGCGTGCTTTTGTGCATACGTAGCCTCCCCTGCGTGCGTGTTTTGTGCGTACGCAGCTCCCCTGCATGCGTGTTTTGTGCGTACGCAGCTCCCCTGTGTGCGTGCTCGTGTGCGTACGCAGCTCCCTTGCGTGCATGCCCTTGTGCGTACGCAGCTCCCCTGCGTGCGTGCCCTTGTGCGTACGCTGCTCCCCTGACCCCTTGCTTAACCCATTGGCTCTTGGAGTAATTGTTTATGACTAGTACGGTTCTCGAGATTTTCTATGGATTAGGAATTTTGGTATTCTCTGATCTCCTTGCTAGTGACCCAGTGGGGTGCACACCTAACTTGTAACTTGTATTTAATCCTTGTGACTTGATAACCGGATAGTGGCCCGTGGCGGCGCACTCCTGACTTGTAGCATGACTTGATAACTTAATGTTGTTGCGACGGCTAACTTAACTTGACCTGCCTTGACACCGTGGGTAGTTCTTTCTTGCTTGCTTGTTAAATCCACTTATCTTGTCTTGCATCATGTCTAGGATGGAACTCTTGAGTACCACGGTCAGGAGTACCTACTAAAATGGATTAAGGTTAACAACTAGAATAACACAGTAGTCATGAAGAGATGACACAGCTACAGGCAATCCCGTTATCTGGGCGCTCTTGGGATCTGTAGCCTGCCGACGAGTAGGGTGCATTTCCAGCACACTGTCATGTGTTGCACCTTCTAAGTCACCTATGGGTACATGCGTCCCTGGACGATGTACCCACCTGAATTCAACCCCTAATTTTTGACCTGGGTAACCTGGATGGTCTGCAGGACTTGTGGCTGTGGAATAATTTCACTGCATCTTGTTAGTAATTAGGCCTGTGATAACCCTAGTTAGTTAAAGTAGTAAGCCGTAGTATCTGATTGGCCGTGATTGATTGAATGAGGCATAACCAGTCTAGCCATGTCTTGATCCAGTACAAGATTGCTTCCTGTCTTGATTTTTTACATTATTATCTTGCCGATAAATGGTGGGAAACTAAGTTCTGTTCAGGTGAAGGGTTACAACCCCGGTCCTTATTTGGTTTACGGGTTGTAACCTGGTTATCGGAATAGTTCCATGGTTATCTCGTCGTATATCATCCTGACACGTTTTCGTAAATTTTAGTTTTACTATTAGACTTTCTTGTGCTAATTGCTGGCTTTTGTTCTTATTTCGTGGCCCCCTTGTGGCACTTGCTCTTTCCGGGGTTGACCCAGCTGGTTTTGTGTGACCAGATTTCGGAGCAGCTTCCGAGGATCTACCAAGCTTCCAGCCCAATGGTGACAACTAGACGGAACCCGGGCCAAGAGTGGGTTTTCCTTTTTGTCTTGCCCACTTCATTGTAAAACTATTCTTTTGAGGCGTTTAGCCGACGAGCACCTGTTAGCTCGATGTACTTTACTTACTGTCTACCTACGGGCTGTGAACATGATTAACAAATCCTAGGGTTGATCATGTACGACTAAACTCTTGCTAGTCCTAACATTTTGTAACGACTAGCTTCATGATCAGCTGAATATATAATATTTGGGATGCCTTATTATTGTATATTTAATGATCATACATCTTGCGACCTTACTTACTTGTTTGTGATTGAGACATTAGGCTTGTTCATGACCATAAGAGACTGTTGGCTTGTAGTAAACCCTCATATATCTAGACAGCCGTGACCGTATATCGAGGTGGTTTCCATTTCAATATACGTAGCTGGCTATGTCTGCCCCCGCTCTCCAGTATTCTGGTTCTGGGGCGTGACATGGTTTAAGTGGTGACCCATGCAGGTCTTGTAAATCAAGATATGTAGGGGTTTACCAGATAGATGTCTCAATCAGTACTCGTCCTTGATCTCTGTTCGTATCCTCTGAATCCCTGGATTCTTGCCCTGATCCTGTGCTTATATCATTGATCTGTCATGGTCCTTTCCTTATTGTTCTCTGTGTCGTCTTCTTCAGTGGCACTGTACCTGGTCCTACCAATCAATGAGGTGGAGCACTTCCCGTGGGTCAGCAGCAACCCGGAGATCAAGCCCAGCATTCTAGAGTAGCCTCCAGAGTTGTGCCTACTGGAGGAAAGTCACCAGTTCGGCCCGTCCAGCCCGCAGAGCCGGATGATGGTACCTTAGTAGGCCTCATCAGAACCTTGATAGCTTCCCAGGATCGTCGAAGCGACGCCCTGCACCAGACAGTTTAAGATGCTTTGACCCGAGGCGGACATCCAGGAAACCAGGCGGCAAACAGCTTCAAGCGATTGAACCCTCCTTTCTTCGACGGCAGCGAGGATGCGATTGCCGCGGATGCATGGCTTCAGGATACCGAGGTGATTCTGAAAGCAGCTAGGACACCCGAGAATGAGAAGGTAGCGGTGGTACGCCTGCAGTTGTTGGACTTGGCTCGCAGTTGGTGGGCGGCGCAAGCTATGGGATTAGTGGCACCCATTGCTTGGGCAGTGTTTAAAGAGAGATTCCAGACGAAGTATTTCGATGCTGTGGCTCGGTACGACCTGCAGACCAGATTTACTAACTTGAAGCAAGGAGGCAGAACAGTCGACAGTTATGCATCGGAGTTTTCTAGACTTAGTAGGTTTGCCCCCACCTTGGTGGCGACCGAGTTTGATAGGGCCCAGCGGTTCCAGCAGGGACTGCATTTGGAGATCTTGTTGGCGGTTGAGCAGTTCGAGCACCAGACGTTCGATGCAGTCTTGAGAGCAGCTAGGAGGCATGAATACACCTCCCAGAGGATCGTGGATAGGACCGGAGGTAGGAAGCGGTCCCACAGTCAGATGCACCAATCATCAGCTCCAGCCCCGCCAGCTAGGGGATTGACCATTGGAACTCCGAGGCGGGCGGCCTCAGTAACGTCGGTTAAGCATTCGACCCCGATGTACCCACAGCAGCAGAAGCAGAAGCAGACTTCCGCGATAGGATGTTCTCATTACGGGAAGCCAGGGCATGTGGTGGCAGACTGTCGCAAGGCACAGGGATTGTGCCTGGCTTGTGGAGCAGCAGATCATAGGATAGGGGCTTGCCCGAATAGGGGTGGTTCATCAGCATCCAACCCTTCTAGCTCTTCGGTGAGAGGACCGGCCCCAGCACCAGTTCAGCAGCAGCAGTATCAGTCTTCGAGACCCTTGCCGCCTCAGTCTCAGGCATTCCAGCAACAACACCTCCAGCAGTATGCACAAGCCCAAGCTCAGACCCAGAATAGGCAGAGAGGTTTCCAGCAGAGGAGACCAGCAGCCAGAGGACAAGGTCAGGCCATGATGATGGCTATGGAAGAAGGAGTTGCACCAGGTGAGGTTATGGCAGGTACTATTCTCGTCAACTCCTCTCCAGCGTCTGTATTATTTGATTCTGGTGCATCGCATTCATTTATGTCTGCACGATTCACGACAAGAATAGGATTGGAGCCCGAGTCATTATCAGTGAGGCTCAATATACTTACTGGTAATGGCCTTGTGGGAGTAGATCGAGTGTTTTCCTCATGTCGGATCGTAGTTAGCGGTAGGGAGTTCCCCGCTAGATTCATAGAGTTTTCTATGGCAGACTATGATGTAGTCCTAGGCATGGATTGGTTGAGGAACCAGTATGCTAGGATAGACTGTCATATTGGCAGAGTTGTCTTTAGTATCCCCGGCGAGCCAGAGTTTTCGTTTTCCAGAGGCGCAGTGGAGCCATCTTCCCCAGTATTGCGTAACGCAGTAGCAGCAGTGCAGTTACCCCGGATAGTTGAAGAGTTTCCAGATGTCTTTCCAGAGGAGCTTCCAGGGATGCCGCTGGAGCGGGAGATTGAGTTCACTATAGACTTGATTCCCGGGACAGCACCAGTATCAGAGCGAGTCTACAGGATGGCGCCTTCAGAGTTGGAAATTTTATATAAGATGATTGAAGAACTGAGGACCAAGGAATTCATTCGTGCTAGTGGGTCGCCTTGGGGAGCCCCGATGCTTCTTGTGAAAAAGAAGGATGGTACGTCCAGGCTATGTGTTGATTGTGTTGATTATTGTACCTTAAATTCGGTGACAATCAAGAACAGATACCCGCTTCCGAGGATAGATGACTTGTTTGATCAGCTCAAAGGGGCTTCAGTGTTCTCGAATATCGACTTGCGGTCGGGATACCACCAGATCAGAGTCAGAGAGCAGGACATCCCGAAGACAGCATTTAGATCGAGGTATGAACATTGGGAGTTCCTTGTTATGCCCTTTGGAGCGACCAATGCGCCGGCCGTATTCATGGACCTCATGAATCGCATCTTCATGCCTTACTTGGATCAGTTTGTGATCGTGTTCCTAGATGACATCCTGATCTACAGCAAAAGTGAAGCAGAGCATGAGCAGCATCTCAGAGTCGTCCTCCAGACTCTTAGGGAGCATCAGTTGTACGCCAAGTTCAGTAAATGCGAGTTCTGGCTCGATCGCATTTCATACTTGGGTCACATCAATACCCGAGGAGGAGTGGAAGTGGATCCCCAGAAGATTATGGCTATCGAGTCATGGCCGGTACCCAGCTCAGTGGCAGAGGTTCGCAGCTTCCTTGGATTGGCCGGCTACTACCGGCGGTTCGTTTCAGATTTCGTAAGGATTTTAGCGCCGATGACCCAGTTGACCCGCAAGAATGTGCCGTTTGTTTGGACAGCAGAGTGTCAAGAATCATTTGAGAAGTTGAAGCGAGGTTTGATAACGGCTCCCATTCTCACCCTTCCAGATGGGACCGGAGGATTCACAGTTTATTGCGATGCTTCAGGCAGAGAATTGGGGTGTGTCTTGATGCAGCATGGGAAGGTAATATCTTATGCGTCATGTCAACTACATGATCATGAGAAGAATTATCCGACCCACGACTTGGAATTGGCGGCAGTAGTATTTGCTTTGAAGTTGTAGAGACACTACTTGTACGGAGATAGAGTGGAGATCTTTACTGATTATAAGAGCCTGAAGTATGTTTTCACCCAGAAGGACCTTAATATGCGGCAGAGAAGATGGCTCGAGCTACTGGTGGACTATGATGTGGATTTGCAGTATCATCCCGGGAAGGCCAACGTTGTAGCAGATGCATTGAGCAGGAGAGCCAGAGTTTATTTCCTGACGGCGCAACCAGAATTATTGGCAGATCTTCAGAAGATGGGAATTGAAGTGGTTCTTCCAACCAGCGTGGCATTGATGGCCAGCCTACAGGTTCAGTCCAGCATAGTTGAGAGAATCCGGGTGGCACAGTCAACAGATTCCAAGATCCAGCGACTCAGAGCAGAGTGTGAAGCAGGAAGAAGGCCAGAGTTATGTATCTATGAAGACGGTACACTTCGGTACGGCACTCGTCTTTGTGTACCCAGTAGAGATATCAGACAGGAAGTCATGGCAGAAGCCCACAGTTCACAATATTCTATTCATCCGGGTGGTACGAAGATGTACCATGATATTCGTCAGCATTTCTGGTGGAATGGCATGAAGAGGAAGATAGCCCGGTTTGTCTCTCGGTGTTTGGTTTGCCAACAGGTTAAAGCTGAACATCAGAGGCCCGCTGGACTTCTTCAACCCTTACCGATCCCAGAATGGAAATGGGAACATATAACCATAGATTTCGTGACCGAATTCCCCAGATCTCCGGCCGACAGAGATGCTATTTGGGTAATTGTGGACAGGCTTACCAAGGTGGCACACTTTCTCCCATTCAGAGTTGGACAGACGATGGCGCAGTTAGCAGAGATGTATCTCAGGCAGATCGTCAGGCTTCACGGTGTGCCAGTCAGTATCACCTCGGACAGGGATTCAAGATTCACATCACACTTTTGGCGCAGCTTACAGAAGAGTTTGGGGACTCGCCTTCAATTCAGCTCAGCTTATCACCCGCAGACGGATGGTCAATCAGAGCGCACAATCCAGACCCTTGAAGATATGTTGAGATCCTGTACCCTTGACTTCGGTGGTTCATGGGAGAATCATCTGCACCTGGTAGAATTCTCGTACAACAACAGTTATCAGGCCAGTATCCAGATGGCACCCTTCGAGGCTCTTTATGGCAGGAAGTGCAGATCCCCGCTAGCATGGGACGATGTCCGGGAGAGGCAGATGCTCGGACCCGAATTGATTTCCCAGACGGTTGAAGTGGTCAGGAAGGTCAGAGATCACCTCCGAGTTGCCCAGGACCGCCAGCGCCATTGGGCCGATGCTCATCGACGTCCCTTAGAATTTGCTGTCGACGACCATATTTCTTAGGATCTCGCCTAACCGCGACGTCATTCGCTTTGGCGTGCGGGGAAAGCTTAGTCCTAGGTATATAGGGCCATTCGATATTCTAGAGCGAGTAGGAGATGTATCCTATCGTCTCGCTCTTCCGCCGTCGCTAAGTGAGGTGCATGATGTATTCCATGTGTCCCAATTACGATGGTATATTCCGGACCCGAGCCACATTCTAGACCATTCGGAATTGGTTGTTGGTACCAACCTTTCGTATGAGGAGAGGCCCGTGTCTATATTGGACCGGAGGGAGAAGATACTCAAGAACAAGACTATTAAATTAGTCCGTGTTGCTTGGGGTCATCACTCTCTAGGTGTGTCAACGTGGGAGCATGAGGACGACATCCGATCGCGATATCCCTACATGTTTGACTCGTGAGATATAATGTCTTTCTTATGCCTTACGTTTTCCCTTCCTTGCTTGCATTGTATGATTGTATGATTGAACTGCTTAGTGTAACTTGCCTGTGCTTAATGTAGCTTGTCGTGACAATCTCTAGCTCCTTGATTAAATTCCGAGGACGGAATTCTTTTAAGGTGGGTAGAGTTGTCACCCTCATTTCCCGTATTTTTCCGTATTTCGTATTTATACTCGTATCTGGATTTTGGCATGTATTTTTATTTTTCTCAACTTGTGGAATTTTGGTATTTTTCGTATTTTGGGTTTTGACATGGCTCGGTTTTAATTGGATTGGGTTTGGTTTGGTTTAATGTGTATTGGAACACCTTAGCCTACACTCCACCCTCAACACACCACATCCCACCCTCTTTAAAACTCCACCAACTTTTTCTCTCTCCTCATAAACCTCCATTAATTTCTTCTTCTCCTTCCTCTACACAACACTCTCCTCCTTCCTCTACACAACATCCACCCATAGGAAAGTGCACCTTGCCACCACATGAGAACCCTATTTTATTTGTCCATTTGCTAGTTTAGGACATGGTGATCAACATTAGAACTTGGTATTTTGTGATTTGGAGTCTCCATTGTTCTAGATCTAAGTTTTTCCTATTTTCGGTTTTGCATGGTTTTGATCTATTTAAGTTGTATTTTTATGGGTTTTGATGTTTCCATATGGAAGAAAGTTCAATTCCACCCTGGTTGGAACTTTGGAAATCCGGATTTGGAGTTCGGATGGCCAAGTTGTGATGCTTTGAAGTTTTGGGAGCCATTGGAGCTTCTTCTCAGCCATGGAGAAGAAGACCCTTTCCCCTGCGTGCGTGCCTTTGCGCGTACGCAGCTCTCCTGCGTGCGTGCTTTTGCGCGTACGCAGCTCTCCTGCGTGCGTGCTTTTGTGCGTACGCAGCCCCCCCTGCGTGCGTGCTTTTGTACGTACGCAGCCCCCCCTGCGTGCGTACTTTTGTGCGTACGCAGCTCTCCTGCGTGCGTGCTTTTGTGCGTACGCAGCTCTCCTGCGTGCGTGCTTTTGTGCGTACGCAGCCTCCCCTGCGTGTGTGTTTTGTGCGTACGTAGCTCCCTTGCGTGCGTGTTTTGTGCGTACGCAGCTCCCCTGCGTGCGTGCTCATGTGCGTACGCAGCTCCCCTACGTGCGTGCCCTTGTGCGTACGCAGCTCCCCTACGTGCGTGCCCTTGTGCGTACGCTGCTCCCCTGACCCCTTGCTTAACCCATTGGCTCTTGGTGTAATTGTTTATGACTAGTATGGTTCTCGGGATTTTCTGTGGATTATGATTTTGGTATTCTCTGATCTCCTTGCTAGTGACCCAGTGGGGTGCACACCTAACTTGTAACTTGTATTTAATCCTTGTGACATGATAACCGGATAGTGGCCCGTGGCGGCGCACTCCTGACTTGTAGTATGACTTGATAACTTAATATTGTTGCGACGGCTAACTTAACTTGACCTGCCTTGGCACCGTAGATAGTTCTTTCTTGCTTGCTTGTTAAATCCACTTGTCTTGTCTTGCATCATGTCTAGGATGGAACTCATGAGTACCACGGTCAGGAGTACCTACTAAAATAGATTAAGGTTAACAACTAGAATAACACAGTAGTCATGAAGAGATGACACAGCTACAGGCAATCCCGTTACCTGGGCGCTCTTGGGATCTGTAGCCTGCCGACGAGTAGGGCGCATTTTCAGCACACTGACATATGTTGCACCTTCTAAGTCACCTAAGGGTACATGCGTCCCTGGACGATGTACCCACCTGAATTCAACCCCTAATTTTCGACCTGGGTAACCTGGATGGTCTGCAGGGCTTGTGGCTGTGGAATAATCTCACTGCATCTTGTTAGTAATTAGGCCTGTGATAACCCTAGTTAGTTAAAGTAGTAAGCCGTAGTATCTGCTTGGCCGTGATTGATTGAATGAGGCATAACCAGTCTAGCCATGTCTTGATCCAGTACAAGGTTGCTTCCTGTCTTGATTTCTTACATTATTATCTTGTCGATAAATGGTGGGAAACCAAGTTCTGTTCAGGTGAAGGGTTACAACCCCGGTCCTTGTTTGGTTTACGGGTTGTAACCTGGTTATCGGAATAGTTCCATGGTTATCTCGTCGTATATCATCCTGACACGTTTTCGTAAATTTTAGTTTTACTATTAGACTTTCTTGTGCTAATTGCTGACTTTTGTTCTTATTTCGTGGCCCCCTTGTGGCACTTGCTCTTTCTGGGGTTGACCCAGCTGGTTTTATGTGGCCAGATTTCGGAGCAGCTCCCGAGGATCTTTCAAGCTTCCAGTCCAATGGTGACAACTAGACGGAACCCGGGCCAAGAGTGGGTTTTCCTTTTTGTCTTGCCCACTTCATTGTAAAACTATTCTTTTGAGGCGTTTAGCCGACGAGCACTTGTTAGCTCGATGCACTTTACTTACTGTCTGCCTACGGGCTGTGAACATGATTAACAAATCCTAGGGTTGATCATGTACGACTAAACTCTTGCTAGTCCTAACATTTTGTAACGACTAGCTTCATGATCAGCTGAATATGTAATATTTGGGACGCCTTATTATTGTATATTTAATGATCATACATCTTGCGACCTTACTTACTTGTTTGTGATTGAGACATTAGGTTTGTTCATGACCATAAGAGACTGTTGACTTGTAGTAAACCCTCATATATCTAGACAGCCGTGACCGTATATCGAGGTGGTTTTCATTTCAATATACGTAGCTGGCTATGTCTGCCCCCGCTCTCCAGTATTCTGGTTCTGGGACGTGACAGTATTGGTATTGGGATACCAATAGAACCAATGTATATTGGTATATGTTATAGGTAGGTAAAGGTAATGGTATATGTAATAGGCATTGGGTACATCCATGTATATATAAAGGATAAATTGGCTAAAGTAATCCTAGATGGTCGATAACTAGTAAAGATGTAAGATATATATATTGATACTTGGTAATATTAGCTATTATGGCTAATACCTTCAAGGTATTGACCTTAGAACAAAGGTATTAACTAATAGTTAAGATATTTGAGATATGGGCTAAGGATAAGTGGATAGTATCTATAGATGATATATGTGATTTGGGATACTATAGTATATGTGGCTTGTTGAGAATTCATGCATGATATATATGTATATGATATAGTACTATAAGGTATCTTAGAGTATGTGTGTCTATGGTTAGAATTATGACTAGCTTAGATAGAGTTGACCCCTTTGACTAGACAGTTGACCAAACCCTAGATGTTGACTTAGTTTGACTAAGAGTTGACCAAGGATTGACTTTTGACCTAGAGAGACATAGTATCATGTAGATTACATTGTACACTTTAATTATTATATATTGAATATATTGTAACCTGTATTGCTCTAAATAGGACCTTGTGACTCCAGTTCGGACATCTGTATACATCAGTCACTTAGGGTATCAGCCGAGTACATCCTCTGATAGTTTTCATTATTTTGATTACCACTATAATTCAAGTATTTAGAAATGTTACTTATGATTCTTGACACGATTGTACACGAATTGGTATTGTCATTGGATCTTCAGTCATGAGATGTTACCTTAACTCATCGCGATGGTATCGAATACTGTTCTCGTTGGTATTGGCCATAACATTGGATATATATATTGGATAATATTGGGTTGTAACGTATCATGGTTGGATCCATTGTATCAGTCGAGACGGGGGTAATGCTAGTTAGATATGTGATCAAGAACTATCGGCAAATAGTGTAATCATCGGCTACTAGCTAAGCATACATTGCACGTATGGTTGAGCTAGCCTTAGTGTAAACATTGAATATCCCAAGCCGATCACATATCCAACTGGTATTCCAAAACATATTGTCTATTACAGTTGTATACATTCAGTTCACCATTACATTATTCTATCTTGATAAAGTAGTTCTTTTCCATTATTTGTTCTCACAGATTTCTGTCTATCTTACCATGTTCATCAATATAACTGTCTATAACTGTTTTATAGTTCTTATCATTTACTTGAGATTTCTAGATGAGATATGCTCGTTCCATCCTGACTGGATATGTTGACAAAATATACAGATGATATAGATGACTGTCCTACCTTCTACAAGGCATACGTGGGTAGCACACAGCAAGTTCAGGATGATCCTGCACAGTAGAGGGTGCCCTAGGTATAGTTTAGAAGTACTAGTTTTTATGTTGTATCAGATTATTCCGATTGTTAGTTGAGACTTATTTATATCCAGGATATGTATTTATTTGTGTTTGACATCTAGACTTGTGTGTTGTGATAACTCTATTATTTATTTAGTTTCTTCCTTTTATCTGATTCCATATCATGTTCTATCTTCCTTAACTTGTGATTGAGATTATATAGTTAAGATGTCATATTATACCTCCGTACGGAGATGACAGGTTATATGATTCAGATTGTTAGTTGATAGATATTATAGACGACCTATACAGCGTTCTACCGCTGACCCTGCGATATAGGCTGGACGTACCCACGTTCTCGTGCCCCTAAATATGGTGCGGGTCGTAACAATTCTGAATCTAGAAATTCTCAGGCCCAAACTATAGCTCATGTGGATGGGTTGGACGTGAAAATCTAGAAATTGAAATATATGATAGATCTTACTATTCTACAAAATGAGCTCCTACATTATATATCTAGAATCTAGAAAATATGTTGGGCCTTAATGATGCTTTTAGCATGTATTTTAGGAATGTTGAGAGGTGTATTTCATATTCTATTAATTTGTATTCATGTCCTTGTAGCATCATTAGTAGATGATGCTCAAAATTTTATCTTGACATCCAAAATTTTAAAAAAAAAAAAAAAGTAAATGTAGAATGTGTTGGACTTGTATGAGAATAGCAGGAAATGATAAAAGTGAGTTCCGATCCAAGATAATATAAAATCTGGAATCTATAAAGTGGGACCGAAGATGAAGTTTACTAAAAAATGAGTTTCTACAATCTAGAATTTAGAAATTGGGAGTCCCGCGCTTTGGGTCTTATGGATGTAATGAAACCGAAAATCTAGATATTGAGATCAAAGATGGAACTTACATTCAATCAAATGAGGTTCAAATTTTTGAATCTATAAATTGAGCCTTAATATTGATTATCTTATCTACAGCCAATTGGGGATCCTTCCCTTGCTGTCACTAAATAGCGACACTCTTCCAGCTCATTAACAAAAGACATCACTAGAGCCAGATTCTTAGTTTCAATTTGTAGTAACTCACACTCCACGTAACGTAAGTGAGGACATTCTCTCTCTCTCTTTCCTAACAATATTCAACTAAAAAGACCTACAAAAAGAAATAGCATCTTTATCAAACCCATCTCTCTCACTAAACCGTATTAGTTCCTTTCTTTCTTTCTTTCTTTCTTTCTTTCTTTCTTTTCTTTTTCTTTCTAAAGAGTCCCTACAGCATATTTGCCTAAATATTCAGTCAGTTGTGTCGTGACAACGACCTCCTCAACACTTAATTAGTTACCGACAGTTAGTTAATTGTGTTTTGAGATTTTTCAATCAAAAGTTCAGGAATATGAACTTTCACTTGAAAACATTAAAAAATAATAATAATAATAAATAAATTCGGTTATTTAGTTTTAGAATCTCCTATAATATTAAAATTTTCGGTTTAGGTTTTCGTATTCTTGTTGGATCTCGTCATAACGGTTAATTTGAATGATCGTCCAAAATGAAAACATAAACGCAAATTTTGAATATGATATCTTAAAACTAAACAAAAATATGTATTGCGTGACTTAAGTTATTTAGTTTTATCATGACCAATCGAGAATGAGACTTGTGGCATTATTATTTGCTTTTATCCTAATATCAGGAGCCATTCAATCCTCGTGGCGGCAGTTTAAACGAAAACAATTATATGGCCATCATGTATCGTCAGATGTCTTCCGTCCCGGTCGCAATGTTGAATGCTTGCAACTCAAGAACCTCCTAGGATTGTGTGGCTGCTGAGATCGTCATAGAAACAAACAAGGGTAAGAACCCCATAGGATTGTGTGGCTGCTGAGATCGTGATAGAAACAAACAAGAGCGTTACAAGTCTCATTCTCGATTGAGCATGACAAAACTAAATAATCCAAGTCATACAACTCCTATCATGCAAAAGTAATCCAAGTCATACAACTCTTACATATTTTTATTTAGTTTTTTATTGTATAATATTTAAAATTTACGTTTAGGTCTCCGTTTTGGACGATCAAGTCAACCGTTAGAATGAGACCCAAAATCTTTTATGATAATATAAAGATCTAAACGCAAATTCTGATATTATAAGAGACCCAAAAACTAAATAATCCAAAATAATTCTAAGTTGTGTACAAAAATAAGAAATGGAATGTGTGATATTAAAGTTGCACCAGTTAATGTCCAATTGGCAAGCACCAATTGCAGAATTTTAAGACACAAAAATATGTGTGTGTGTAAAATAACTCTCTTCTATTTTCCTCTCCATGTACAAGGAAGACAATCTCATGTATATCTGTCCAAACCTTCCAAATATCTCCTAAAAATAACAATAAACCAACAAATTTTGTACACCTCTACTCCTCCTCCCATTCCATCTTGGCACCGGGCCCCACCCCTCCGAACCACCTTCTGGTCACGTCCCTCAAACCGGTATCGTTGACCTCACAGAACCGCCCGGCCCAGCCCTCCGGCTCGACCGGATGGAAGCCCAGACCGGGCGTCCGGTCATTCGATCCGGGGTTGGTCCGGTCGGTCCAGTCCGACACGTACGACGAAGCCCGCCTCCTGAACTTGACCCGGAACTCGTCCCAGGCCTGGAACTTGTAGTGGTTCACCACGGCCCGGCCCGGCCGCAGCCAGTCAGTCTCCCACTTCCCCGACCGGTCCAGCGCGAAGTGGTGGATCGAGTTCGCCAGCGACTCGTCGACGGCGTCCGGCCTCACGATCGACTTGTGCCTCTTCTCGGCCCGGGTCCGGCACGTGTACCCCTGCGTCACGCCGCCCCTCGGGTGCGCGAGCCGGCCCGAGGGCCCGAACTCGTGGCAGTGGATGGACACCTGGCCGACCGGGCCGGTCCGGTTTTTAGGAAGCAAAGAGCCCAGCAGGGTCCGGTCCGGCGCGTCGGAGCCGGACCAGGCCGGGGAGAAGACGAACTCGTCGACGTCGACGAAGGCCATCCAGGCGCAGGCGTCCCGGTGCGCGGCGGCGGCGTGGGAGAAGGCGGCCTCCTGCGTCTTCGGCCACGGCCAGTAGACGACGTCCACGTCGTAGCCGCCGGCGTCCCTCAGCCGCGCCGCGGCGGACTGGAGGTCGTCCTCGCTGCCGTTGTCGTAGAGGACGAACTTGTCGACGCCGACGGAGGAGTGGTACTTGATCCACTCCGGGAGGAACTTGGTGGCGTTGTAGACCATCGTCGACGCGCACAGCGTCGACGTCGACGTCTTCGAAGCCGGCAATGATGGCGGCGGTTTGTAGGTGGCTACTGTCGATATAGTCGACTCCTCCTCGCCGAGGACTCTGATGGAAACCCTCACATCTGAAGTAGTGATGATGATATCGGGAGGATGGGGGCAGCGGAAGACTTCTTGGGCGGAGCTGGTGACGTCGGTCTCGGCTACGGTCTTGCCGTCCGCGTCGACGAAGACGCAGCGGAGCTCAGCGGCGGGGCGGCTGACGGAGGGGCGGTTGACGCCCTTGGCGAAGACGAGGACGTCGCGGGCGGTGGAGAGCGACTCGTAGGCGAGGCGGTTCCACCTGGCCATGAGGGAGGCGGCGGGAGGGGCGTCCTCCGTGCGGGAGAGGATCTTTCCGAGGCGGACGAGGCGCGGGGTGTAGAAGGGGCGGAGGCGGCGGACGCTGTTGGGGAGGGTGCAGAGGAAGGCGGGCCTTCCGGAGGAAGGGATCGTGCCGGCGAGCCTCGCGGCGGACGCGGCGCCGTTGTGGAACACGCAGGAGAGGTCGTCGTGGTGGTGGTCGTCGACGACGAGTGCGGCGGGAGAGAGGACGAGGACCTGCCAGTCGGGGAAGAGGACGGAGTGGGAGAAGGGCGGGGATTGGCGCGGCGGGGACGTGGCGGCGTGCTGGTGTTCGCGGAGGAGGGAGTTGGTGAGGGTGTGGCGGTGGTGGACGGAAGCGAACTTGTTGGTGTCGACGACGTCCATGATTGTGGAGGGAGAGGAGGAGGAGAGGTGGTTGTTGACGTGGAGGAGGAGGAAGAAGGAGAAGAGGAGGAGGAAGCCGACCGCGAAGGAGAAGACGTGGGCCGTCTTCATTTTCCGCCGGCCCATTTAATTTGTCCCCCGATCAGTCTCTATGTCCTTTTTTGGAATTGAAGGAGCTCCTACTCGGAATCGGAAATGGAAATGAAGGGAGGAATATATGTGGAAAGAGATGATGGAGTCGGAAGTGGGCAGCCAGATGGATGCTTGCTTCTGAAGTTGGTAATGGTTTTGTTTTGGAAACAAACAGTAGGGGGGAATGAGAATAAATAGCAATGAGAAATGATGATGAGAGAGAATTAATTAATTAATTAATGGGTGGACAGATGGAGGAATGGGAAGAGGAGGATTGTACAAGGAAGGAGGAAATGGAAAGACGGCTGGCTTGCTGGCTGCCTACCTATGGTCAAATGGACCACCAATAATCAAATTAATTCCATTTTGCTCCTTGGCTTGTATTCATATAAGTCCCTGTGTATCTGTATTTACCAAGAATATCCCTTCTCTAAAACTTGCCTATTTAGAAAGATATTTTATATTAGAAAATTCTGTCACTCCATAGCTACATTTATTGGATATTAGTTATTAGGCTAAATTATAATTTAATACCCTCAACTATTACTATTTTTTAACTTGATATTCTTAACTTTTATAGATACTAACTTGATATCCTAAGGAAAAAAAAATTGGACGAAATTGTCCATTTCTTCTCTCCCCAACCCCCACCTCCCCTCACTCTCCGGTTGTGGGTGGCAGCGGACGGTGGGCGCGAGCAGGCAGCGAACGCGGGGACGCTCGAGGGCCCGGCGAGCAGGCATGCTGGACAGCGCGCGGACGGGTGCGGGGCAGAGCGCGACGGCGCTCGGGGCAGCGCACGGGGGAGTACGCGAGCGGGAGCGCGGGCTCGGAGCCGGGTAGGGTGGGTCGTCAGGGCTGGGAGCGGATAGGTGGGGTGGTCGGCGGAGGGGGAGGGGGCCACTTGGACAACCACCAATAATCAAATTAATTTCATTTTGCTCCTTGGCTTGTAATCATATAAGTCCCTGTGTATCTTGTATTTACCAAGAATATCCTTTCTCTAAATCTTGCCTATTTAGGATGATATTTTATATTAGGAAATTTATTTACTTGCTTGATTTTAATAATTTTGTCATATATATATATATATATATATATATATATATATATATATATATATATATATATATATATAATTTCACAATATCGAAGCATGTAGTTCATTCACAAAGAATATTTATACAAGAGAAATGAGCAATACTAAAAGTTCAATATTTAGGAAGACGTTTTATATTAGAAAATTATGTCAATCTACACTTACGTGACAGTGCATTATTGGATATTAGTTGTGACCTCCTTTCTAAGATTTTTCTTAACATCCAATAATACATTGTCACGTCAGCGTGACTATAAAGTGTATCAAAGAAAGTGGTGTGTCCATAGCATTACTCATGTAAATAATTAATCTTTACAACTATTCAATTTCACAACATCGAAACACTACATGTAGTTCATTCACAAGAGTATTTATAAAAGAGAAATGAGCAATACTAAAAGTCCAATAATACATAAGAATCAAAAATCGAAAACAAATCCGTTGAACAAATAATAAAATTTTTAAGAGAACCATAGTGCGTAGGTTAGCCTCCAAAGGCATCACATCTTCATTGGGAACCATAGTGCGTAGGTTAGCCTCCGTTTGAAATTAAAAAATAGTTATCCAGTCAGAACTGTAGCAAAATATACCAATAAATTCAAAACTACACAATATGATATATGCATATATGACAAGGAAAACAAACTATCTAAATGTATGCCATGACAAGTTGAAATAACATAATTATGACGGTGCTAACAATATGCAAATATACTAAAAGAAGACGAAGAACTAAACGAGACAAATAGTCAAGATCACGTGTATAGAGTATTTTACAATAACAATATTCAGCATGTGGATGATTTAGGATATCGGCCAGTCAATACATGTGGCATAGGCTGGACTTGGTCACGTACTCATATTCCAAAAGTTGGAGCCGATCGTAACAATTTTTATGGTAATATAACTTCCATCATTAAATAGAAGGAATAATTAAAAAAATTCGTAGGATCAAACCCAGTCATGATGCTTTATGTTTTCGCCTCTTTGTCACTTTAGCTAGAAGACTTTGTGATAGGCAACTTGTGTTGGTTCCAAATTGAATTCGACTGTTGATTAGGAATAGTTTGATTAATCTTAAAAATATTTGTTTATTACAACCATGTATAAATAAAGAATACTCATCCCTCCCAATGGAAGTAATACCTCTCGTATGGCACAAATATGTTACCTAAGGAAATATATAATTTTAAAAAAAAAAATATTAGACTTATGCCAAAAAAAAAAGGTACTATGAATGAAAATAATATATTCTCGTCAAAATTGTCCCATTGCATATGTCCGTCTCAAAAGTAATAAGTCTTATTGTGAACTATCCTCTAATAAAAAAAAATATCCACTAAACCTAGTCAAATATAATAATGAAAACGAACTTGTAGTTATTTGCCGAGCCAACCATGAGTTTTGACCTAAGATTTTGTCCATCCATTGTCCTTACTCTCCTTCCTCCTCTTTTTTTAGACCATAAAAATCCAACAATAAGTCCAATCCAATAATAAGTCCATATCTATCCCAATCGTGTCGACAAAAACTCAAAAAAAATTAGTTCTCTTACCAAATAAGAATATTTTGAGATTTATGCTAAAATAGACAAAATTTAATTAACCCTTTTACAAGTGTTCCCAAACTTATTACTATAACAAGTCGACCTCATCACCCATGAAATATTTCGAAACTTGAATTAATTTGATATTTTATGCCACGTTATGACTCAAAAAAAAAAAATTATTTTATGCTTCCAATTAACAAAATATTGTCATTCTCCACGAGATGAACTAACCAAAAGAATCATGAAAAAATTGTTAGTAATTTGGAAACACAAAGTCTCGTTTGGTTCGCAGAACCACGAGGCTGGAAAAGAAAAGTCATTGCTTTCCTATATTTGTGTGTCAGTGAAATTGAGGAGGAAAAGAAAAATAATTTTCAATGGAAGAAAAATTAGGAAGAAAAATGATTCCATCCAACGAAACAAATAATCACTTTTCCAGCCTGCAGTACTCACTTTCATTTCCAATTTTCATGACATTTTCAGACATGTGAAATTTTTTTTAATAAAAATTATAATTTTTCAAAGAAAAAAAAAAATCATGGAATTGATTTATTTTCATTCCTTTCCGCGAACCAAACGAGACGTTAACTCTCGTTTGGTTCGCGGAATCTCCGGGTTGGGAAAGGAAAGTGATTACTTTCCTATGTTTGGGTGTCCAAGGAATTGAGGAGGAAAGGAAAGTGATTCCCAATGGAAGAAAAATTAGGGGAAAAGTGATTCCATCCATCCAAGAAAGGAATCACTTTTCCACATTGAAGTATTCACTTTCCTTTCCAAATTCCTTGACATTGCCAAACATCGGAAAGAAAAATCAATGGAAATTAAAGTTTTTCAAAGGAAAGGAAATGACAAGAAATTGATTTCCTTTCCCTTCCATTCCGCGAACCAAACGAGGCCTTAAGGAGAAGAAGAAGAAGAAGAAGATTTGAAGACCTTATGTAGAAATGAAGCACATTTGAAGGGCTTATATGAAAATGGGACCACCCATTTGTCTTGTGGGCCAAATGACTACTATAACTAGAACTAGGAGAGGGCCGTCTCATATATATTTCATGCGGGCCCCACAAACGGTATGTTGAATTAGCATGATTCTCGTGCACACTTGCGTATCCGCGTCTCATATATATTAATTTGGCTTCGTTTTTAAGTAAAAATTTGACCGGACGTATCCGCGTCGTTCTCGTGCACACTTGCGTAGACTTAGAATTTAGTAGATGCCATGCCCCACGTTTTTAGACGCTTCTAAATTTTATTTTTTAAAATTACTTTTGTTCACTGGCTGATTTTACAATAGTGTCCCTCGCTAGCCGAAGGATAGACCAATTATATTTTGGAAAGGCTGAATTGTATTTTTGAAGATGGTAAAATTTATTTATTTATTTTCTATAAAAAAGTTTAAAAATGGGAAGGCCATGCCCCCTTACTCCTTGTTGCCCGTGGATATATATGATGTTCTTTGTACTGTCGCTGGCATATGTACATAAAAAAATAACGGACAATAAAATGGTCAACTCAACAATTTATACCATTCGAAAACTATTTTTTACACTCAAACAAAATGTGAAGTATTAGTATAGGGTTATTTAGTTTTAGGGTCTCGTATAATATTGTAAATATATTGTCCAGAAGAGGGTTTGGATCTCATCATAAATGTTAGACTTGGGTTGACTGTTAGATCTCATTTATGTCTCCATAATATTCAAAATTTTCGTTTAATTCTAGGGTATCGTATAAAATTCAAAATTTACGTTAGGTCTCCATTTTGGACAGTCATTTCAAATCAACCGTTAAAACGAGATCCAAATCCGGTTATGAACACCTAAACACAAATTTGAAATATTATACGAGACCCTAAAACTAAATAACATTTTTATTTTCAAAGTCTGTATGCATAATTATGCTCCTGTAGTTTTCATGTGGTCTATTTGATCAATTTTCATGTGGTCTGTGTCCGCATAAACGAGAAAACGTGTATTATGTGTAGCCTCACTGATCAATTTATGCATAAACCTACCTGCAGCATGTGATCACCTAATGAATTCACATTACATAACACATTAGGCAATAGTAATAATAGCGCAAAACGTAGATACATGCATCCACAAATAACATAACACAGAATAACTTACAATCGAGTTCTGAATAATGGTTTATATGATATCATATGGTACTAATAACTGAAAAATGACTTGTATAATGGTTACTCATGTGATGCCTTTTCCAATGTTACAGGGATTTCAAATTGAACCATCTCAAGAATTCAATTAGGGGACACTAACATGTACAAACTCAACATCTATTCTTCTCTACAACATACAATTGATGGTGTTGAATGACTGTAAAACCCTGAGACCCATGCCGGTTGCAATTCTTACACCATAACAGAACTATATTCAGGTGAACCAATTAAAGACGAATATCGAAAAAGAATTATTGGCATTACAGCTGCAATGCCAAATCAGGCTGTTTCTGTTGCTGCTGTTGTCGCTGTGGTTCAAGCAACATACCAGAGACAGGAGACCCTGGAGACTGGAAATCAACATTTAGATCTGGCGGAATGGAGCCAGGTCTTGAATTTCTCGACAATGCTCGCAGCTGTCCTTCAGATTGATTGTTAGGATGCAATGTTGTGTTACCTGAGTTTGTTTGATTGCCCACAGCTAACCTCATCTTCTCTTGTACAGCTACTTGTTTCAAGGGTGATTGATGATGGTTCACAAAACTGTTGCCATTTCTGCAAACCATGTTGAGCACCCTAGCATGTGCCATCATCTCTTCAGGCGGTCCTGTGAGAGTCGCATTCTTCCCTGCTTGAGATTGGAGATTAACCCCGAACCCAGAATTAAAGCCATTCATGGAAGGCTGAAGTGATGAGTTTTTACAAAACTGGAGGGGTGTTGTGGGCTCCGCACCACTTTCCACACGGCCAAACTTGCCTTCAGTGTTTACTATTTTACAAGCTTCAGCACCTTCCATGGAGTCTGAAGATCTACTTGGAGTCGGAGCAGCAGAATCAGAGGCTGATAGTGGAGGAGCTGAGTCATTTGGAGATGGTTCATGAATCTCTGCAAGTTTATTTGCAGCGGAGGGTGTACTGCAAAGCAAGAGCTTCACTTGCGTTGATAGATGGGGAGATGCTGAAAATAGTTGCGACTGAGATGGTGGAGCTTCACTATCTCCAACCCATCCTCGGCCAAACTTTGTCCCCGGTGGAAGTGCTCTTTCAATCTTTCTGGCAGCAACTTCCCAGCCAACAGGACCAAGGTTAGCAGCAAAACGAGCCAAGCTCCTTGCGTATGAATGATCCCCGTGAAAACCAACCTGGTGGTTTGACAGAGTGCATACTGGTCGTAAATGATAAATATAAGGGTAAAATGTAAATAACATATGAATAGGCAAGAGGAACAAGTTTAAATACCCAACTTAAGTTTATATGCACAACAGACATGAAACATTAAACAATATATGGATCAATAACAAACAAGAAAAAAAAAAAACAAGCCAATGTTTATGAAGACTAAATTAGATCATGTTTGAAAGTTAGAGAACCCCTGAGTCTCACTTTTATGCATGTAACCCCAAGATAATGTTTATAATACTTAAAGCCCCCACCGACCACCAACACCACATGGAATCCCAAACTTGAGAACCTGATGTGCTGACCGCAACCAAATATGGACGAAGAGCCTAGAACAGACAGGTATTTTTGTCATTTATGGCTTAGTTCAAATTTAACGACGAGGATAAATGTCAGGAAAAAAAAAATTATGTTGGGAAGGTAACCTGCCAAGATTTAAATTTTAGGAGGGTTTCATTAATCTAGCCATAAACAAGATGACAAACAAATGATTTAGAAGTTTCAGAGTTGGTCAACAATAACAACAATATGAAAAGAGAACATCCACACAAAAATTGATAAAGGAATTGTGAGATTAATCACATCGAATAGTACAAAGGATAAAGTAACCAATGGTAGATGAGCATGATGATCCCAATTCAGCAAAAAGGAGTTCAAGAGCTTAGATTTACAAAAAAGAAAAGAAAAGAAAAGAAAATTTACCGGCACCAGCAGCTCTCTCTCTGAGTCAAAGACACTTAAAATTGATTGTTTCTGTTGAGAAATAGGCAGAAGGGCTTGGTTATATGTATCTCGACGATTTTCATCACTAACTGACTGTTTCTTCCAATTTCTCATTGAAATCCCTTTAAGCGAAGAACCTGAAAAAACAAATGACCACCAAAAAAGGTATTGGAGCGAAAATTTCACATGTAGATAATCGGAATATAACAGAGATTCACTTCAATGCCTAGTTTGACAGACCTAAACACTCTGATTTCTGATCTCCATTACTCCTGTGTGTTTGGTTGTAACGTAAAGTATGAGAAACCCTTGTAGACGAATCCACCATGTTCAATTTGTCAAAGGATGATCTCTTTCTCAATAGATCATTCGTTGGGTTTGAACGAGTATCATCTCTAGAATTAGCAAGAGTTGCATTAGAGGAGACATCACAAATGGTGCGGTCAGCAGGTTTCCCAAGCATCCGCTTGATTGTGTCCTTCACTGGAGGCCTACCCCTTCGTACTGTCTGAGGTTCTGTCTCATTGTCACTTTCTTGCCTCAAACTCTCAAAGTCTTTCTTTGCAAGCTCTTGGATGGACCGTGCCTGTACAACAAGAAAATCATTGTAGGTCATAACAGTGCCCACAAAATCGTTTGAATGTAGATTAGATAAGAATGATTACCTGCCGATAGTAAATTGTGTCTTGTGCGTTATAGCGCATAGCATTTGAGCTTATTAAGAAGACATCACTCTGCAAATGAATCACAAAATAAAGTCAAATACAATTGTCAGTGTAATCTGAAACTACTTCCTGTTTCAGGATATGAAAGGAGCCAAAATTCCACGAGGTATAATGCTTTCAATAAGCCCATAATTATAACAAGAAAAGTAGCTATAAGAAAACATGAATATAATCACAACATGGATGACAGAGTTGAAAAATCCTAAGCAGATGACACATAATTTTCAACTCGATATGACAGCCTGATCATGTACCTAATTATTTTCAAGTCATTGGGAAGTCTCTCAATTATCATACACAATTGAGCACATCTAAGGGGACACTCTAGAAGCTGGTGAGTAACCCTCTGGACAGCTCCCTCCACTTGGATTTTGGAAAGTAGAGCCATGGACACAACTTTTACATATTTAAGACCCCCCCCCCCCCCCCCCCCCCCCCCCCCAACACACCCCCCAACACACCACCACCATTTTTTTCATTTCCTCACATGAAGCTTCGATGAGATATGATCACAATAATACAGTGTTGTTTCACAAAGAAGTCACATCAATGAGCAACCCAATCAACCTAAAAACAATTACTACAAACTAATACTAATGTTAATAACAACAACAAAGACAATCTAGATCACTATAGTTAGGATCCAAGTCAAACCAATTAGAAAGTAGACACTAAACCATATGGCAGTTTATAGACATCATCAAATATGAACCAAACATCATTTTTGACATGCAAGCCTCTTCACATATGATCCAAAATACCAACAGAGTAGTGGAGAAGGTTATAGGACGATTTCCCTACATCCTCTAGTTTCAAAGACAACTAGCGTATAGGACGATTTCCATTATTCCCTTGATCAATGATGAGATGATTGGAGAAGGTTATCAACCACACATGTACAATTATAACAGAAACAATGTGATCAGTAATTGATACCCACAACTGTGGCAACTTCTGCAAAAAAAGAAAGAACAAAAGAACCTCTAGGAACATACATAGTTCTGATTACATTGGATTGCATCTTCTCCCAAACAAAGTGACACTCCACTTCAATGTGTTTTGTCCTTTTTTCGTGGAACACAAAGTTGTAAGCAATGTGCATGGCAGCTTGGTTATCACATAACAAATCTGTTGGTTGAGACGAATTGAACCCCAAGTCCTTAAGCAAGGCCTGAAGTCAAACTATTTCACTGGTTATGGATGACATTGTCCTGTATTCTGCTTCGGCACTGGAGCGAGCAATGACGTTTTGCTTTTCGCTTTTCCATGTCACCAGATTGCCTCCAACAAGAGTGCAAAATTCAGTAGTGGACTTTTTGTCAATTTGACATCCTGCTGCCCAATCTGGGTAGCTATACCCAACAATTGTTGTGTGACCATTTCTTTTCATTAAAATTCCTCATCCAGGAGAACCTTTAAGATATCAAAGAATTCGATCGACGGACCTCATGTGACTAGTTCGAGGAGCATGCATGAATTGACTAACTTGGCTTAGTGCATAAGTAATATCAGGTCGTATGATGGTTAGATAAATTAATCTAGCAACCAGTCTTTGGTATTAACCAACATCGCTCAATAAATCCCCATCCAAACCGATTTTTCCGTTGCTTTCAAGGGCTTGGCTCCCATTTTTCCAGTCTTCTGTAATACTCAAGAACATATTTTCTTTGATTGAGAAATAACCCTTTCTTTGAATAGGCAATCTCAATCTGAGAGTATTTTTGGAAGCCAATATCTTTGATAGCAAACCTTTTATAGAGAAGAGCTTTGAGGAGATCTATTTCAACCATATCACTTCCAGTTATCATCAACATATATCAAGACAACAGTCGTTCCCGAGGGTCTTCTTTCGACAAATAATGAGAAATCTGCGCTCTTCTTGCAAACCCAATAGTAAGAGAACTGAGCTAAGTTTGGCATACCAAGCTTGAGGTGATTGTTTGAGGTCATAAAGAGCCTTATTCAACTTGCAAACCAAGCCTTCATGAGATTCTAGAGGATGGCCCGGGGCGGGGGGGGGGGGGGGGGGGGGGGGGGGGGGGGGTGAGGGGTGGTGAGGGACTCATATAAACCTCTTCTTCAACTTCTCTATGTAAAAAAGGCATTTTTGACGTTCAACTGAAATAAAGGCCAATTATCGTTTACAGCAACGGACAAGAGAGCACACACAGTGTTCATTTTTGCAATCGGAGCAAATGTTTCCTTATAGTCGATTCCATAAGTTTGTGTAATCCTTTGGCAACTAATCTTGCCGTATATCTCTCTATTGATCCATCACTCAAGTACTTGACCTTATAAACCCATTTG
The DNA here is from genome assembly GCA_029216955.1 of Iris pallida. Taxonomy (NCBI): domain Eukaryota; kingdom Viridiplantae; phylum Streptophyta; class Magnoliopsida; order Asparagales; family Iridaceae; genus Iris; species Iris pallida. Next base: position 16,131,230 of record JANAVB010009398.1, on the reverse strand, counting down.
CACCCAACTGGGTTTTTTCCTTTTGGTAAATTGACAATGGTCCAAGTATTGTTGTCATCAAGAGCTGGAAGCTCTTTCTTCATTGCATCTCTCCATACATCTTGCGAATTAGCTTCTTGAAATCTAGTCGGTTCAGGCACCTTTGAAATTTTGCTTAGCAAAGGCGAATAAACCTGAGAAACATTTCCATAATCCAAATGATTTGGATTGGATATTGTGTAGGGTATGATAGACGACAAATTTGCCATACTTATATGGCTTACGTCCTGTTCTAAATGACCATCTTGGGGCTGGTTGAGGTGATGATGCTGAAGGAGAATTATTATATATTGTCGCTTGTTCATGTTGTAACTTTTGATGTATATCCGTAGAAGCCTCAACAGTTTCATCCCTCAAAGATGAAGGCACTCATTGGTGTGAATTATAGGAATAGGGACAGATTCAAAGGGATGCACCCCCTGAAATTCTTCTCCAGTCTTTTCCCTCAAAGACGAAGACATAACCAGCTGATCTCTGGATAACCAATCTTCAAATTTAGGATCATCATCTGCAGGAGCTGAAATCTTCCTATTAATATGCCCAAGCTTGGACTTCAGTCCAAGAGCCAAGATGACAGCTCTTGACCATGTAATGTAGTTCAGTCCATTCAACAACACTGAACTAGGATGCAAACTGGGATTAGCTTCAGACTCAAAAACAGTGGATTTTTCGTTTTCACTTGACATGTCATCTATTGCTATGATACCATAAAGAAGTACAGACAACTATAGAAGAATAAGAAATAACACGTAATTATAGTGGTTCGACAGTTTAGCCTACATCTACTCAAAACAGTTTGAACTCTTATTCATAGTGACTCGTTGAGGAGCTCCCCTCAATATACAAAGTACAATCACTATTTCACAAACAACAAATACAACTTCCAACCAACTTAAGAGTTTTAACAATTTTCCAAGAGACATTTAGACTTCCTAAGCAGACCATAAAACAATTAGATGTTACAACAGTAAGCTGCTAACCAACCATAATTAATGTAATGAATCATTTTCTGTTTTTCCAACACTACAACTACACCAGAACTCCCAACTTGTGATGAAGGTTGAGAGTTAAATAGTAATATATTCTAAAACCCACAGGTCGAATGTGCATTTTATGGACCGTGAGATGATCTCACGCAGTGGTATAATATCTTATAAATCCACTTTAAAATGGATGCTAAAAGGATTTGAACTCGGGTTGTTCTGATACCATATTAAAGTCCGTTCCAGTACACCAAAATTAAGAGTTGTGATGAGGGTTAGCTATTATACTATTCCATCAGCATTCATTTGCCACAATGCAACAAATATTATTTCAATTTGTGATTCATGAAAGTTGCTATTTCAACCAAAAAGTAGCAATGAATTTCTTCAATTTTGTCATAGGAGCTAACTAAAGAGCATTACAAGATAAAGATGCATTAGAAGGAACTGTCATCTAGCTTCATCATGAATAGAATAGAATAGAATAGAATAGATAAGTACATGCCTACATATGTACTTTTACATAGTGAAGGGAGAGTATCTGAACACTGTAAGTAGCAATGCACAAAAGGGCCCCAATTTTCTAATAAAAAATAACTGATTAGAGCATTATATAACCATGATGCTTAACAAGACCCATAATCTACATTATCTTGAGCAGATTAGCAGTTCAGTTTGTGCAGAAGCGTCACAAATGGCTGACAAACTTCAATCTGTCGATGGTTACATGTAGGAAGGCTGGTTAGACTTGTTAGGATGGGATGCTATACTTCTTGAAACAAATTCTTATGTACTGGTTGAGAGGATTTGCAATGGCACAGTTCGGAAAAATACAGCACTATGGACGCTCATTCATTTTCAGAATCATATTCACAGTCTACAAATTGTTTAAGATGCACAAAGACATGGGGTGGATATACAATGCTGATGAGGAATGTGCATTGTGAAATGCACGGGATCAATTCAGAACATGGTTCGCAGTATCGGTATCGGATCCTTCTTAATTGTGGGAGAGGGGGGTGTCGTAGGTCGGCAAACAAAGTTTGGTTCTGTAATAACTCCCTCGATATGATACTCTGATTGATAGGGCAATTTGGGACGGATTACAAATGGAAAACAGTATGGATTACATATCTGTTTCCTGTGGTGCTGAAGATGAAGACAGTAGACTTCTGTTTAACAGCTTATCTAGGGAAGTATGTACACAAAAAGCTGCGTTAAACTAACTGTAACATTCATGATGTTTTCCTGTACATGGTGTAGCATAAGAATAACTTTTAAGTTACTTGAAATGAGCCAATAAAACCATTGTGTACCCTTTGCACCAAAACCTAGACGCTTAACAGGATATGTCATCTAGCTTAATCAAGTATCTCCCTCATGACTTGTTTATGTCGATTTCTTGGAAATGCACAAGGGACTGTTGGCTGACTTGGACCTTGATTCGACTAAATCATTCAGGAGACCATTAGGAAATCTTCGTATATGTTATAATATCTAATGAGAAAACTAGGTTGGGTAAGCTAATTTAGATTCATATTTTGAAGTCCCCTTCATGGATTCCATAGGTGGCTGTTAGATTCTAATAAGAACATGGAGCGGAAATAAAATACTAACAAGAAATAAGATAATATTATCGACAATTTTATGTTGTTCAGATTCTCGGCCAAGATGACTGCTTAACTAAAAAAAGTGGTCAGTTTTAGACATCAAAACAGATTCCCCACTTAAATAACTGAGACGTGAAGCAAAGCAATGCCAGCAGAACAACCGTCAATAGGCAAACATTCTTTCCCATACAACACAAACGAAGTACAAATAATCCCGAACAGCGGGACTACCAACCTCAAATTGTTCCAAGCAAGCGTAAGCTCCACCTGACAGCTTGGTCCGCACGGTCCCGAAATCCATGGGGTGCTCAATGATGTCATGGTAGTCCGGGAGCTGCACGCAATCGGCAACAACCACAATACCATTCAGATTAATTTTCTCATCACCAAGAACACCCGACTCTAGGACTCAACATACCTCATCTTTGCCGACTGGCTCCGAGAACACGCCATAGGTGTCTTTCCTGAAGGAGCAAAAGCATGTATCAGTAAAAAAAGAAAAAAAAAAAAGAACCAAAAGAAGGAGAAGGGGGGGGGAGAGAGCATCCACTTCTGAAGCCTGTCGAGGATGAACTCCAGCAACTTTTTGTCGGGGAGGGGCGTCGTGGCCGTGGGCCCTGAGTCTGATGGATCCTCTGTTCCAAAACGAAACATAAAAAGAGAGAAATAAATAATTGGCGTTCCAATAGTTCCATTTAATTCTCCTCTCCTATACTTCAAACTCGTGGAAATAAATGCCATCATCGTCATCATTGGCTAGCTACAAACCTTCGCCACGAGCATCGGTCGCTTTCGAGCTGGACTTCTGTCCTCCTGTCTGCAGACAACAGCAACAATCCTTAAAATTGACTAAACAAGGAAAAAAAAGTTTAATACTGGACACGACACAGGCACAGTGCCCCCCACAAAACCAGGAACTTTAGCAAGAAAGATGGGTTGCGGAGTCCGAGAAGTGAAAGTACAGTTGACCTATTCAAATCTAAGGGGGGAGAACTTTCTCGATCTGGAAATCCATTGTTCAAATAAAATAAATAGCAACAGAAAACGAGGGAGAAGCCGCCAATTTTAGCAGGACGAAACCGCAGATCCGTACGAATAGAAGTACAGATCAATTAACTGCGACTGATCTGATGGGTTCGATTCGAATCGGTACCTCTAAGGAATCGATCTTCCTCTTCTTCTTCCTCCTCTTCGCGGAGCCTTCTTCTTCCGAATCGGATCCTCCTCCCTCCTCCTCCTCCTCCTGGAGCACGAGATCTAGCTTCTTCTCCTTCCTCTTCCCGCCGCCGGCGTCGCGTTCTTCGTCGTCGTCGTCGTCCGGGTTGGCGCCCCGGCGGGCGGTCCGGCGGGCGGGGGCGGAGGGATTGGGGAATTTGAGGTAGGGATTGGGGCTGCGGCTCCTCGATTTAGGGTTAGGGTTAGGGTTTCGAGCGGCGTTCTGCTGCTGCTGTTGCTTCTGGAGGCGGAGGCTTCGCTTCTGGAGATCGAGGAGGGATGGTCGGCCTTTCTTCTTCTTCATCGGAACCCCCTCTCTCTCTCTCTCTCTCTCCTCTCTCTCTGTGCGTCTGGAATTATTATTTTTTCCGACCCGCGTCGCTTTGGGAGGGGAGGGTGCATCGCACGTGCGAGCCGACTGTGGGCGTTTCACACGTGACGGAGGTCGGCATGGTGATCATCCGGCCGCTAGATTGCAAGTGGCGGAACCAATTGACGGTGGATCTGAGGTCCGGGTGGGATTTTATAATCATCGACTAGGACCCAAGTAAAGAATATGCCACTATTGAGGGAAGTGTCAACTGTTTGGGCCTGCACTATTCGGACACCGATACGAGAACAAACGGTACGGACACGCCGCTTATATTAATATATTTTCGTGTATTATGGAGTGTCCTTAGGATTTGTACACGATACCTTCCAAACGAAATGGCTTTACATAAAATGTCCGTTTTTTTAGGCCCAATACAACTTAGTCCGGTTCAAACTAAGAAAAGACATTCCAATATTTATGTCGTTTTCTGTATCCGTGTCGTAATGGACACATCAAAAACACTCTGGTATACTCTTGGACATAGCAAAAATAAGCTGCCCAATTCGTCTTATTTGCTCCGACTTATCCAGATTTTGTCTTTTGACTTTTATTTTATGAGTTCCATTTCTAGCACATTGATAATGTAAATAAAAAATTGCCAATGTTGGCATTTATGAGCTTGATTTTATTTTTATCTTCCAATTCTTTGATTTTATTTACATTCATTATTAAGAGCTTGTGCTACCACATTACTATCTTTGGCGACGCTGGTTAGGGGACAACACAACTTTACTATTGGAAGCAACATTTTTTTTTTTCCTTCGGGCAACACATTTTCATTACTACTATCTTTCTTCCTCTTCCAAATTCAAAAATCTCAACAAACATTTGTCTCTTCTTCCTTTTTCTATTTCCGAATTTTTTTTTATGATTTCGCAGTAGACAGCCCACTAAAATACTATTTTTGAAGTTTCAAATTTTGTTAATGGAGTTTTGAAGCTTCAAATTAGACACAATCCTGCTTGGGACGATGTGGGACTACAAAAAATTTTACAATCCTGAAGGCAGATTTATTTGTCATTAGGACTGTCATAATTTTGACAGTTTTATAATAGAAAAAGATCAAAATTTTAACTGTCGTGAAGTAAGTTGTGTTGTCCGTAAGATTAAAAAAAAAGGGTAGTTTGAGAAGCCAAAAGTTGAAAATTTTTGTGTCGTCCCATAGGTGAAAATACGGTCCTTTAACACGAGCATTATTAAGTTGCAATATTTGTTGATTAGATTTTAGAATAACTACTCTTTGACGATCTAAAGGGGAAAAAATCCCATATTTTTATTTTGGTTGAATTGATATTTGCGAGAGAAAAAAATTGATTATGCTATTTTTAAGCTTTGCAAATCTGAATTCTATTTAAACTCTCAAGTTAACTCCTCGTATCGGCTGTGTTTGATTGGACTTTTTTTCCATGGAAAATATTTTCAACACAAAATTTCCACCAAATTGTGTAGTGTTTGATAGCTTATATTTTACATGGAATTATTTTCCAAAAAAACTAACATTTTCCATATTTTCTTCTAAAATGGTGGAAAATGAAACTTGTCCAACCCATAGAAAAATATCATTTTCTATGGAAAGTAACTATTTTCCGTGGAAAATAATGACAATCAAACACCCAAATTAAGTTTTCTATGGAAATTTTTTAAAATTCCATGAAATTTTTTTCTTAGGAAAATATTTCCATGGAATTAATTGTAATTAATTTAGTTTGATCTACATAATTCTCGATGTTTCTGGAAAAATCACATGCAAGTATTCAGACCAGTCTTTAATTACAGGATGGTCCTTCTGACTTTCCCAAATAAGAGGAAAAGTGCATCCGACTTTCCTGAACTTCTGAAATCATATAAACTTCTAAAAATTAACATGATTTTCCTACTTGCCTAAAGAATAAAAAAAATGCAAGTTTCAAACACTTTTAAAACAGACCTTCAAAGTTACTGAATTTCTGCAATATACTACCATGATGTCCTTAAAAAAGACGCGCTTTTATGGTTAGCAGAATCATGAGATCAGAAAAGAAAATTATGGAGAAAAGTGATTTCCACCAAAAAGAAAATTATGAAAGAAAAAAAAAGTGATTCCATCCATCCTTGCTTCCAAGCAAGGATTCACTTTTGCACATCATTAACTTTTCCTTCCAATTTCCTTGGCATTTCAAAACAACGGAAAGAAAAATCGATGAAAATTGTAATTTTTCAAAGGAAAGGAAACACCAAGGATTTGATTTCCTTTCCTTTCCTTTCCATTCCGAGGAGGCCCAGTGTCTGCAGCAAGAGTTCCGACAAAAATCCTCATTTCGTTAGAATTAGGATAAATAACTATAGTCATTGTCAAGACGACAATTTTTTTGCCAAAAGTACGATATAATTCTTGTGCTGGAAAAAATGGCCAAGACCAAGTACAATGCATATAAATCCAAAACACAACGCAGTAGAACTGAGCAAAAAAGCAAAGTTTGGCAGTAGTCATATATATATATATATATATATATATATATATATATATATATATATATGAAACCAGAAAAAAAAAAAATATATATGAAACCAGAAATTAACATCAATATTGTTAACGATGACAGAGTTCCAGTCCTTCCAGAAAAAAAAAAAATCACAGAAACATCTTCCATACACAGTAAAAACTGGATGTTTCCTTCCATTTACATACCAAAACTTTGAGCTGGGACTTCAAGCTTTCTCCATTCCACCACCGTGATCCCGCGGATTATAACTTGTACTGTTATTCACGATCTATCTGGAGGAAATAATCTTAGCAGCCTTCTGGCAGGCAAACTTGCTAACTCGGGAAGTTACAACCAACCATGGTATTATTCCCACCTGCGAACGAGTACAGTGATTCCAATTTTCTCAAAGTGATCATTCTCGACTATGGTAAACATACAAGTCGATGATGGATGATGGATGCCTACCGTGACAAAGCCAGTGGCGGAACCTCCTCTCCAGGATAAAACTCTCCCTGCCAAGAATACATGATGCGAAAAAAATGTCATGTCCAAAGCTTATACCACAAGAACGGTGACAAAGTATAACAGATTTGTGTCAACAATAGAAATGCAAGGATCTGTAAATCAAATAGTCAAGATTGAGAGTCCAGGGGCAGGCCTAGAAATTCTTTTGAGGGGGTGAAAATACACCTTGAATTTAAAAAAAATAAAAAATAAGAGGATATTGAGAATTGAACTTTAGAAACTCTTGGTCAAAACCATGTGTACTTACCAACTAAACTATCAATTGATTGTGAATTTATTGTAGAACATTGTTGTATATATAGAGTACATATATTTATATAGTAGGAAATCGAAATCCAGGCCTACTGTCAGTCCACCACTGTTGACAGTATACCAAGAAGCACAATAGGTGGGGAAGAGCAGTTTCGAACTAACTAATTCAATATCAAACACCTCTACGCCTCATCAGAAGGTCAATAGCATGTTTACAGTGATTCTCTGTCAAAAGCATTCCAACAGATAACAAAGTTCAATGTAAATGGCTAAGTTATGAAGCTAATAAACATCTCACAAAGTGCTAGAGAAACTTCCCAAATATTTCTGAGGGCATTCAGTAATTTCGCCCAATCTCACCTGAGTTGATGCTTGAGACAACTAATACTAAATAAGGCTCTCCACCATGCCATCAAATCTGTAAACATTGTCGGCTTGGAAGCCAAAGCATTCTCTTGAGACTTTTACTCGACAAATGGTCTTTGTTCTTTTAAGTTTGGAACTGAAGAGTGGCGTAACAAGATTCTCAATGGAATTATGGAAGTTCTGGTTTGAGGGAGATTGATCATTATGAAGAATGGTGCGTTAGTGTATGCTAGAGAGAGACTTGCTATCAAGTATGCCAATATGGGTCAAGTTCCCTGGAGTTGGAACAAACCAAGGATAAGTAGAAGTGCAAGTTTGGTGAGTACAACTCTACATATGGACCATGTTACTCCAAAGTTACAAAGCGATAGCATTTGTTAGATGTTCTATAGAAGTGTGTACGGCATGGTCACTACCTGGATCCATCTGCATTAGATTGGAGGATGGGAGTATGGAAGAGCAAGTTGTCGAGTATGAGTGGCAACCCCACAATGTTTGAACGAAGAGTTTTGAGCATGTTGTACACAACACCCTGTGGTGTTTGTCAAAATTTGGTTAAGGATGATAAAGAGGGAGAAATTAGAAGTATTAAGGATGATAGTCAGGTCATCTTCGTCATCCGAGCCTTCTCCTGTCGACTTATAAAATAGGGGGTGTTGGAAAGGGGTGTGTGGGTAGGTCTGTGTGTACGTGTGTTTATAATCCTTGTGAGGTATAGCTAGGATCATCCTAGCTGACCAACCAAGTTTTTCATAAAGAATAAAACACTTTTGTCACATCTGCTTTTGTGTTTCATGTTGTATATTTTCACTACCAGTTCCAAGCCTGGATAAACTAGGGTTGCGTTAGGTAGCCGATAGCCAGCGTACAACATTGTCGGATCTCAATGAAATGAATTCATACAAAAATACATGTTAGGGCATTCCTCAGTAGCGACGCATTGCATCGTTCTCACCCCGGTGCAATAAAAAATGAATGCTAGGTCGTCATCCGTAAGTGAAGTCGTAGCACCCGAGCCTTCTCCCATCAGAATTGGGTCGGCTTATAAAATAGAGAAAATAGGAGGTATAGGAAGGGGGGTGTGGTAGTTGGGTGTGTGGGTGTTTGGGTGGGTGGTAGGGTGGGGAGGTAATTTAGAGAATATATAATCCAATCCTTGTCAGGTGACAGCTTGGATCATCGTAGTTGACAAACCAAGTTTTTTCAAGAGAATACAAACTTTTTTTGTCACATCATTTTCTAAAGATTCATAACTCTGTTGTGATGTGCTTATTGTTCTATATTTCACTTTCAGTCCCAAGCGGGGATAAAGGAGAAGGGTTGCATAGGTAGCCGACAGCCAGCATTAAATATTGTCAGTTCTCTATACATACACGTTGGGGCATTCTCAGAAACGACGCGTTGCATCGTTCCCACCCTGCTGCTATAAAAAATGAGCAAGGATGGATTGCTAGGTTGTCATCCGTAAGTGAAGCATTGCATTGATACCGCCCAAGTGCAATGTCAATTGAGCAAGCATGGGCTAAGGTGTTCTCCAAAAGCGACGCACCGCATCGATACTCTAATGGGGTGACAAATAGGCAAGGGATTACATGTTATAGGAAACAACTATGTAAGAATTGGAGCATGAGAGTAGGATTATATTAGCTACTTGGAACATAGGAAACATTAACGGGAAAGAAAAGAGCGTTAGTTGATACGAGAAGGATAAGTGTAGTTTGTCTACAAGAAACAAAGTGGGTAAGTAGAAAACATGAAAAAAATGATACTAGTGGTTTTAGAATTTGGTATACATGTGAAAAGAGACATAGAAATCGGATAGAGATATTTGTGAATAAATCATTAACGAATAGTGTAAATGTAAAAAAGAATAGGAGAGAGAATAATATTAATTAAGTTAATATTATGGGAGATGTTATTAATTTTCTTAGTGCATATGCAACCCAAGTAGGATTACATGAAAATATGAAAGGATATTTTTTTGGGAACATATCGATAGTTTGATTCAAGGAGTATCTCGAGGTGAAAAGTTATATACCGAAGGCGACTTAACTAGTCATGTTTGAAAGAAGAATGATTATGATAGTATGCATGGAGTTTATGGGTATGAAGTTAGGAATAAAGGGGGCGATAAAATTCTTAACTTTGTAGTTTCATATTATCTTATAATAACAAATACTTATTTAACATGAATTACTTTTAAGGGCGGATCCGATATTAACTGGATATATTATTTTCTTTACTATAAAAGTTGATAGGCTTGAATGTAAAGATTTTAAAGTTGTACCAAGAGAGAGCCTAACTACTCAACACAGGTTGATGGTCTTAGATATTAGCATTAGAAAATAGAAAAAAAAAATACTAGGGTAGAGAAGAGACCAAGAACCAAATGGTGAAACTTGAAAGGAGAGGACTTAATTTTTTTAAGGATACAACGATAAAGGAATATGAGATATAAACGCATATTCTAATGTTATGTAGTACAGTATGACAAGTTGTATCAAGAAAGTAACAAAAAGATTCTATAAGTGTCAAAAGTCAATGGTGAGACCTCGAAAGAAAGTTGGTGGTTGAACGAGGAAGTTCAAAAGGTTATTAAGGAGGGAAAAATTGTCTATAGAGATGGACAAAAGGGTAACAATGAGAAAAACTTTGATAGTTATAAAGTAGCAAACAAGGAAGCTAAGAAAGCAGTTACTAAAGCTAAATCTAAGACCTATGATTATTTATATAGGAATATAGAAACTAAGGAGGAAAAAACAAATATTTATGGACTTGCTAATAGTAAAGAAAGGAGGAGCAAAGACTTGGATAATATTAAGTGTATCAAGAGCGAGCACCAAAATATATTAGTAAAAAAATGACATTAAGGAGGGATGGATGAGTTATTTTCACAAGCTATTTAATGAGAGAAATCTAGAAAATCTTAGTTTAGATTCGGAGTTAGCTCATGATAACTAATATTTTATTGTCAAAAAATTAAAATTTCTGAAGTTAAGGAAACATTAAAAAACGGAAAAGTGATAAAACCTATATATATATATATATATATATATATATATATATATATTAAGGTTAGAAAATGTTTAAGGGAGAAAGGATTGATGTGACTTACTAAATTATTCAACAAAATCCTAACGACTAAGAAGATGTTGGATAAATGGAGAAGTAATATTATAATACTCATATATAAAAATAAGAAAAATATACAAAGTTGTAACAACTATCGAGAAATTAAGCTCATAAGTCATACTATGGTAGAGTGCTTGAGAAAAGATAAGAAAAGAGACTAGAATCTTAAATAATTAGTTTGGTTTTATGTCGAAAAGATTTATTATAGAAGTTATTTACTTATAAAACATTTAGAGAGAAAAAAAGTTACATATGGATTTTATTGATTTAGAGGAAACTTATGATCAAGTTCCTAGGGAGAATGTAGTTTCTAGTAGTTATATTAAAAACTATTAAGGATATGTATAATAGAGTTACAACGACCGTACAAACTACTAGAGGAGATAGTAACATGTTCCCTATTACCATTGGCTTACATCAAGGATCAACATTGAGTTCTTATCTTTTCGTGATAGTTATAGATGAAATTACTAGGCATATCCATGAGGAGGTTCCGTGGTGTACGATATTTACTGATGATATTGTGTTGGTTGATGAGAGTAGAGAAATGTTAGATGCTAAAATATAAGTGTGAGAAGAAACTAAAGATTAGTAGACCAAAAACAAAGTATATGAAATGTGATTTCAACCCAAGTCAAAGAAAAATTTGGGAAGAGTCCACATAGATGGACAAGAGATATCTAAGAGTGATAACTTTCGGTATTTAGATAATTCATCATGATAGAGAGTTGAGAAGAATGTCATGCATAGAATTAAAATATGATGATTGAAATGGAGGAGTGCTACTGGAGTACTTTGTGATTACAAGATACCTCTAAACTTAACGATTTTTTTACTCGATTGCTATAAGACCAGCCATGTTTTATGGATTTGAGTGTTAGATAATTAAGCAACAATATGTCAAAAAAGTTAGTGTAGCTAAAATAAGAATGTTAAGATGGACGAGGGACGAGGGACTAATACATTAAAGGATATGGGAAAAAAATGAGTGTATCCGTGGGAAGCTAGAGGTGACGTCAATTGAGGACAAGACGAGGAAAAATCGACTTAGATGGTTTGGACATGTACAATGCAGACCAATAGATGCTCATGTAAAGAGAAGCCATAATATAGTAGTTAATAGAGCCGTAGGACTAGAGCATAGTTTTAAAAGACGAAAGGCGTACTAAGATGCAAAGGTTCCTGGAGCCTGAGGCACTAGGCGCAAGGCTCAAGACGCGCCTTTTGAAAGCTAGGCGCACTTTTTTCTTTATATGTAAAAAATATCTACATTTAAAAACTTAGCTACATAGAAGTCCAAATTCTTTGAAAATATCACTAATTATAGGCACAAAATTATTCTTTATATATATATATATATATATATATATATATATATATATATATATAACAATCTAAAAGTCCATTAGATATAAATAACCCAAACTATATACATATAATATACAAACCACATATATATAAGTCTTTAAATATAGAAGTACATTCTAATTTAGAAAACAATCTAAAATCCACAATAATATTAATGACAATAATTTCTATACTTTCCAATAAAGCCCATAAACTATATAACATGTATATAGAAGGTTGGAATATATATATATATATATATATATATATATATATATATATATATATATATATATATATATATATATATAAGTAACTTTACGCCTAGGCGTGCCTTGTTGAGCGCCTGGAGCCTGCGCCTTTCTACACTAGGCGCGCGCTTTTTTAAGGTGGTGCGCCTGGCTTGTTCCTAGGCGCTGTCCCTGCGCATCGCTGCACCTTGCGCCTAGACGCGCTTTTTAATTCAATGGACTAGAGGTAGGCCCTTACAAAGGACATGACCCTTACAAGAGCTGAATGGAAGAAGAGGATCCAAACAGCCAACCACGGAAATTTGAGATAAAGACTTTGTTGTTATTGTATTTTCTAAAATTCATGCTACATCACAACCATAAGTAAACTAGTAAACAAGGTTTTAAGTATTGGACGAAACTAATATGCTTTGGCCATACCTCCCAAAGCTACCAAAACCGATACTCATAGGAAGTTCTGAAATACCGAAACCGAGTTTCTGAAGAATGCTATTAAAGCTACATCCTTAATGTCATGCAAGGAATCAGGCCTATTAGAATACGGATATGTTCTTGTTTAAATACAACTAGAGTTTGCTCCACTTACAAAAAGCTAGCTTAAGCTTCAGATTAAAAACAGTCAACTATATAAATTATTCAGTGTTACTGCATTCTATCAGGAAACACGTGCAATCACTTAAAATCAATAAAACCAGACATTTTCTTGAGCATGCGTACTGGACCTAAATAGCAAAGCAAATCACAGAAACAATTTCCAAATTCCAAAGCACAATTAATACCTCAAGTCTTGGCATGATACCGACCCCCACCTCCACCACCCACAAATGATAAGTGAAGATGGTTTCAGAGAAAGGGCTAAACTTAGATAAATCTTAGACAACCCATGTAGGGAGAAATGAGGTGTTAGTTTACAAACTGAAAATATAGGTTAGATATTTTTCATCAAGAACATTCATAATCAGCTAGACTATAAGACTGATAGCATGTGAGGATGGACAAGTTGAGGAACAGCTGCAACAGGCTGGACAAGTACACTAAGGGCAAAAATTGGTTACCAAAAGGTTGCAAAATCTGTTGAGGAACAGCTGCAACAGGAATACTCCAGAACCGCCAAGTCAGTCCAGCATATAAACACACCTACCAGAATATCCCAGCAGATCTATTGTCAAACTGACAGCATGTGAGGATGGACAACAAGTAAAGTTATGAAGAGGTACCTTAAAAACAAGGAGAGCTTTCACATACATATCAAATGACATTTTTTTCTCCTTGTTTTGCTCCCCTTGTTCTGCATTGACACATGGATTGTAATATTTATAAATCCACCAAAACAATGAAAGGCACTTAAACTATGAAATATTTCAAAACATGGATGGGAAATCAGAAAAGCATATAGTCATATTGGTACAATAAATTATCTTGAGCTACTAGGACTGTCCTACCAGCAATTGACCTTCCAGATCTTCTGGTAAATTCCTTAACTTGATTATTGCCTCAGGCATCAACTTTGACAAGTCAATTGACAGTAGTTGCATATTTCATTGACTCTTCTTGAATCGTAGCTGTGTTTCACATTTGACACACCGTGCTCGCTTCTTCCATTTTGAAAGAATCTCCCTCAAAGTGACAATATATATATTCTTATACTCGTTAAAACTTAAAAGTTATTGAACTCTCAATGAAACTTGCATTGGCATGGAAAAGATGTTAGAGAATATCATAATAATCCATCAATTTCAGATAGGCAAGCTTTTCTACATTTAGAAAGAAGATTGGTTAATTATACTAAAGAGTTAAAACATTTATAAAATAAATGCCCTTCAGGTATGACGAATTCACCATTTGGGCCTCCACAATATCACCTGTATTTCCCCAATATAATTTCAGGTTTTAAGGAACTACTAAACCAATTTCTCATTGTCTTCCCTAAGAAAATCTGAAACAACAAAAAAAGTGCATGCAGGAAAGTAAGATTAAATAACTGAGAGCTTGAGATGGATGAATGACAATATTAAGAGAGAGAGAAATGCATCCATTAGAAGTTAGAGGGTAGTTTCAATTAAAGATAAAATCACAAAACCATGTGAGATGGTCTGGAAATGGGCAATGGAGACAGATATATGCTCCAGTTAGGAGTATTAGGATATTTTTAAAGGAACTACTGGAACTTGGGGTAGACTTTGAATTGAGAGTGTGAAAAGAGAGGTCATTTGTCAATGTTAATGGGTATATGGCCCTAAAAAGAGCAGAATAAAAGAAAAGAATTCATGCAGCCAACCAAGAAAATGGGATGAAGATTTTGTTGTTGCTGCTGTTATCATCTACACCATATCATATCACAACGTTACCAATGCACATGTGTTATCAGGTGTGCCAACCAAGAAAATGGGATGAAGATTTTGTTGTTGCTGCTGTTATCATCTACACCATATCATATCACAACATTGTCAATGCACATGTGTCATCAGGTGTGCCCCTAGAACTAGCAGGCCCCTCGGCTATGATAGAACATCGTGCAGAGTATTTGAACATTGCACTAATTGTATCTTCACCTAATGTTCCCTCAACTTCCTAAATGGGCTTATAAATTATAATATTTTAATTTACTTATTATTAACTGATATAAGTACTTAGCGAAGATCACCTAGGCTTAGCACCCAACAATATTTTAAATTACTGCAATAAATTCTGACAATGCCTACAAGATTTTGGTGATGCAAACTCACATCAAACCAAAACTTAAAAGTCTCACTTATTAGAATATTTTATTGGGTTTATCACCTATCCATCTTAATACTCCCACTCGGATGCATGCAGCTTTTGGGCATTCAATGTCTTGATTGCTCACTATTTTTGACTAAGCAGGACAAAGAAATTGATTAATATGTAAAATAAACAGAATGCATGTAATTTGTGATTTCAATATTTTCAGAACATCATATATGTGAGAGATCAATCTTGGTATATAAATGGCCCACCATACTTAAACAGACTGTATACACAGATACATTTAGATAGGATTAGACAAATAAATGATGGACCTACAAGGCCTAAATCAATGAAAAAATGACTTCTTCTACATCTGCACTTAATTTGTTAATTGTTTATCAACAATGGTCTGTTTATAGTTGCAGGGGTCTAAACTGGACGACCAAGAGTAGTTTTCCCATACTTACCAAGTGCCTAATAGGTCTATAGAGAGCCCCATTCTTGTCTATTATGCCCTTTGTCAAGAACTGACGCCAACGAGGGTTAATAGATGGTTGATTAGAGATTTTGTCAATATTCCACGAAAAGTTCTCAACTTAGAGTTGTGTTCTGTAGTCAACTCTGTCTAACGAGGAAGTACAGTTTGATAATGGCAATCACCTTTGGTTTGTAGTTGCAATTTATGGTGGCCTCTAAACATCCAAGCTGAGTTGAAATCAATACTTTGTGACATTGATCTTTAATGAAAGATTGGCTTTCATTAGATGGATCCAGGCTTTCTGTAAATTGTATATTAAACGTGAGGGCCAGCTGCCAACTCCTACCAATATGAAGACATCCACACCAACTTACATGAGAGCAGCTAATATTTGTTGATCAGTATGATGATGCATTCCATGTAAACTGCTTTGAAGGAGTTACGCATAAGAACCTTATAGGTCCTAGGAAACAACTTAATTACAATATTTCGATCATTTCTACTGGAAAAGTCCAATCTTCTTATTTTCACCTCAAACTTATGTCTGGTTGAAGAATAATTGAAGTTCATAAAGGAAAGAAAATATATTTTTACGAAAGTCCACTTACTCTTCATTAGTTCCTTCTCTTTAGCTGCTGCTGTCCGTCTAAGTTTTGCAGCCTGAGCAAATGTAGAGGGCCTGTAGTCAAATGATATTATAAACCGGTAAAACTCACACCCAATGGAGTATGTCCTATACGAAGAAAATATCTGCAGAAGTAATGGTATAGTGACCACACTAGTTAGACATCGATATGTGGCAACTTGCTAAAACCATAAATTAAAGTATATCATATTTGTTTGAAACATGGATCTTAGACTGAACGAGTCACTTACGTCGACAAAGAGTTTGCTTCTTTCAGAAGTTGTTTTATTTCTTGTCGCAATTGGATTTGTTCACTGCTTCCTGAACCTCTCTGGAAAATCAAGTTACTAACATGATAATAGCAATATACTAAACATAACATACTAGAACAATAAATAACGAACAACAAAAAGCTTTTGTGCTCATATAATGAGAAGTAATTTACAATCCCAATTTAATACATCCACTGCTTCCTTACGATCATCTGGACAATCAATATGCAAGAAATATGACATTAAAAAAAGTCAACATAAGCATCCTTGGACAATAGAGGGTATTCATCACAATCCCCCACAAAAGATTTGCTCACTTATCATGTATCGCCCACAAACCCCTCGCAGCAATTTTCCATGTATAAATTCAGTGCCAATACACCCTTGATTATAGTTATTAAAGAACTACAAAGTACAAACTAGTAAACAATAAAAAAATTAAAAACGTCTAGAAAACCTGACCCATCAGTGACCCCTCCTCCCTGCCGCCGCCACCTGCCATGACGCAGCACCCCAAACCACAATATGCCACCTCATGCCAACTCTCCTTTCTTTCTCTTCCTGCTACTTCCTCCTAACCCTCTGAACGTCCCCCTCCAAGTTGCCCGACCAAACAAACTTTGCCACCAGCAAGGTAGCAAGACTGCCTCCATACCATCCAGTTGCGGACAGGTGGCTATGTTAGGATGACAAGCCCAGGGTGAGTGAGAGAACAGAAGGAGGAAGAAAAAACTAGAATGAAAGGGAAGGACAAGTAGGTCCTAGGGGGCAGTTGAGGGACATACGGTGAAAGGAGAGGTGGTCATTGGGGTGCAGTTATATCGTGTTTGAACTATTTATCATGCGAGTCCGAACTATGCAATGATGAAGTAGCTAGTTATGCCCCAAAAATAATCCACATCAGTGGTAAAGATTCTAAAGAAGCATCTTCAACCATATGGAGCCTACTCGATGCTGAGTTCAGCTCCATAAAAAACCATGTTTTGATGAAGTAAGGCCTAGGGTTATAATGATGAAGGATTGCATGAAGAAGCTGCCAATTGTGAAACGTACAATATAAGGAGTAACTTTCTAACATAAAGTAACTAGATATAGTGACAACAAGAGGGTCATAGGATGAAAGATCAAACATCTAGGATAAAAGACTTCGGAAAAGCGATCTAAAATATCATTAAGAACCAACGTAAAAGTTCAAAAATGACATAAAAATCATATAAAATAATGAATGAAAGTAAAGATAAGTAGTGGTTTTGGCACGAGTAATGAAAACTGTGCTTCCCGCCTTCCCGCCACAACCTAGGATTCACATACATGCCAAAGTCGGAGTTATGTGAGGAACTCACGTCAGACACAACATGGACATATCGCCGTGTCAGTATCATGTCGTGCAAGTGAGTCCATGCGACGCACGCCACGACCGTACTTACAAATTCAGCATCCACGAGAAACAAAATCGCAAGTAAAAAAGCAGGGGCAGACACATGCTAGGGCAAGTGGGGTTAACTGACCCACGAAAGAAAAAAAATTGCACTAACTCCCCTCCCTCTTTAATCCTTGCTTGTCCTTTATATATATATATATATATATATATATATATATATATATATATATATATATATATATATATATATATAAACGGTAATTATGTCGAACGCTCCCACTGGGAATCAATTTCTTGACCACTCGGGCCGCATGCCTCACCACTACCACTAGGCTAGGGGTCATTGGCTATATATATATATATATATATATATATATATATATATAATGCGTCTTGGAAACGACTCAAAAGTGAGCCCTCCAAGCCGTATGTATATCATCATTTAAATGAATTAAAAAATCAATAAAAAAGATAACCAAATACCTACCTAAATACTCTAGTAATTATTAAGAAAACTTAACCAAGCATTTAATTATATATTTATAACTAAATAACTTTAATTCAATTGGTTAAGAAACTCATGTGGTTAAGGTGGGAGACATTTTTATTGATTGCCTGGGTTCAATTCTTAGAAATGACAGCTTTTATAATAAATTTATATTTATTTTTTTAATATTTTTTTAATGTACATGCAATGCTCACACATTACTAGTATATATATGTGTGTGTAGGTTAATGATTGAGAAATAAATACTTTAACCCATATAGTTCAATCTTTAACTTAATAATAATAATAAATAAAGTTATATTTCTATTAATAGTCTCTTAGGGTTAACTAGGTCTGGGACCAGAATCGTACCACAATCTCAACGCGACATATTTGGATTATTATCCAGGCGAGTATACCTTACCTTTGTTACAGTATTTTCCATGATGCTTTAGTATGTGATTTTATTTTGGACTTCCTTTAGGTATTGTTTGGGAAGAGGGGAAAATGGGGGGAAGAAAAATGTTGAGGAAAAAATGAGTGAAAAATTAAAAGTATTGGTTTTTGGGAAGGGGGAGGGATGAGGAGGAACATGATTTTGGGAGGAAAATTCATGCGGGGCCCCACTCAAAAATTTTCCTCACAAAAGTGGGAGAAAAATGGAGAGAGTTGAGAGGATTGTGGGAGAAATTACCCATCTACCCTTCAAAAAAGTTAGTTTCATTTATGATTTAAAAAATCAAGGATTGAATGATAATTATATCTATCTCCACAAACAAATAAAATATTATTTTTAAAATTTTCCTTCCTCTACTTTTTGGCCATCAAAGGAAAAATTAACTTTACCTTCATTTTACTCTCCTCCATTTTCTTTCCCCTCAAATTTTCCTCCCCCTCCTCAAAAATGTTCCCAAACACATTGTTAGATTTGAGGTTGACTCCCCTATCTTAAATTCCTGTGTCCGCCCCTGGCAAAAAGGGACTCAAATAAATGAGTTTGGTTCTCAATTTGCATCGTTGGCCCATCCATCTAGAGATGATCAATTAATACTAGTTAGATCGGTTGATACGTAGAAATTTTGGTAGAACAAACAACATGCACACAATCTGGCATCATTGTGAAGCACAGCAATGTACCCAGTGGAGCAAAATAAAAGTTTGGAATAGAACAAGTATTTTCGGCATCTCCACCGTTATATATTAGCACACTAATTTTTTTTTCCTCTCAGACTCTATTTCATTTCGTTTCGTTTCGAAGAAACAAAATCCTAATCATGACCTAAAATGAATCCTACCAAATCCCAAAATTAAGTTATAGTGAATGGCGGAAGAGGTGAAATTTCTTTAGTTCCTTTTTGCAATCGAAGAATTAAGATCCATGCCATTTCTTGTTACATATATATAAAAAAAATCTAAATAAAATTGCAAGAGAGGAAAAGAGAGAGAGAGAATAATGAAGGAACACCTTTTTGAGGTGGTCGACGAATTCATGAACGACGTGAAGGAAAATAACAATCAGAAAGATCGTCAGAGGGCCTCCGTCGCCGTCGCCGTCGCCGTTGCCGCCGGCGACCGCCGGATTCTCTTCCATCTCCTCTGGTGCCAAAAGTTTCAGAGGGAATGTTTCCGTCAGCTCTCTCCCACCCACATAAATAAGCCCAAATAGCGGACCAGCCCCTGACCCGCTCAAAAGCCCAATTAGCCTTATATCTATTCTACTATATAATAGGAAAACTTGGTGGTGAAACTTTTGAATTCCTAAAATACCATTGAGTATTTTATAAACATAATATTATTATGTCAACTTGCATGTCATTTATGTTTAAGAGTCAAAGCAATAAAGTTTCATGCAAGTTTTCTTTTTCCATACAACTTTTCATATTCCAATGGTAAAATTTTTATATCCTTACCATTTTTCAAAAATTATTATTCTCAATAGAAAATTTAAAAAAAGAACAAAATTTGTACTTTAGATCTCTTGGCATTTTAAAAAGAAAACACACAAACATGAATAATAAGCTGGAAAAGACGAAAAGACGACACTGATCTTATAATATTTTAATTAAAATACGTGCAAAGCACGTACACGTAGACTAGTGCTTGAAAATAAGAAAGGGGGCTACTGGTCGACTAGGGAGGGTCGCCTGGGATTCTCCAAAAAAAAAAAAAAGGAAAAAAATAAGAAGGTTAGCTGCTCGAGTTGAAGGAGTTCTCGGGAACTAATTAATTATGTGTTTTAAATAAAATAAAAGTTATTTGTATTTATCTTTGATTTTTTATAAGGGCACATCAAAAGTTGATCAGGGCTAACCAGGATTGGGGCTAGTCCGTGTTTGAGGAAAAATTACTCGGCCTATCCAATTTTCCTACTCGTGGGACTGCCCCCCCCCCCCCCCCCCCCCCCCCCAAACTCCAAATTTCACTCTCTCTCTCTCTTCCAAAATCCTAACTTTCTTCTTCTTCTCCTCCACCATTTCCATTCTCACATCTCCATCAAAATTCTAGTTTTCTTCTCATCTTATTCTTCTTCTCCACCATTTTCATCATCACCATCTCCATCAAAATCCTAATTTTATTCTCATTCCCAATTTCGATGACACCAAAAAAATTAAATAAACCCTAAAATGCATGAAAATAAACCTTAAATACTTTTTTCCTCACAAAGAATGCATGGAAATAAACCATAAAATGCATATTTCACTCTATTATCAAGATTGAAATAAACCCTAACATTTTTTTTATTCGAAAATTTCGACTTTAGAACTGTCAGGAATTGTGACAGTCCTGAAAGGAACTTGCTGTACAGCAAGTCACTTTTAGGACTGCCACAATTATTGGCAGTCCTCAATACTTATAGGACTGCCAGAAATTGTGGCAGTCCTGTTGTACAGCAAGTCCCTTTCAGGACTGCCACAATTCCTGGCAGTTCTCAATACTTTTAGGACTGCCAAAAATTGTAGCAGTCCTGATATAAACTTGCTCAACAAATCATTTTTTTCTAAAATTAGAATTTCATCCATAATTTCTTCTATTAATGAAGAAAAATTGATTAATTGATAAATAGATTAATATATTTGATAGATTTGATAACTCAATTTCTTCTACAACTAGGATTTCATCCATAAACTAGGATTTGGAGAGGAAAAAAATATATGAGAAATTAGAAGAGAGCAAAAAAAATAAACTAGGATTTGGAGAAATATATTATTCTTGTTTTTTCTTGTTCTTGTTTTTTCTTGTTCTTCTTGTTCTTTTTCTTCTTCTTTCTTCTTTTTTCTTTCTTCTTGTGAAGAAAGAGGAGAGAGGAAAAAAAAATTAAAAGAGTTATCTTTTATACCTAGGAATTGGATAGCCCTGAGTAAATTTTTCAGTGGCAAACTGGTAAATAAATGAAAGTTAAGAATGGGCTAACCCTAATCAAGTTTTGATGTGCCCTTATAAAAAAATCTTATCTTCCCTCTCAATTTACTATTCATCTCTCTTCTCTTTTTTTCATTTTTGAATTAATTAATACAAGTCCTCCATTTTATGCATTTAGCACTTATTATTTGTACCCTCATTATTTAACATTAAATAGGGGTGTAACACTAATAAAATTAAAAGCGAGAAGAAAATGAAAATAATACAAATAACTCTTTAAATAATTAAAATTTTTTTAAGGGTTGTTGAAACTAGCATATATTTCCAATTGATTTTTTTTTTCTCGTCGCATCCGTACTTGTATCTCATCACATTAATTCCTCCTGTTGCTCGAACCTGTAAAACCTCTTGAAAGAATGTGCCTCACTCTAACCACTTGAGCTTGAGCTAGAGGTCATTGGTTATATGTGTGTGTGTGTGTGTGTATTGTAATTGTTTTGGGCTTTCTTTACATTTGAGGTTGATGCAACTCTCAAATTCCTAGGTCCGCCCTATTACTAATAAGGAAATCCCTCTTAACAAGCTATTACTAATTACCAATACTTAAATTCTAACTAATAAAAATCCCATTATCCTTTTCCCTAAATATTAATATATATTTAGGTCGTGACACGTTTTTAGTGATAATAGTGTAACTAATACCATTATCTTGCTTATCGTTCTTGTTCGTAGATGAATCTGATTTTTTGTATTCATTGTTGAATTAATTTTCTGCCAAGATAAATTATATGGGCTAGGTCGTCTCAGTTATGGAATCTAGTCTTCTAAAGTCACATTAGCCAGCATGGCAAGGACCTACAGTCTGATTTTGGATATATTTCTAGGGTGTGAAAATTTAAAGTTTTCGCAGCCAAGCTAGCGGCAGAGCGAAAATATTAAATACCATTATTCTAGAAGTGTGTACATTAGTTGGGACTCTATGGTTATCATAGTCCTGCTTACTAGTATGACGAGGATTCAGAGTACCATGATTTTGGATGGACGCATATGATTATCAGATTTTATCTTAAAAGTTTTTGAACATATCGTCTCTACTTTTCGTTTCAGTCTTTAAAAAGAAATTGTGTTGTTTGTTTTGTTTCGTTTTTAGTTACTATTAATGGTATTACTAATAAATTCGGAACTATTATCACTAATTATATTATCTACACTAATATATAATTCGAATACTAAGAATATTCTGAATTTTTTGATATAATATTTTTCTTATCTAAAAATATAATAATTTATGGATAAAAAAGTTATTACAGAGGGGAGATATATCTTCTTGAGATTTTGCCTCTTTTGGGTCTTGCTAATTTGTCTAGTTTCTGACTGGTATCTCTTTTGAGTCCTGTAAACGTGATGTCGTATATGTGATATATGTGATGTTGTCTTTTCTAATTTTATTACGTAGATGAGCTTATATTGTTGCATGCTTCAAAATTTTGGTATATGTATACTACCCTTCCGTTAGTGTTTTCTCGGGCATATTGGAATATGAGTTTTGACACTTCAACAAACAATTAAAATATGCAAACTTTTGTTACGAACTAAAATGTTAAAAGCAAATTTAACTCTTTTTTTAAGTGTCATTTTCTCCTGCTTGGCAAATGTCAGGGGGATTCGAACATGCGTCTTCGATCCGATCAGCTAAAAATTCGAATGTTATTATTCTAATATCTGAAAACCGAAATATTAAAAATTTAGTTGCCATCCGAATATCCAAAAACCGAATTTAATTGCTCTTTTTGAGCCCTTTCATCTTATATTGTAAATTATAATTAATATATATATATGGAAGCGGATCAAAAGTCCCCCTTAGAAAATCCCCTAAAAACCTCCTCACTCTAATCCGTAATATTAATGTTAATATTAATGTTAATATTAATATTAATGTTAATATTAATATTAATGTTAATATTAACATTAAATACTAAAATTAACATTAAACTTAACATTAAAATTAATATTAACATTAACATTAACATTAACATTAATATTAACATTAACATTAATATAAAAAAATAAAAATAAAATAATATTAACATTAACATTAACATTAACATTAACATTAACATTAATATTAACATTAACATTAACATTAATATTAATATTAATATTAACATTAATATTAATATTAATATTAATATTAATATTACGAATTAGAGTGAGGGGAGGTTTAGGGGGTTTTCTAAGGAGGACTTTTGATCCGCTCCCTATATATATATATATATATATAGAGAGAGAGAGAGAGAGAGAGAGAGAGAGAGAGAGAGTTAGAAAAGTAATAAATAAATTAAATTATGTAAAAGTCAATTAAAAATAAAATCCTTTAATCTTCTCTAGTAATTAATATATATTATATATTATAATATATATATATAATTTCGAATATCCGATATCTGTTAAAATCGGATCGGATATTAACGGATTCAAATACCTTAATATCCGAATTCGTTTCCCAAAAAAAAAAATAATAATAACCGAAAAATATTCGGATACCCGAATACGATATACAAAATTTCGGATAATAACCAAAACTTCAGATACGGAATCAAATCGGATTCGAATTTTCGACAGGTCTAGATTTAAATCATGTGTGAGAGTATTAACAAAGCTCAGACTGTGGAACTGTGTATGACTCATTTAATCAGTTACATACAGCTCAGTTGGTCTAGCCTTTGCGGTTGTACTCAAAACAGAAATGCTACTCATCTACTACAGAGAGAGTATGAGTCTGATTACTCGAACCTTTTAACAGAAGGTTAAAAAGTTTTTAATATAGAAAGCTTGACAAGTAAGCAACAGTACTGACAAACAATCACGACTGACAAGCCTCGAGAAGTCAGAGGTATCGCGAACTTTTTATTTTATTTTCTTCATGTTCAGATGGTTCAGCCAGAAGAGTACAGCTCTCTCTTTTTTCAGATACGATCAACATCCAAGTATCTTTCCGTAAAATGCCAGAAGAATCAGAGAATTTAGCATGATAAATAATAGCCTTGATCTGGTCTATATATCGCGGGAGATGAACTACTGACTCGGTAGGTCCTGTTGTCCATCGTCAACATCTGCTTCGCTTACTCCACGAAAATCGCGCCTTTGGTTGGAGGTGGCTGTAATAACAGGCATCCAAACATCGGCGGTACTACTCAGGAGAGACTGCACCTGTGGGTCCTCGGACATGGCTGTAGATATCATCTTGTCCACATCATCCAACTTGGCAGATAACTTGTCCAGTTCCGCTTCTATCTCCACCTAAAA
The DNA here is from genome assembly GCA_029216955.1 of Iris pallida. Taxonomy (NCBI): domain Eukaryota; kingdom Viridiplantae; phylum Streptophyta; class Magnoliopsida; order Asparagales; family Iridaceae; genus Iris; species Iris pallida. The sequence continues at coordinate 16,106,054 of JANAVB010009398.1, read as the reverse complement.
GCATAAAAAAGTAAGGGTTAATTGCATTAACTACCACTATGTTTTACACTTATTACACGGACCACTCCTGCTTTGAAACTAATTACACGGACACCCCTTATAGTTTCTATTTTCTATAGAAACTAATAACACTGACCACCCCTATGGTTAATAAATTTTATAAAGGAGAGGGGTGGTTAGTGTAATTATTTTCGGAATAGGGGTAGCCCCTGAAATACTCATGAAACATAGGGGATGTCAGTGTAATTAACCCAAAAAGTAACAGATGCCACCAGAAAAAGAAAAAACACAATAGCAGAACAAGGAGAATCATGTAGCTTCCTACCTCTCCTAGATCCTTATTTGAACTGGATGGCACCTTGGTGACTTCTAAACCAAGTGCTTCTATCTTGGCTCGCAGTTCTACTTCTTCCTGGTTGCTTAGTATTTCCACCTGAACAAAGTATAATTAAAATATGCCGAGTTCGTTAGCCAATGCCCTCATAATAATGATACGGGGAGGAAGTACATGAAAGAATTATAGCTTATTGTCACGGACTTAGTATTTTTGCTTACACCTCGCTCCGTGCGGCACACAAACTTCTTCCTTGAATACTCATTCAAGCCTTCCTAAACGCTTAGCTAGATGAGATCGCTAAGACGAGAATGAGAAACGTGGAGCAAAAGAGAGATTGGAATGTTGAAAAGTTCACTGTACTAGAGAGACTTTACAACAACTTGGGAGGTGAGGAGCAAATGAGCCTCCCACTTATTTATAGGGCCTCAAGGGCCTTACATGAAATTTCTAATCCTCTACAAGAAACTTCTAGAAAAGAAACTTCTAGGCCTAAGATATTTACACGATGAGAAAACTCTGAAACTTCTAGAAACTTAGAGAAGCCTTATAAGAGTTCAAGAGGACTCCAAAGCCTTATGAGAGTTCAAGAGGACTCCATATTCCGGATAATTCTAGAACCTTCCAACTAAACCCTTTAGCTTGATATGTGTTGCAAAATCATCTCGGTGGAATGAAAAAAAATATTGTGCGTGACATTATGTTCTATATTAGCTGAAACCTCAATGAATACTAGAAGGAAAAGCTAGGCAACAAACATGAGACAACAATTTTTTTATTGTTTTCTGGTTGCAAATCAGAATGCATTAAACATGCTAGACAGAAGATTTGTATAAAACAACAAAGTTGCAAACTTGCAATTCAACCAGAGCTGGATAGAACACATCTGTAACAGTCCTGCGTGTGAAGAAAACGGTAGTCAATTTCAGAAAAGCTCGCAAAAAACAGACTAACTGATACTTGTAGGAATCAAATTCTTGTCACCTCCCTGAAATTCAGAGACATCTAGTAATTTCGTTATGGAGAACAATTAAATCATAGTGTTGAGTAGATGCATCTAAGAGATTACGATTAGTTCACAAACTTCTTCTCAGTCTGTGCTGGGGATATGGATCTCCCTCTCTTCTCTCCCCGTGGCCCCCATCCACCCACACCTCTACCTTCCTCTGAAGGTACAACAAGCTTTCTAGTTTTCTAGTATCAGCTGAAACCCTGTACTGAAATTGATACTGGAACCAACCAATTCAAAACCATTGAAACCCATCAAAACTCTCGAAACTGATACTCATAGGAACGGTCCAAAACCGATACTACAAACCTTGCTTTCTATACCTGTTTTCCTTTATTTTCCCATTTTGAGCTATCTTGCTCTCCAGCCTGCTTTCTTCTTTGTTTTTTACCCAATTTTTGGGCATGTCATCATTTCTTGGCTATTGCACATACTTCTTCAGGCTGAAAACCTCAATGGCACTATACTTACTTACTTAGGGAAGATTTTAGTTATTTTTGCCAAGACTCCATCCTCTAACAAAAATGCCATTAATCCAGGAAACCCCTCACTTATGTAACTTCCCATACCCCTTCATTAAAACCACGATCTACCAACATAAACCCTTACCTCTGTCGTTCCCCATTTCAGAAAGGGTTTTGAAATCCAAGTCCAGACTCACAAACTTTTTCCCAAGGTAAAAGTTCGCCTTCCACCCTAAAGCTTCAGCTAGGAAATGCCATCGTTGCGGTGATGTTGGTCATATCCAAAAACTTTAGGGAATTCCTCATGTTAGATTTAGTGAATCTATGTAGTCTACTTTAGTCGCACATCGGGTAGAGTAGTACGAGGAAGCTTCTCCTCCTCAATAAAGCTAATCCCCTTGAGGAGAGCCTTTACCTTAACATGGTATCCTAGGAAGGTTAGACCTCAAGAAGTTTCTCACTAGCCCTAAACCACCATCCTTCTGAACATAATATTCCAAATGCTCTTCACAAAGATAAGTTTGCATGTCACAACTCAATTGTTGACTTTGTTCCTTTGATAGACTTGGTTGTTCCTATCGACAATTTGCATTGTCTTCGTATTTTTATATTCCTTGCCATTATATGGAAGCACTGGAAATCCTAACGAGGAAGCAAGCTATGATGGATGAAATAGATGCTCTTGCATCCAACAACATGGGACTTGGTATTTGTTCCTAAAAAAAAAATCTTGTTTCTGTTGTTGGGTTTTTACTGTCAATATATATGTCATATGGATCAATTGGCCGTTATAAATCACTACGAAGCACGGACACTAAAAATATCCGAGCCATGTCGTGTCTGAAACGTATCAAACACCCCCCATAACGCTCCAAAATACACTAGGACACACACAGAGCAGGTGTCGTGTCAGTGTCACCATGTACTTCCCGGGTCGTGTAGCATCCATCTCCGTGCAACATAGATTTCAAGGCAATCCTCAGTTATGGTTCGTCCCAACTATATCGACGTGCCCATCTCTCCGGCTATAGACAATGTTTGGACTACGTTTCATCTTGATGTTTACTCTGTTTTTAGGCTAAATTACAACTCGATACCCTCAACTATTCAAAATTTTCAACTTGATACCCTGAATTATGATAGGCATCAACTTAATACCCTAAATTTTAAAAAAGACAAAATTGTCCCCCTCCCCTCCATCGACTGCACCACCCCTGGCCTTGCCCCTCCTCCCCCTGGCGCCGAAGAAAGAGGGGCTGTCGGAGAGAGAGGGAGGATTGGGAAGGGTATTTTCGTCTTTTTAAAGTTTAGGGTATCAAGTTGATACCTATCAAAATTCAGGGTATCAGGGTATCAAGTTGAAAAACTGGAATAATTGAGTGTATCAAGTTGTACTTTAGCCCTCTATTTTTGTACAAGTGACCTTGCCGGGGATTGTTTATACCATGGGGGATTTACTCGAGTCCGCAAGCTAAATAAGGCAGCTTATGACCTCAAACAAAGTCCTCTGTGCCTGGTTCGATAAATTCGGTCAAGTAATTACAGTGAGTGGATTTTCAGCTGTGATTGCTTATCAACGGTCATGCACTCATGCTGATTAGAACCATACATACATGATTCGTGCACGCCTAAATTAGGGTTTGGATGAGGAACTCTCGGTCAGGGATTCTGGAATTTACAAATTGAAACATTAGGGTTTGTACTCTCTCTTTTTTCCTTCTCCGTGCTTTTGAAACCCTTTCGCTCTTTATTTCCGAATTAATTATTGGAGTGCAGAATTAAACAAACAAATACTCAGATTATATGGGAAAAATAATAATAATAAAGAGGGGGGAGCGGGCATTTGTGACCTGTTGGAGAAGATGGGCGAGGAGTTGGAAGAGCTGAGCATCTGGTTTCCCTTGTTCGCCCATTCCTCTCCTGATTTGGTGCTCCACAGATCTAACTTACAATTTTTGGGATGGGAGTCCCCAAATAACAACCACAATAATATAATAAATAAAAATAAGGCAAATTCTACACGCATTTGCCGCATTTCATATTTTGCTCTAGGAAAGTTCTTAATTCAGGACAGCCAAATTTTGTGTAATTTTTACTCAAAACGGTCCTAAATTTATTTTGGGCTGCCCAACCCCCCTTTTGGCAGTTCTAACATAAAGTTGAGATTTATGAAATGCCCAAAAACTAAAAATTTTTTATGTAAAACCCACCGCTAAAAAAACTTTCATCGCGTGCCCAGAATTAGAGAAACTTATCCAAAGCGGGTTCCAAATGACCCTTTTGCCCTTCCTTTTAATTTATTGAAAACACCCACGAAACTGCTCTTAAAAAAAAGTTTCGATACTTCATCTTCTTCCTTACGCTGCTCACTTTCGAATCTAAGTTTTCTCCTCAAAAATCTTCAAAAACTCGTCGAAAAATTTCGGAAAGACTGGGACAAACAACAAAAATGCTAAAACGGAGGTCCAAACATCATTTTTTTGGGAATCTAAAATTTCGAAAGACCGTCTAACTATGAAGTTGTTACTTTCAGTCTCCTCGACGATACGCTCATTTTGCGACAAACGGGACCTCGTTTCGACCTCCCAGTCAAAAGTTATGGCCCTCCAAAGTTTCAGCTGACCATAAAATGCAGGAGAATGGCCATTCTCCGTGTTAGAACACGAAAAATGTTAATTTCACATGAGGGTGGTCATTCTCAGTATTAGTAACACGGAGAATGGCATTCTCCGTCTTAATTTACACGGAGAATGACCATTCTCCGTGTTAGTAACACGGAGAATGACATTCTCCGTCTTAATTAAGACGGAGAATGTCATTCTCCGTCCTGAAAGTTACACGGAGAATGGCCATTCTCCGTCATAATTTAGACGGAGAATGGTCATTCTCCGTCTTAGTTTACACGGAGAATGGTCATTCCAGTGTTAAAACGCAAGAGAATGACCATTCTCCGTGTTAGAAACACGGAGAATGCCATTCTCCGTGTTAATTTAAACGGAGAATGTCATTCTCCGTGTTAAATAAAACGGAGAATGACATTCTCCGTCTTAATTTAAACGGAGAATGGCCATTCTCCGTGCTACATTAAGACGGAGAATGTCATTCTCCGTTTTATTTAACACGAAGAATGACATTCTCCGTTTTATTTAACACGGAGAATGGTTATTCTAGTGTTAAAACGCAGGAGAATGACCATTCTCCGTGTTACTAACACGGAGAATGCCATTCTCCGTGTTAAATAAAACGGAGAATGTCATTCTCCGTGTTAAATAAAACGGAGAATGACATTCTCCGTCTTAATGTAGCACGGAGAATGGCCATTCTCCGTTTAAATTAAGACGGAGAATGTCATTCTCCGTTTAAATTAAGACGGAAAACGGCATTCTCCGTTTTAAATAAAACGGAGAATAGCATTCTCCGTGTAATTTAGTTTTTTTTCATGAACAAAGAGTTTCGTTCTTCTTTCAAAACGATGATAATTCTGATGGAAAAGAAGAAGAAAGATATTCTCTCCACAATTGACCTAATTGTCGGAAAACTTCAAATGTCTCCACGATGAAGATGAAGATGATGATGATGACGAGCGATGATCTGAGTTCGACTGAAGAAAAGCACACCGAACTACGAACGATCTTTGCGATCTCTGCTGAAGATGAGAGCAATAGAATTCAGATTTCCAGTGAAGAAGAAGAAGACGAAAATCACAATCCAGATATGAGTTTTTTGAATTCAAATACATATAGATGACCAATTCGCGCGGAGGGGTAGTTTCGGTATTATAAAAATAGCAGTTTCTAGCGGGTGGCATCTAAAAGGGAATCTTGGAATATTTAACGTGAAAATACTTAATTCTGGGTATTTCATAAAACTTATCCAGCGGGTGGGCATTTCATAAAAGCCCACCCCGAAATTGGGTTTCTCAGCAATTTCTACTTCATACTTTGTGTTAGGACTGCCAACTGTTGGCAGTCCTATTTTATGTTATGACTTTTAGGTTAGGTCTGTCAACTTTGTTGCCAGTCTAAATCCAAATATGTGGACTGTCCTCAAATAAAAATTTGGAGTGACAAACTTGTAAATAAAAAAATAAAAAATTGGTCTGTCCTTAAGTAAATCTTGAGATGGCTATAGAATTTACCTAAAATGATATCTTCAGTTTATATTCTAAACTATTCGAGTAATAAGTTTCAAAATTTGTGCTTTGGTCTCCATATTATACATAATTACTGTTTGTGTCTCAAAAGTGTCACTAATGTCTCAAAAGTGTCACAAAAGTGTCACTAATGTCTCAAAAGTGTCACCAAAAGTGTCAATAGTTATTTTTGGTGACACTTTTGAGATCCAAACACTAATTATGTATAATATGGAGATCCAAACACAAATTGCAGGACTTATTTGAGACCAAAAGTCTAAATATCCCTTTATGTTATAATGAAAAGTATCTTATATATAAAGAAAAAATTCTTGATTTTAAGGTGAAACTTTGATATTCCAACAATAAGTAAGTTACTGAAATCTTATTCCATCTATCTTACCATCGTATGTTCATCATCTCAAAAATAAATTTACTTCAAAATATTTATATTATTTAAATTAAATTTGTTACGTAGATTTAAATTTTTAAGAATAATGCTATTTTTAACTCTAAATTGTCCCTCCAATCTATCTTCCCCACGTGACATCTAACGTGACAGTTAATGTGGCAGTTGACGTATCAATGTTTAAATTTAAATTAATATTAATATTAAAATTAGCAGTAATATTACTATTAACATTAATGTTAATGTTAATAGAAACATTAAAATTAATATTGATATTAAGATTAACATTAAAATTTTGGATATTTTCTTATTTAAAAAATTGTCATGTCAGCTGTCATGTTATATGTCATATAATATTATTGAACATGTCACGTCAGCTGTCATATAACGATAAATAGATTGAAGGGGCACTTTGGAATAGTATTGATCTATAAGAAACAAAATATGATTCTTTATTGACACCATTTTGAACACAATTGGTACATTCCAAAATAACTATACCTCAAACATCTTTATCCTTGGTTATAATCTTTCTTTACATTTTAAATCGACTTAACTCTTATATTTTTTTATCTGAATCGAATGAAAAAAAATTAACAAAAAATACAATAAAAGTTACTATCTAGAAATTCCATTTCTAAAGATTTTGTTAAACAAGGCACATGAAAAAATATGGTGCAAGCACGTACTAAATTTTAAATTTATAGTTATAATTAATAATCAAATATGTCTTTTACATGTTAAAAGAGACTTAAAAACGTCTTAAGATAAAACATTTAAGTCTATATACTATCGTATTTTTTTTAATTCGTCTAACTACCATTGTACGTATATTTCTCAATTAAAATAAAATCCAAAAATTATATTTAATTTAAATTCTTATATAATTTAAACTAATTTAAATTCTATTTCATTTAAATTATTTTAATATATTTAAACCAACTATAGGCTATTATTCAAACATATATGCTTAATTGCAACTTGATACCCTCAACTATTTCGATTTTTCAAGTTCATACCCTAAACTTTTTTACTCAACAACTTAATACCATCAACTATTTTACATTTTTAACTTCATATCCTAAATTTTAAAAAATCCGAAAATATCATTGTCCTTCAACACCCCCCTCCCCTCCCACCCCCAGCCCCCCCTCCTCATGTGTTGTCGCGTCCCAGGAGGGGGAGGCGAGAGGGAGGGAGCACAGGACAGGAGGGGGGTTAGTGGCCGGAGGGGGGGGAGCTGGGGGGGGGGGGGCATTGGAGAGTGGGAGGAGGTTTGGGGTAGTTTTTAGTTTTGAGCAAGGACATTATTATCCAAAAAAAAAAAATTTAGGGTATTAAGTTGGAAAAAAAACCGTTTAGGATATCAAGTTAAAAAACGAAAATAGTTGAGGGTATCAAGTTATAATTAAGTCTTTTTAAAATATATCTATAATAATGGTTAGTTAAAATATATTAAAAATATATTTAAATACTTGTAATATAATTCAATCTTTTTATCTAATTGGGATCGCGAATATGACAAGTTTAAAAAATTCCTACCCTATATATTAACTATTTTCTTATTTTTTTAATTATGTCCGTTATAATTAATAAGAAAAATATGTTTTAAAAAAAATACCTTTTAACTTGCCATCCCTATACGCTAACTATTTTCATATTTCTTAATAGGAAAATTTATGTACTGTCCAAAAAACGAAAAAGTTTTATGAAAAATTCACTACACAATAACATTTTATCGCGTGCCCAGAATTAGCAAAAAATATATAAAGGGGGTTCCGAATGACCTTTTTGCCATTCCTTCTAATTTATTGAAAACACCCACGAAACTACTCTTAAAAAATGGTTTTGATATTTTCTCTTCTTCCATACGCTGCTCACTTTCGAATCTAGGTTTTCTTCTCAACAATCTTCAAACCTTTTAAAAATTTCGAAAAGGTCGACAAACGGTAAAACTGTTAAAACGGAGGTCCAAACATCATTTTTTCGCGATTATAAAATTTCGAAAGATCGACTAACGAAAAAGCTGTTAATCTCCGACTCCTCGAAAATACGCTCCTTTTGCGACAAATCGAGCCTCGTTTCGATCTCACAGTCAAAAGTTATGGTCCTTCAAAGTTTCAAATGACCATAAAATGCAGGAGAATGATCATTCTCCGTGGTAATATCACAGAGAATGTCATTTTTCGTGTTAAAACTACGGAGAATATAGTCATTCTCCGTGTTAAAATGTCAATTTAACAAGGAGAATTGTCATTATCCGTGTTAAAATGACGAAAAATGGCCATTCTCCTTGTTAAATTGACGGAGAATGGCCATTCTCCGTCATTTTAACACGGAGAATGGTCATTCTTCATCATTTTGACATGGAGAATGGCCATTCTCCATCATTTTGACATGGATAAGGCCATTCTCCGTGGTTTTAGCACGGGGAATGATCATTCTCCGTCATTTTAACACGGAGAATGGCCATTCTCCGTGCTAAAACCACGGAGAATGGTCATTCTCCTTGTTAAATTGACCAAGAATAGCCATTTTTCGTATTAAAATGACAAAAAATGGCCATTCTCAGTCATTTTATCATGGAGCCATTCTCCGTCATTTTGACACGGAGAATGGTCATTCTCCATCATTTTGACATGGATAAGGCCATTCTCCATGGTTTTAGCACGGAGAATGGCCATTCTCCGTCATTTTATCACGGAGAATGGCCATTCTCCGTCTTTTTGACACGGAGAATGATCATTCTCCATCATTTTGACATGGATAAGGCCATTTTCTGTGGTTTTAGTACGGAGAATGGTCATTCTCCGTAATTTTAACACGGAGAATGATACAGAACAGTCGATAGAAACCTAAAACTTTTTTTTGTGAAAAAATTTGTCAGGAACAAAAATTCAAGAGTTTTCGTTATTCTTTCAAAACGATGCTAACTCTTATGGAAAATAAGAAGAATATCTTCTCTCCACAATTGACCTAATCACCGGAAAACTTCAAATCTCTCCACGATGATGATGATGATGATGATGATGAGCGATGATCGGAGTTCAACTGAAGAAAAATACAGTGAACAACGAACGATCTTTGCGATCTCTCCTGAAGATGAGAGCAATGGAATTCAGATCTCTCGTGAAGAAGAAGAAGACGAAAATCGCAATCCAAATCTGAGTTTGTGCGAAGGGTAGTTATGGTATTATAAAGATGACAATTTTGTAAATACAGAACATCTAAAGGAAATCTTGGAATATTTAACGTGGAAATATATAATTCTGGACATTTTATAAAACCCATCCTGCGGTGGATTTTTCATACAAACCAACTCCGAAATTGGGTTTCTCAACAATTTTCAGTTTCTTAATTATATCAAACCTCCACGGACGGATGTAAGTTAGAAGAGTTGACAAAAAAATGAAAATATTTAGTTGTTAATATAATATTTAAGGTAACAAAAGTCACTAATTGTAATAATTTAGTCTACCAACTTCAGCTACTAAATACATTTTAAATATTCAGCTGCAAATAATAATAAAAATAAAAAAATTAGTCAATTTGAATTTCTTTCGAACATTTTTAAAAACTTTTGTGGTCCCATAACTCTTTTGTTTGATAAATTTGATTTCTTATATATAAACTAGTAAATTCACATGCACGTACAATTTATTTTATAATATAGTTAAAAAGTAAAAATATTTAAATTAAAATTTGTTAAACAATTGTTTTATATTTATATATTTAAATTAAATTTTAAAATATTTTTACATCTAATTAATATATATATGTGTGTGTGTGGGTAAAAAGAAGAGGAGATTAATTTTATACCAATTTTTTAATAAAATAAATGGTAGATGATATATATACAACTTGGATGACTTATTTTTGAGCCATTTCTAAGCTGCATTATAAAGAGCAGAGATAAGTATATACTATGAACAAAATTTTAACTAGAAAATTCATTAGCCATAAAATCACCAAAGAGCCACGCATTGCCAATTTCTCCCTATGCATTTACCATTACAAGAGATCTCATGTCATAAGTAGCATTGTAAATTTTGTCACTCTTTCCACGAAAGTTAGTAGTGCATGAGAAGATATCATCGATTATAGGGAGGAACCCTCTTGATTTAAGAAAGAAAAATTGTCTCAGACTTTCTAGTTATTTTTAGATAGTAGAATCTTTTAGCTAGAAAATATTCAACGAATGAAAAAGAAAATATAATTCTATATAATAGTAAAATTACATTACGGATTTTATATAATATTACAAATTTAGATAAGATTATAAAATGCATTACATTACGAATTTTATATAATATTATAAATTCAGATAAGATTATAAAATGCATGTTCCAGTGTTCACGTAGAGTGGCTAACTTTTGGTGTTTTCTAGTTTCTACTTTCATTTATGAACTTTAGTCCCACATTGTAATACCACCAAAGTGTATATCTCAATATAAGTTATGTTTGTGTTGGAGTATGTACATGGAGTGAGGTGGTCCATGTGGATTGATTTTTCTACAGGATTAAGTTTAAAACACAAAGAACAAACTTTTGTTTTATCACTCATTTTGGAAATCCATAGGAGGTAGTGACTCGAACGAAGAGCACAAAGTGGCACTTTGATGACGTACTCGTCAGCATCGTCACAAGACGCTCATGCGCGAGTTGGGCTATGTGTGCGGGTGCATGCGCGGCGCTATGCGTCAGGCGTATCGAGGCATGGCGCATTGCGGTATGCGCATTTGCGTCCATACGTCTGTCAACACGCGCGCGGCATGGGCGACGCAGGCGGCTCTGTCAGAGTGCGGCGGCTGCAGTTCTGGCAGCGTGATGCATGTTGGTGTGTCGGTGCATTGATCCAGATACCGTGGGATTTGGTCGACCTGCGGTCATGCACACATGGACATTCCTATGCACGCATGGGTACCAGCCAGCTCAGCAAAATCCATACACCACCAACAACTTTTAGCCCATTTCGAGTTCTAAAGTCCTTCCGAAGGTGACGAAGAGCGTTCCAGATGATCATACTTGAACTTGCTGGTTCCTGTGGACAGATCGCATATAGGACGAATCTTGTTTTGAGCACAATGACTTGTTCACCCCATCAAGGTAGCTTCCTTTGTGTTTCGTGTTCTACCTCATTGTAACTTCTGCGAACGTAAAGCGAAGAACACGATTTTTAACTTTCTTGTTGTATTTGCATTTTCTTCAAGTCTGTTGTAACCTTCTCTCAGTGCTTCTTTTGAGTTTACTAGAGTGCAGACTTTGTGTCTTACCAAAAGACTATACGCCTCTCTCTCGTGTTGTTGGCTAGAGTGCAGACTGTGTCTTGCCAGAAGACTCTACGCCTTCCTTGGATCCCTCACTCTTTATACATGTCTTCGGGACTAACAGTAACAGTAACTTGTCCAAGTCTATTTTATTTAGTATTTCTATACCCATTGTCCTGGAAAAAAAAATATCACACTTTTTATAAGGGTTATTTACACCAACCACCCATATGTTTTTTGTTTATAACAAGGGGTGCCCATGATTTCAAAAAATCATACTGACTATCCATCCCTTTAGAAAAATAAAATAAAAATAGGGGTAGTTAGTGTTAGTCCCTTGGCGAACAATCGATGGAAAAACACGATTTCAGAAACTATTGTAAAGACAATGTTTCCAGCAACAACACCCTAAAGAAGGTGATGTTGTATTACGAGAATCTAAAAAGATTTCGTAATATTTCTCGAAGGCAACTGAACCGTATAACTTCTAAAGAGAAGCCACAGTATTCTCGAAGGCAATGGAGGAAGAAGAAAGCCTGCTGGGGTGAAAGATCACCGACGCTCAAAGCTATATCCGCCTTACGGACAAGCCTCCAGGAACCAGCAAGTTCGAAGAGAACTTTAGAACGCTGGCCAAAAATGTCGACGACTCCTCGGAATAGCAGCAGCACTTCTCTCTCTCTGGAAATTTTCTGAGTATTTTCTGTAACCTTGGAGAGAGGAGATGCTTCTGATATTATAGGCATAAGATGGGCTTTTCAAATTCTGAACGCACGCCCTGGTTTAATGCCAGATCCGGATTTTCTGGATCTGAGCCATTTCCGGATGCAAAGTGCCATCAAAAAGCCACATTAAGCCTCAAAAGCCCATTAGCCCAAGCCCGAGCCCGAGTCCGAGTCCGAGTCCGAGTCGCTAAGCCCCTTCGGGGCTTAGCTCCAATAGATTTAAATCTATTTTCATTTGGCCAAAAGTTGGTTTCTTATTCTCACCTCTATGTAAAATCCCCCCACATGGCACCCTCCATTGGGCCTCAACCCATGTGCATCTCTCTATTCCTTCATAAGTAATATATAGAGATACATATTGGTGTGATTTTCCGATGTGGGACTATCTTTTAATAATAGAATGTTGTGAACACACACAACACATAGAATAAAACACCAACAATCCCCCACATATCTCTATATATATGAGTTAAGCGTTCCACATAATAACTGTCCATTATGCATTAGGATAGATGTCGCTGACGACTTGAATCTTCCCGCATGGGTTGAACAACAGTATGATACAAGAATGGACTACGCCTTGAATTCTGTATCACAGCTGTAATTTTTCCCACTCACATAATGTAGTTATCTGTGCTTCTGGCTGCACATTAAAGGCCTTGTGCCAGCCTGTATTTCAATGTATGTATTTTGGGCGTCTACATATTTACCCTCAAGAGACGGCCTGATATCTCTTTGTCCATACACTATAGGTGAGTTATTTATTAAAGAGACATGGCATGAAGCGTCCAATGCTTCCTTTGCGGTGCTACGCCGCTATGACATGGCCTTAAGCCGAGGACCTTACCCCGAATCACCGGGAACCTCATCGTAGTGTCATACTACCCGTAGCATGAGGTATAGCCCCTTTGTAGTGCCAAACTACCCAGCATGAAGCCTTACGCTTCTGTGCGGTGTTACGCCGCTACGACATGGCTTGCAAGGCCGAGGCTTTATCCCTAGCCGGGTTTACCTCATTGTGGTGTCGTGCCACTCGTAACATGAGGAGCACCTCCTCTTTGTAGTGCTGACTACATCCCTCTTTAATTCAATATACAGCATTAGGCCAACTGCCTATTTGCGGTGCTACGCCGCTGTGACTTGGCTAACATAGCCGAGGATTTACCTCCTTCGAGAACCTCATGGTGGAGTCACCGCCACACATAGCATGGAGTCACACTCCTTGTAGTGCTGTGCTACCATGCTTCCTGTAAAGCATAATAGACCTTCACTCAGTCTGAGAACTCATTAAGGCATTATGCCATCCTTCCCACAGGATCAATTTTTCGTAGAAAATTCATAGTAGACAACAGTGGTTCTGGGTCCGAAACCCTTCCATGTTCCGCAGAACAAGTACCCACTGTTAACTAATATTTTTCCAGTCAATAGTCCTCCCTTGAATCAAAAAATTAGATATCTGGTAGATTTCTCTTTGAACCATTAACATAAAATTTATTGATAGGATTATAATGACACAATATTAGAATGCCTTCAAACCCATCTTCCTTGCTGTGTCCTCGACCAGCTGTCGTTTGAGGCCTTTCGTGAACGGATCCGCCAGGTTCTCCTGACTCCGAACATCTATCACTGCAATGACGCCTCGTTTGATGAGATCGTTCACTGCTCTGTGCTTTAACCGTACAGTCCTCTTCTTTTCGTTAAAGAGTTCATTTGATGCTACTGCTGCTGCCGCCTGGTTGTCACAGTATATCGGGATTGCCGGTATCTGAGCTCCAACCACTGGAAGATCATACATAAGCTCCCGAAGCCACTCTGCTTCATCTGCAGCAGCATCCAATGCAAAGAATTCAGATTCCATGGAGGAGCGAGATAACATTATCTGCTTCTTCGATTTCCACGATATAGCAGCTCCGCCCAAAGCGAATATGAATCCACCTGTAGAATACTCGCTCTCCACCTCTGAACACCAGCTAGCATCACTGAAGCCTTCCACTACTGATAGATCTCCGCTGTAGTATAGTACAAATGTCTGAGTCCTTTTTAGATATCTCATAACACGCTTCACAGCGTTCCAGTGTTCAACGCCTGGGTTGCTAGTGAACCGACTCAGCATTCCCACTGCAAAAGCTATGTCAGGCCTTGTGGCAGTAGTAGCGTACATCAAGCTTCCGATGACGCTGGCGTACTCCAACTGCTTGACGCTTTCTCTCGAATTTGGCTCCAGCTTCTGATCACTCCGGTACGGTGTATCAATTATAGGAAGATCTTGATACCCGTATCGAGTGAGCATTTTTTCAATGTAATGAGATTGTGACAGTGCTATTCCCGTGCCTGTCCGGATGATCTTGAGCCCCAAGATAACATCGGCATCCCCCAAGTCCTTCATACTAAACTTGGTCGAGAGAAATTTCTTTGTCTCTGTGACACAGCTTAAATCCGTACCTAGGATTAGCATGTCGTCAACGTATAGACAAACGATAACTCCTCTTCCGTCAGCAAACTTAGTATAGACACACTTGTCTGTTTCACTGACCTTGTAGCCATTTGACCTTATCACTTTGTCAAACTTCTCATGCCACATTTTGGGAGCTTGCTTCAAACCATATAGAGACTTCATCAACTTGCAGACTTTGTCTTCCAGACCTCTGACGACAAATCCTTCTGGTTGTTGCATGTAGATCTCTTCGGTTAGTTCGCCATTAAGGAATGCCGTTTTCACATCCATCTGATGTATCACTAGTTTGTGTATTGCTGCTAGAGCAATTAACAATCTGATGGTTGTCATCCGAGCTACTGGAGTATAAGTATCAAAATAGTCGATCCCCTGTTTCTGAGCAAACCCTTTGGCCACTAGCCTGGCCTTGAATTTGTCGATGGTTCCATCTGCTTTCATCTTCTTCTTGAAGATCTATTTGCATCCGATGGGTCTTGCTCCTTCTGGCAGGTCAACTAACACCCATGTATTATTGGAGGTGATTGAGTCAATCTCATTGTCTATTGCCTCCTTCCAGAATACAACATCTCTGGTCTTCATCGCTTCATCATAGGTAAGCGGATCTGCTTCCACATGATAGGTGACGAAGTCATCTTCGAAGTCTTTCGGCCTCCTTACTTGCTTAGTTGACGGCTCAGCGAGTTCTGGTTCAATTGGTGTCTCTTCGACAATAGCTTCTTCTTGGACTACTGGTTCTTTAAGGACTTCTGTCTGCTTTGCACTCTCATCATTCTCCGGAAGATCCGCGAGAACAATATTTGTGTGCCTTGCAAACTTGTCTTCAAAATATTCAGCATCGCGAGATTCAATGATATGATTTGATTCTATATCAAGGAATCTCCGAGCATCACTCTTTTCGGCATAACCCAAGAAGATAGCCTTAGTAGTCCTAGTCTCCAGCTTCTGAATCTTCAGATCTGGGAGCTTCACATAAGCCAGACACCCCCACACTCGAATGACATTCAAGTTAGGTCTGACTTTGAACCAGAGTTCATGAGGGGTTATGTTCGAAGTTGCATACGGTACTCTATTGAGAATGAAAGTAGCCGTTAATGCAGCTTCTCCCCAGAAGCTCTTTGGAAGACCCGCAGTCAACAGCATAGAGTTCATCATCTCTGTCAACGTTCTGTTCTTCCTTTCTGCTACTCCGTTGGATTGAGGAGAGTACGGAGCCGTCGTCTCATTTATGATTCCATGTTCTTTACAGAATGATGAGAAATCATGAGACCGATACTCCCCGCCTCGATCACTCCTTAGCCTTTTGAGTTGTTGTCCAGTTTGCCGTTCAGCCTCGGCTCTGAACTCCTTGAACTTCTCGAATGCTTCGTCTTTAGACTTGAGCAGGTAGACAAAAGCATACTTTGAGAAGTCGTCAATGAAAGTAATAAAATACTTCATCCCGGCTTTTGTAGAGAATTGCTTGAAATCAAAGATATCTGAGTGAACCAACTCCAGAAGATCTGTGCTTCGATGGACCCTGTGAAAGGGTTTCCTTGTGATCTTCGTCTGAGCACACACTTCACATTTCTCTACCTTACCCCCACACTTGGAGATAAGTCCTAGGCTAGACATTTTGTTAATTCTTTTACAATGAACATGTCCTAGCCTATTATGCCACAACTCAAAAGAATAGTTCAAAGTAGAAATAGCATTAATATCATTTTGCTGGGTTACAACAAGCTGAATTTTGTACATTCCTTCAGTCTGGAAAGCTTTTTCGAAGAATGTACCCTTCTTGGACATTACCATCTGGCCAGCATTGATGTCCATCCTCAAGCCTGCGTTACAAAGCAGGCTCCCAGAGATCAGGTTCTTAGCAATTGCAGGAACATGCTTCACTCCTTGAAGCGTCAGAGTGTTCCCCGATGTGAGTTTCAGCTCCACCGTCCCGATCCCCAGTACTTCAGCTTGTGCCTGGTTTGCCATTATGACTTTATCGAAAGTTGGCTCATATGAGTCGAACCATTCCTTGTCTGAGCAGACATGACATATCGCACCAGTGTCTATCCACCAGTCCGAGTCAACCCCCACATTTGCAACCTGTTCTATCATTGCAACCAGATTAGTAACCAAAGAAACCTTACTAGGCTCACCTTTTTCTGGTTCTTTGCAGTCACTTTTGTAGTGGCCCTTCTTGCCATATTTGTAACAAGTCACATGGGACTTGGACTTCTGATTCTTGAATGAAGGACTCTTCACTTTCAGATTAGTGAAGTCCTTCTTCTTCTTATGAGGAGAAGCCGCCTGCTTTCCCTTATACTCTCTGGTTTGGACCAGATTTGCTTTCGCCAGTTGTTTGGACAAAGAATCCATCTTCTGTTGAGAGCGCATCTTGTCACCCTCATTTCCCGTATTTCGTATTTTGCCCGTATTTTGATTTTTTGCGTATATTTTAAATCTTGCCTAACTGCGGTATTTCGATATTTCTCGTATTTTTCTTATTCGGATTTTCGGTTTGGTTTAATATGACTTGGTTTGGTTGGTAGGAATGAGAACACCTTTAGCTAACCTGCACCCTCAAGAACACCACAACAATCCCCATTAAAATCCCACCAACTTTTCTCTCTCCCCATAACTTTCATTTATTTCTTCTTCTTCTTCTTCCTCCTACCACCACCAACATCCCCACCATAGGCAAGTTGCACCTTGCCATTTAATGAGGACCCATATTTTTTTATTTGATATTTAGTTAGACTAGAGCTCTAGGACCAATGTTAGAGCTTGGCATTTTGGGTTTTGAAGCTTGGATTTCCCTAGATCTAGACTTTGTTCATTTTCGGATTTCTTTAGATTTGATCTATTAAACTTGAATTTTGGTTGGTTTTATTGTTCCCATGTTGTAGAGGGTGGAATTTTACCCAAGTTAGAGCCTTGGAAGTCCGGATTTGGAGCTTGGATGGCCGACTTATGGTGTTCCAAAGTTTTGGAACCCATGGGTTCTTCTCCTCGGCTTGAGGAGGAAGACGACCTCCAGGCGCGCCTCCTTGGCCGATCGCGCCTACTTTCCTGGCCGCGCGCTGTTTAGCGCTGCGCGCCTCCTTGGCCGATCGCGCCTACCTTCCTGGCCGGGCGCTCTTTAGCGCTGCGCGCCTCTTTTGGCCGCGCGCTATTTAGCGCTGCGCGCCTCCTTGCGGGCCACGCTGTTTAGCGCCTGGTCCGATTGCGCCTGCTCCCCTGACTAGGCGCACTTTAGCGCGTAGTTACTTAGGCGCACTCCAGTGCACCTCATCCTAGGCGCACTCTGGTGTGCTGCCTCAACCAGGCGCGCTCTAGTGTGCTGCTACCAGGCGCACTCCAGTGTGCTTGTTCCCTGGCACACCCTAGTTCACCTACACCCTAGTGCCTTAGTGCCTGCTTTATAACTTGGTTTTCTTTGATATGATTGGAGCTTTTGAGATTTTGATTGCTCACATGCACAACTTGACTTGGTCTGACACGTCTTGACACTATTTTCTATGTTTTGGCATGGTTTGGCCTGCAGCTAGTTTTCTCCTATCTGTTGAATATCTTGTTAATAACTGGGACCGGTAACTTGATAACTCGGCTTGACTTGATAGTGGCCCGCGGTGGCGCGCTCCCGACTTGGCATGACTTGATAACTCAACTTGACTTGACTTGGTATGACTTGGCTTCACTTGATAGTGGCCCGTGGCGGCGCACTCTTGACTCGACTTGACTTGTCTTGACACCGTGGGTGTACTACCTGTTGCTCTGTGCAAATCACTTGTCTTGTCTTGCATCATGTCTAAAGGGTGACTCCCTGGGTACCACGGCCAGGGACTCACACTAAAATTGGACTAGGTAATGAGTAGACCAAATTAGAACATGGAGAATTCCCGGTCACAGGCAGTCTCGTTATCTGGAGGCATTAATGGACTTGTAGCTTGCCGACGAGTAGAGCACATTTCCAGCACACTGTCATGTGTTGCACCCTCTAAGTCACCTAAGGGTACATTTGTCTCCCGGGCAATGTACCCACCTATAACTCTCAACCCGCGGAAGGATAACTGGATGGTCTGCAGGGCTTGGGACTGGGAGTTTCTCACCTGCATCTTGTTAGTAATTAGGCTTGTGATAACCCTAGTTAGTTAAAGTAGTAAGCCGTAGTACTTGCTTGGCCGTTGTGAAATGGATGTTGTCCAGTCTTGTCTAAGTCTTGTCTAGCCCCTGTACCTGGAACTCTTGGTCATGATTGTTTACTTATCTCTAACGATAAATGGGTAGAGACAGTGAGCTATTCAGGCGAAGGGGTACAATCCCGGTCCTTGTTTGGTTAAGGATTGTAACCTGGCTCCCGGAATGGTTCCACGTCCCTAGTCATTTATCGCTCTGTGTACTTTTACTACTTGTACTTTCTTTTATTCTTATGTTCTGATATGCTGGCTTTTGTTCTTATTTGTGGCCTCCTTTGTGGCACTTGCTCTTTCTGGGGTTTGACCCAGCTGGTTTTGTGTGGCCAGATTTCGGAGCAGCTCCCGAGGATCTACCAAGCTTCCAGCCCAATGGTGAACACTAGACGGAACCCGGGCTACGAGTGGGTCTTCCCTTTTTGTTTCACCCACCCATATGTAAATTTATTCTTTTGAGGCGTTTGTCGACGAGCACCTGTTAGCTCGATGCACATTTACTTACTGTCTGCCTACGGGCTGTAACATGATTAACAAATCCTAGGGTTGATCATGTATGACTGAACTCTTGCTAGTCCTATCATTTTGTACGACTAGCTTCATGATCATCCAATATGTAATATTTGGGACGCCTTATATATATATATTTGATGCTCTAACATCTTGTAACTCTGTTAATTGCTTGAGATTGAGACAATAGGCTTGACCTTAAGAGACTGCTGGCTTGTAGTAAACCCTCATATCTAGACAGCCGTGACCGTATAGTTGAGATGTATTCTATTTCAATATACGTAGCTGGCTGTGTCTGCCCCCGCTCTCCAGTATTCTGGTTCTGGGGCGTGACACGGTTTAAGTGGTGGCCCATGCAGGTCTTGGCATTCAAGAAATGTGAGGGTTTACCAAATAGATGTCTCAATCAATATTTGCCCTTGATCTCTGCTCGTATCTTCAAATCCCTGAGATTCTTGACCTGATCATATTGCTTGTATAATTGATCTGTCCTGGTCCTTTCCTTATTGTTCCCTATGTCATCTTCTTCAGCGGCATTACTCCCGGACCTGCCAACCAGCCAGAGGAAGCTCGACAAGCACTCCAGCGCCAGGAAGATCAAGCTCAGCACTCTGGAGTAGCCTCTCGAGTTATGCCTTCCGGAGGCCCGGAACCTCCAGTTCAGGCAGCTCCGCCCGTTCAACCAGCTAGACAGGACGAGGGGCCTTTGGTAGGGCTTATCAGAGAACTGCTTGCATCCCAAGATCGTCGAGGTGACGCCTTGCACCAGGAGGTTCATGATGCACTAAACCGAGGAGGTCCCCAAGGAAATCAGGCGGCCAACAGCTTCAAGCGCTTGAACCCTCCCTTTTTTGATGGCAGTGAAGATGCGATTGCCGCGGATGCTTGGCTTCAGGATACCGAGGTGGTCCTGGAAGCAGCTAGGACACCTAAAAATGAGAAGGTGGCGGTGGTACGCCTACAGTTGTTAGACTTGGCTCGCGATTGGTGGGCAGCTCAGGCCATGGGATTAGCAACACCAGTCACTTGGGCGACGTTCAGAGAGAGATTCCAGACAAAGTACTTCGATGCGGTGGCACGGTACGACCTGCAGACCAGATTCACCAACTTGAAGCAAGGAGGCAGGACGGTCGATGGCTATGCGACCGAGTTTTCTAGGCTGAGTAGGTTGGCCCCCACCTTGGTGGCAACCGAGTTCGATAGGGCTCAGCGGTTCCAGCAAGGACTGCATTTGGAGATATTATTGGCTGTGGAACAGTTCGAGCACCAGACGTTCGATGCAGTATTGGAAGCAGCAAGGAGGCATGAGTATACCTCCCGGAGAATTGTGGACAGGACCGGAGGCAGGAAGCGGTCCCACAACCAGATGCACCAATCTTCAGCTCCAGCCCCGGCAGCTAGGGGTATAACCATTGGAACTCCGAGGCGGGCGGCCTCAGTGACGTCGGTTCAGCATTCGACCCCGACGTACCCGCAGCAGCAGAAGCAGAAGCAGTCTTCCGCGGTGGGATGTTCTCATTGCGGGAAGCCGGGCCATGTAGTGGCAGAGTGTCGTAGGGCACAAGGATTGTGCCTGGCTTGTGGAGGAGCAGACCACCAGATAGGGACCTGCCCGAATAGGAGAGGTCCATCATCATCCAACCTTTCTAGTTCTTCGGTGAGGGGACCAGCCCCAGTTCCAGTCCAGCAGCAGCAGCAACAGCAGTACCCGAGGCCATTGGCGCCCCAGGCCCAGGCCTTTCAGCAGCAGAACCAGCAGCAATTCACCCAGGCTCCGGCACAGAACCGACAGAGGGGTTTCCAGCAGAGGGGACCCGCAGCTAGAGGTCAGGCTATGATGATAACCATGGAAGAAGAAGTTGCACCAGGTGAGGTAGTGGCAGGTACTATTCTCGTCAACACTTTTTCAGCATCTGTATTATTTGATTCTGGTGCATCGCATTCATTCATGTCTGCACGATTCGCGACACGGATAGGGTTGGAGCCCGAGTCATTATCAGTGAGGCTCAATATACTTACTGGTAATGGTCTTGTGGGAGTAGATCGAGTGTTCTCCTCGTGTCGGATCGTAGTTAGCGGTAGAGAGTTCCCCGCTAGATTCATAGAATTCCCTATGGCAGACTATGATGTAGTCCTAGGCATGGATTGGTTGAGGAACCATTATGCTAGGATAGACTGCCATATTGGCAGAGTTGTCTTTAGTATTCCCGGAGAGCCAGAGTTTTCATTTTCCAGAGGCACAGTAGAGCCATCTCCTCCAGTATTGCGGATGACAGTAGCAGCAGTGCAGTTGCCCCGGATAGTTGAAGAGTTTCCAGATGTCTTCCCAGAGGAACTTCCAGGGATGCCACCAGAGCGAGAGATCGAGTTCACCATTGACTTGATTCCCGGGACAGCACCAGTATCAGAGCGAGTCTACAGAATGGCGCCTTCAGAGTTGGAGATTTTGTACAAGATGATTGAAGAACTCAGGACCAAGGGATTCATTCGTGCAAGTGGATCGCCTTGGGGAGCCTCGATGCTTCTTATGAAAAAGAAGGATGGTACGTCCAGGCTATGTGTTGATTATCGTACCTTGAACTCAGTGACAATCAAGAACATATACCCTCTTCCAAGGATAGATGACTTATTTGATCAACTCAAAGGGGCTTCAGTTTTCTCGAAGATAGACTTGCGGTCAGGATACCACCAGATCAGAGTTAGAGAGCAGGACATTCCGAAGACGGCGTTCAGATCTAGGTACGGGCATTGGGAGTTTCTAGTTATGCCCTTTGGAGCGACCAATGCGCCGGCAGTGTTCATGGATCTCATGAACCGTATTTTCATGCCTTACTTGGATCAGTTTGTGATAGTATTCCTTGATGACATCCTGGTCTACAGCAAGAGTGAGGCGGAGCATGAACAGCATCTCCGTGTGGTTCTTCAGATTCTCAGAGAGCACCAGTTGTACGCCAAGTTCAGTAAATGCGAGTTCTGGCTCGATCACATTTCATACTTGGGTCACATCATTACCCGAGGAGGAGTGGAAGTGGATCCCCAGAAGATTGTGGCCATCGAGGCATGGCTAGTACCCAGTTCGGTGGCAGAAGTTCGCAGCTTTCTTGGATTGGCCGGCTACTACCGGCGGTTCGTCTCTGATTTTGCAAGGATTTCAGCGCCGATGACCCAGTTGACCCGCAAGGATGTGCCGTTCGTTTGGACAGCAGAATGTCAGGAATCATTTGAGAAATTGAAGCGAGGTTTGATAACGGCTCCCATTCTCACCCTTCCAGATGGGACCGGAGGATTCACAGTTTATTGCGACGCTTCAGGCAGAGGATTGGGATGTGTTTTGATGCAGCATGGGAAGGTAATTGCTTATGCGTCACGTCAACTCCGTGATCATGAGAAGAATTACCCGACCCACGACTTGGAGCTAGCAGCAGTAGTATTTGCACTTAAGTTGTGGAGGCACTACTTGTACGGAGACAGAGTGGAGATATTTACTGATCACAAGAGCCTGAAGTATGTTTTCACCCAGAAGGATCTTAATATGCGGCAGAGAAGATGGCTCGAGCTACTTGTGGACTATGATGTGGACTTGCAGTATCACCCAGGGAAGGCCAACGTGGTAGCAGATGCATTGAGCCGGAGAGCCGGAGTCTACCTTCTAACAGCGCAACCAGAGCTATTGGCAGATCTTCAGAAGATGGGAATTGAAGTGATTCTCCCTTCCAATGTGGTCTTGATGGCCAGCCTACAGATACAGTCCACCATAGTTGAGAGGATCCGGACAGCACAATTAACAGATTCCAAGATTCAGCGGCTCAGAGCAGAGTGCGAGGCAGGGAGAAGGCCAGAGTTATGTATTCATGAGGATGGTACACTTCGACACGGCACGCGTCTTTGTGTATCCAGTGGAGATATCAGACAGGAAGTCATGGCAGAGGCTCACAGTTCGCAGTATTCCATTCACCCAGGCGGCGCGAAGATGTACAGAGATATTCGTCAGCACTTTTGGTGGAATGGTATGAGGAGGGAGATAGCCCGGTATGTCTCTCGATGTTTGGTTTGCCAACAAGTCAAGGCTGAACATCAGAGGCCGGCTGGACTTCTTCAACCTTTACCGATCCCAGAATGGAAATAGGAGCACATAACCATGGATTTCGTGACTGGGTTACCCAGATCTCCGGTAGGCAGAGATGCTATTTGGGTCATTGTAGACAGGCTTACCAAGGTGGCACACTTTCTTCCCTTTAGAGTTGGACAGTCGACGGCGCAGCTAGCAGAGATGTATCTCAGGCAGATCGTCCGACTTCACGGAGTGCCAGTCAGCATAGTATCAGACAGGGATACGAGATTCACATCACACTTCTGGCGCAGTCTTCATCAAAGTTTGGGGACTCGTCTTAAGTTCAGCTCAGCGTATCATCCGCAGACAGATGGGCAGTCAGAGCGTACTATACAAACTCTCGAAGACATGTTGAGATCGTGTACCCTCGATTTTGGTGGTTCATGGGAGGATCACCTGCACTTGGTGGAATTCTCGTACAACAATAGTTTCCAGGCTAGTATCCAGATGGCACCCTTCGAGGCTCTGTATGGCAGGAAATGCAGATCTCCGTTAGCATGGGACGATATCGGAGAGAGGCAGATGCTCGGTCCAGAACTGATTTCTCAGACGGTTGAAGTGGTCAGAAGAATCAGAGATCACCTCCGAGTTGCTCAGGATCGCCAGCGCCATTGGGCCGATGCTCATCGGCGTCCCTTAGAATTTGCTGTCGGCAGTATTTCTTAGGATCTCGCCTACCCGCGGCGTCATTCGTTTTGGCGTACGGGGAAAGCTTAGTCCTAGGTATATAGGGCCGTTCGATATTCTAGAGCGAGTAGGCGATGTGTCCTATCGTCTCGCTCTTCCGCCGTCGTTAAGTGAGGTACATGATGTATTCTATGTGTCCCAGTTACGACGGTATATTCCGGACCCGAGCCATATCCTAGATCATTCGGAATTGGTTGTTGGTACCAACCTTTCGTATGAGGAGAGGCCCGTGTCTATTTTGGACCGGAGGGAAAGGATACTCAAGAACAAGACTATTAAATTGGTCCGTGTTGCTTGGGGTCATCACTCTCTAGGTGAGTCAACGTGGGAGCGTGAGGACGACATCCGATCGCGATATCCCTATCTGTTTGACTCGTGAGGTATAATGTCTTTCTTATGCCTTACGCCTTCCCTTCCTTGCTTGCATTACATGATTGTATGATTGAACTGCTTAGTGTAGCTTGCCTGTGATTAGTGTAGCTTGTCGTGGCAATCTCTAGCTCCTTGATTAAATTCCGAGGACGGAATTCTTTTAAGGTGGGTAGAGTTGTCACCCTCATTTCCCGTATTTCGTATTTTGCCCGTATTTTGATTTTTTGCGTATATTTTAAATCTTGCCTAACTGCGGTATTTCGATATTTCTCGTATTTTTCTTATTCGGATTTTCGGTTTGGTTTAATATGACTTGGTTTGGTTGGTAGGAATGAGAACACCTTTAGCTAACTTGCACCCTCAAGAACACCACAACAACCCCCATTAAAATCCCACCAACTTTTCTCTCTCCCCATAACTTCCATTTATTTCTTCTTCTTCTTCTTCCTCCTACCACCACCAACATCCCCACCATAGGCAAGTTGCACCTTGCCATTTAATGAGGACCCATTTTTTTTTATTTGATATTTAGTTAGACTAGAGCTCTAGGACCAATGTTAGAGCTTGGCATTTTGGGTTTTGAAGCTTGGATTTCCCTAGATCTAGACTTTGTTCATTTTCGGATTTCTTTAGATTTGATCTATTAAACTTGAATTTTGGTTGGTTTTATTGTTCCCATGTTGTAGAGGGTGGAATTTTACCCAAGTTAGAGCATTGGAAGTCCGGATTTGGAGCTTGGATGGCCGACTTATGGTGTTCCAAAGTTTTGGAACCCATGGGTTCTTCTCCTCGGCTTGAGGAGGAAGACGACCTCCAGACGCGCCTCCTTGGCCGATCGCGCCTACTTTCCTGGCCGCGCGCTGTTTAGCGCTGCGCGCCTCCTTGGCCGATCGCGCCTACCTTCCTGGCCGGGCGCTCTTTAGCGCTGTGCGTCTCTTTTGGCCGCGCGCTGTTTAGCGCTGCGCGCCTCCTTGCGGGCCACGCTGTTTAGCGCCTGGTCCGATTGCGCCTGCTCCCCTGACTAGGCGCACTTTAGCGCGTAGTTACTTAGGCGCACTCCAGTGCACCTCATCCTAGGCGCACTCTGGTGTGCTGCCTCAACCAGGCGCGCTCTAGTGTGCTGCTACCAGGCGCACTCTAGTGTGCTTGTTCCCTGGCACACCCTAGTTCACCTACACCCTAGTGCCTTAGTGCCTGCTTTATAACTTGGTTTTCTTTGATATGATTGGAGCTTTTGAGATTTTGATTGCTCACATGCACAACTTGACTTGGTCTGACACGTCTTGACACTATTTTCTATGATTTGGCATGGTTTGGCCTGCAGCTAGTTTTCTCCTATCTGTTGAATATCTTGTTAATAACTGGGACCGGTAACTTGATAACTCGGCTTGACTTGATAGTGGCCCGCGGTGGCGCGCTCCCGACTTGGCATGACTTGATAACTCAACTTGACTTGACTTGGTATGACTTGGCTTCACTTGATAGTGGCCCGTGGCGGCGCACTCTTGACTCGACTTGACTTGTCTTGACACCGTGGGTGTACTACCTGTTGCTCTGTGCAAATCACTTGTCTTGTCTTGCATCATGTCTAAAGGGTGACTCCCTGGGTACCACGGCCAGGGACTCACACTAAAATTGGACTAGGTAATGAGTAGACCAAATTAGAACATGGAGAATTCCCGGTCACAGGCAGTCTCGTTATCTGGAGGCATTAATGGACTTGTAGCTTGCCGACGAGTAGAGCACATTTCCAGCACACTGTCATGTGTTGCACCCTCTAAGTCACCTAAGGGTACATTTGTCTCCCGGGCAATGTACCCACCTATAACTCTCAACCCGCGGAAGGATAACTGGATGGTCTGCAGGGCTTGGGACTGGGAGTTTCTCACCTGCATCTTGTTAGTAATTAGGCTTGTGATAACCCTAGTTAGTTAAAGTAGTAAGCCGTAGTACTTGCTTGGCCGTTGTGAAATGGATGTTGTCCAGCCTTGTCTAAGTCTTGTCTAGCCCCTGTACCTGGAACTCTTGGTCATGATTGTTTACTTATCTCTAACGATAAATGGGTAGAGACAGTGAGCTATTCAGGCGAAGGGGTACAATCCCGGTCCTTGTTTGGTTAAGGATTGTAACCTGGCTCCCGGAATAGTTCCACGTCCCTAGTCATTTATCGCTCTGTGTACTTTTACTACTTGTACTTTCTTTTATTCTTATGTTCTGATATGCTGGCTTTTGTTCTTATTTGTGGCCTCCTTTGTGGCACTTGCTCTTTCTGGGGTTTGACCCAGCTGGTTTTGTGTGGCCAGATTTCGGAGCAGCTCCCGAGGATCTACCAAGCTTCCAGCCCAATGGTGAACACTAGACGGAACCCGGGCTACGAGTGGGTCTTCCCTTTTTGTTTCACCCACCCATATGTAAATTTATTCTTTTGAGGCGTTTGCCGACGAGCACCTGTTAGCTCGATGCACATTTACTTACTGTCTGCCTACGGGCTGTAACATGATTAACAAATCCTAGGGTTGATCATGTATGACTGAACTCTTGCTAGTCCTATCATTTTGTACGACTAGCTTCATGATCATCCAATATGTAATATTTGGGACGCCTTATATATATATATTTGATGCTCTAACATCTTGTAACTCTGTTAATTGCTTGAGATTGAGACAATAGGCTTGACCTTAAGAGACTGCTGGCTTGTAGTAAACCCTCATATCTAGACAGCCGTGACCGTATAGTTGAGATGTATTCTATTTCAATATACGTAGCTGGCTGTGTCTGCCCCCGCTCTCCAGTATTCTGGTTCTGGGGCGTGACACATCTCGTCCTCAACATGGATCTCTTGCAGGAGATCTTCCATACATATGTCCAGCTTCTTGCGGTGCATCCTTGCATAGAAGTTGCTCCAACCCGCAGGAAGTTTAGAGACGATTCCTCCAACGACAAACTTGTCGACAAGAGGCATCTTCTCGTCATCCAATTTTTGGCGCAGCTTCAGAAACTCCTTTACTTGGGGCAGCATAGCCTTCTCATCTTCGAAGGTCCACTTGTAGTATCTTTCAACCAAGAAGATCTTGGACCGATTCTCGTCATCTTCGTACAATTTCCCCAAGGAGTCCCAAATCTCTTTGGCAGAATTCTTCTTGGAATAGGACTCTGCCAGAGAGTCTTCCATGCTATTGAGAATCAACAGTTTACAGATACTATTTTCTCTAATCCATTTTGCCTGCTTGGACTTAGCAGCGGCAATAACTTCTGCGGTTCCGGTTGTTAGAACGATCGGTTCTTCCTCATTCAGCACGTGGTCAACTTTTACGAGTTGAATGTTTGTAACCCCGCTTTTTCGAATTATTGAAATTTTGTAATTTTTCTGGAATCGGAGATTAGTATTTTTATTTTAGAATATTTAATTCGATTATTGGATGCATTTAATTTTTCTTTATTTTATATTTATCAGTTTAGCTGTCAATGACTCATGGGTTATATGATGATGAACTAGATCTATTTTTCCATATTTCTCTTGATTAATTTCTAGTTAATGATTTGGATATTAAATTCTATTATTAATTAATTCTTAAAACATTTTCATATATTTTATTCCTGATTTTATTTTATTTTGTTTTTTTTTATTTGCACCTTGGTATGGGCCAATTGACCCATTAACATTGTCTTATTTTTTTTCCTACTAAGTTAATCCATTGCTGGCCCAGTCTTTTGAAGCCCAGTCCAGCCATCCGGCCTGTTAACTGTGGGCGCGGGTTTAAAACCCATAACCCATTAAACCAGGACCCGGCCCACCGAACAGACCGTTGTGTTTAACCACAACTCTCTGATTGTTTTAACAATTCAAATTTTTTTCAGTTCACTCTATTCTTTTCCTTTCCCTCCTTTCTGCGCACATGGGACGACGACGACCCTGCCCGCGTAACCGTCTCGATTGCTGCCCGCCTGCCCGAATAACCAACTGCCCGATCTTTCCCAGCCTATATAGACCCTCCTCTTTCCTCCCTCTTCATCATTCTTTCCGAGCAGAGGCGCCTGCTGGAATTTCCCTCACATTCCTTCCTCCGTCTTTGAGAGCTCAAGACGATCGACTATGGCGATCCAGTCCGTGGCGGAGGTGAAGCAGTCGCAGTGACGACGAGATCGACAACAAGCTTCGTCGTGATCGTCTACGAGCTGATCGTCTACGAGCCGGTGATCGATCCTTCTTGGTAAGCAATTTGTATCGGATTTCCTTTGGTCTGGATTCTTGTTCGTTTTAATTGATTTTTTTCCGAAAGGATTCTTTTGGCTTCTTGATTTGTTTGTTGGAATCAACAATTGGTGAATTCCTGGGTTATTCTCCAATTTTGGAGTTTGATTTGATTCAAATCGAACTCACAATCACTCCTGCTATTCTTGCATATGAACTGTTTGTTGGAATGCTCGTGTGGACTCTACTATCAGTTTTTGGACTCAAGAGGACCGTGTCGGACTCGAGGAAGGCTCGTTTGGTGACGGCTAACGCTCAGGTAAACTTCTGTAGGTTTTCCTGCTCTACTCTATTGTCCTTCTTTATTCTAGGATTCGGGGTTCATTGTAGTAATTGGAATTATGTTTTAATTCAGTTTTAAAATAGATTGGTGTGTTACCTAGTCGTTGACAGAGAGATAGGTTCGAATTTGATTTACTGGGAAGCCTTTAGGCTTAGGATTGTAGTAAATTTTGAATGTTGTGAGCTACAGTTAGTATTATGTAGCGGATGTTGGGCTGGATTCGAGCCGAGGACACTGAGCATTGATCTCTGCTGCCCTTCAGTTTGAATGATTCTGAGATTTAGGAATGTTAGAATGATTTAAAGAAGGTGTTTGGGTTCAGGGCTATGGACAAGGCTGCCATGATCAGGGAATGAGGAACTGTACTGTTCAGTTGTGTAGATAGTCCAGTTACCTTGCTAAATTGTGAACAATCATCTATAGGTCTGTAGTCCTAGTGTTGTTAATGTCAGTTATCAAATCCTGAGTCTATGGCATATTTCTTTCAACAGATAGGAATAGAGGTCAAGTGACCTGGGAGGAGTAGTTATGTTCAGTTTGTTTCATCCAACCAGAGTAGGTGAACCCCCCCCTTGCTGCGAAGTTGAAATTGATATTCTTCCTTGGGACTGAATATCACCTAAGACTGAGATTACCTAGAATTGAAGCTGGCAAATCATTTAGATTATGATTAACTGGTTCAAATCAGTAATGGGCTGATCGAGTTCTGAACTAGGACAGTTAATACAGTCCATTTTTCTCATTAATGCTCTGCTATTTGTTAAGATTGGTTAGGGACTCGATACCAAGATGTTTGAATTCTGGAAGCTAATTGTCTAAGAATAGGGTGAACTAGAGGGTGATTTAAAGGCTTGAATGGTTCCATTTCCCTGCTTATATGTTAAGGAAATGAATGTGATATCAAGGGTTATTTGGACTCAATGTTACAACAGTTAAGAGTTAGCCATAGCCAAATTGAATCGAAATAGGAGGAGTCTGTGCATGGTTGCAAGATTTTGGGTTTAGATCATTTAGTTAACCTTTGATTCAAACACTGATGTTAGAAGTTAGCTGTTTAATTTGACTTTTGCAATATTTTCGCATGTGGGGGTCGAACTTAGTATTGGTATGGTGTTATGGAGAGTTATGGAATGTGGGTAAAACTAAGTCAATGTAACAGTTCAGTTTTGGACTGGAACTGTGTGTTAGTTAAATTTTAGGAAGGTTTTGTTAGACCTAGCTAATAGTCTAGTTAATGTTTGGACTAATATTAGGATAAGGCTGACTTGGACTATAGCCCAGGAAAGAGTATATCTATAGGTTGGGCGAAGTTTTAACAATTAAGGATGATAAATGGACTCCTAGAAAATTATAAGTAAAGAAAGATTTATAGTTAATGAATAAGAGTGTTAAATTAGATTATGGAATATAGGTGCATAATTAGGCCTTATAGTATTTTTCTCAAATTTATTTGTGTCTTATTTGACACAGATTTTCTGGACATTGGACTAGACATCTACAACAACACCAAGGCAAGTACACCGATTCGATCTCTTTACTCTGTATTTCTGTCTTGTTTCTTGTTCTTATATTGACACGTTGTACACACGATTGTTCATTGTTCATTGTTCACCGTTCACCGTTCATTGTTCATAGTTCATTGTTCATTGTTCACTGTTTACCGTTCATCGTTCATAGTTCATGGTTCCTTGTACATTGGGGTGGAAAAATACTACAGATATGTGACCAATCCTATTTTAGCTAGGCATTGACTAATAGCTTGGGTCTCACATCATGCACGTGGGACTCCAAGCCGTACCATTGTTCATTGTTCACTGTTCACTGTTTATCCAGCCGGTCACATATTCTGATAGTTATTTCAAATGCATGTTACACTGATAGATTAGTTTTATTGTTTCTGGATCTGGTACTATAGTTTCATTGTTTTTCCTGTACTACAGTTTCATATTCCTGTCTTGTACCATAGTTCATCTTGTGATTCTTTTTCATGCACTTCAGTTTACATTGTTTAGAGTTTCTTGTCGGGGTTGTACTTTGCTCTTTTCCTGACAGGATCGTTGCAGGTTTATTTGCGGATGTTGTATCTTCTTCATGGGCCAGAGCCTGAAGCCAGGATAGAGTTGTACCTCAGGATGGACTTAGAATTTCAGAGATATAGTCAGACTTTTGCCTAGATTTGTTTAGAGTTTATCATGTATTGTATTCAGGATTTCAGGATTGTATAATTTTATTCATGTTACCGGATTTGTCTCCGGATGAGATTGTATAAATAACTTGTGGATTATGGTGATTCTGGGAACGTGTATAGCAGCTGTGATGGTTTATATTTCTTGTATCTTGGAGTTTTCCTTAGTATTGTACAGCTTACTTCGTCGTGTCCATCGACGAAGGCTGGGCGTGTCCGACTCGTATCCGATTATTCGGGAGCGGGACGTGACAATGTTTAAGGTTACTTTTCGTTTCCAGATTTGGAAATGTTCGCCGTCGAATTTCTCCAACTTGTTAAAGTCGGTATTGACGAGCGATGCACGTGAGTTATCCATCTTTTCGATATAGCTTTGAGATTGTTAGTCCCTTGGCGAACAATCGATGGAAAAACACGATTTTAGAAACTGTTGTAAAGACAATGTTTCCAGCAACAACACCCTAAAGAAGGTGATGTTGTATTACGAGAATCTAAAAAGATTTCGTAATATTTCTCGAAGGCAACTGAACCGTATAACTTCTAAAGAGAAGCCACAGTATTCTCGAAGGCAACGGAGGAAGAAGAAAGCCTGCTGGGGTGAAAGATCACCGGCGCTCAAAGCTATATCCGCCTTACGGACAAGCCTCCAGGAACCAGCAAGTTCGAAGAGAACTTTAGAACGCTGGCCAAAAATGTCGACGACTCCTCGGAATAGCAGCAGCACTTCTTTCTCTCTCTGGAAATTTTCTGAGTATTTTCTGTAACCTTGGAGAGAGGAGATGCTTCAGATATTATAGGCACGAGATGGGCTTTTCAAATTCTGAACGCACGCCCTGGTTTAATGCCAGATCCGTCCCGTACGTCCCGTACGCTCTTCTGTACGCTCCGTACGCCCCGCTCGCCACGCAGGGTGCTGTCGTGCTAAGTGCAAAGTGCCATAAAAAAGCCACATTAAGCCTCAAAAGCCCAAGCCCGAGCCCGAGCCCGAGCCCGAGCCCGAGTCGCTAAGCCCCTTCGGGGCTTAGCTCCAATAGATTTAAATCTATTTTCATTTGGCCAAAAGTTGGTTTCTTATTCTCACCTCTATGTAAAATCCCCCCACATGGCACCCTCTATTGGGCCTCAACCCATGTGCATCTCTCTATTCCTTCATAAGTAATATATAGAGATACATATTGGTGTGATTTTTCGATGTGGGACTATCTTTTAACAATAGAATGTTGTGAACACACACAACATATAGAATAAAACACCAACAGTTAGTGTTATAATTTTTTTATTTTTATCTTAAAGTAGGAGTACCCCGCGTAATAAACCAAAAAAGTAGGGGTGGTCAGTGTAAATAATTTAAAAGTAGGGGTACCCCGTGTTATAAATAAAAACATAGGGGTAGTTAGTGTAAATAATTATTTTTATAAAAAAAAGAAGGAAAGTATTGTACAAAAAAAAAGTCACCATAGAGTAGAGGCCATAATCATCTGTACACCGTTCTTCTCTTGTACAAGTATAATTTATACTTGTACGACATCATGTCTGTGGAAACTTATCTATTCTGCAGAATCAAGGCGTGACCAGTATGCCAGTCTTACTGCTAAATTTCCTTTTTTGAATTTATTTTTAGTATTTTTGTTCTACGCACATGTTCTAGCACACGGGTTTACGACAATACCAATATATATTCTACAAGTTTAGATTCCAGGGTAGTCTCTCGTATCAAAACTAAATCCAAATCTCAAAAATATAATAAACATGATATGCGAAAATACAAAACACAATGTAAGTTAAATTTCCACGAAAAAAATTAAGTATCAAAAATTTAGAAATAACGAATGTGACAAAAAGAGAGTAGAAGTTGGACTATATGGTTTGGAAGATTTTTTTTTTTTTGGGGTGGGGGGGGGGGGGGGGGGGCAACCCTTAATAAGTTTTTGGTTGTCATGAGTAAAAGTTTCTCAAAACTATACTAGTCCCAATCATGAGCCAGCCCGAATAAGTTTTGCAATGTCCCTATCAAAAAATTCTAATATAATAAACTATACCTTCAGTTATATCCTGAACTATTCTAATTAATCATGTTTTACGGTACAAGTTTACTCCATTCATCATCTAAAACATAAACTTATTTCAAACTATATATATATATATATATATATATATATATATATATATATATATATATATATATATATATTAAAAAACGTGTAACACACATACTCAGTTTACTATTTCAATTTATAATTAATAATCTTCTTCTTTCTACGATGAGTTATAATTAATAATCCAATATGTGCTCCACTAATTTTGGCAAGCATATGCTAGTTTTTACATTTAAAATATAATTGTTTACTAAAATATTCCTTAATTAAACTATTTTGCTCTTTTAGCTAACCGTGTTTAAAAATAATAATTAATTTTGTCAAGAAAATGCACTTCCTTTTAGTTGAAAAACGTCTTTTGTATGGGTGTGCATCCGCCGCGCACAGCCACCCCTCCCCCGCCGCGCGCAGTCGCCCCTCCTCCGCCGCACGCAGCCACCCCTCCCATGCGCGCTCGTGCCTCCACTGCACGTCGGTGACGGATGCTGCGGCGGCCGCTCGAGGCTGTGCATCCCCCCTCCGGCTACCGGCGTCGGAGAAAGGGGGGCTGCTGGAGAGAGAGAGGAGGGGGCTGGAAAGGGTGTTTTGATCATTTGCTAACTCGGTTAACACCGTTTGGAGAGAGGGTATGAAGTTAATGCCTATCAAAATTTAGGATATCAAGTTGAAAAACTCAAATATTTAAGGGTAACAAGTTATAATTTATCCTATAATTAAAAGTCTTTTTTTAACGGTGTTTTATAATTAATAATCGAATATGGGCTCCCACTGGAGCATGGGCTCCCACTGGAGCAATACTGGGTTGGCAAAAAAAGTTATTTTAACTTGCCATCCCTACATTATATCTATTTCTTATTTCTTAAATACTAGAAATTGCTGAGAAATCCAATTTCGGAGTTGGTTTTTATGAAAAATCCACCCGCATGATGGGTTTCATGAAATACCCAGAATTATATATTTCTACGTTAAGTATTCCAATATTCCTTTTAGATGCTCTGTATTTACAAAATTAATACCATAACTACCCCTCCGCACAAACTCAGATCTGGATTGCGATTCTCATCTTCTTCTTCTTCTTCACGAGAGATCTGAATTCCATTGCTCTCGCCTTCAGCAGAGATCGCAAAGATCGTTCGTAGTTCACCATGCTTTTTTTTCAATCGAACTCCGATCATCGCTCATCATCATCATCTTCTTCTTCTTCTTCTTCGACAATTAGGTCAATTATGGAGAGAAGATCTTCTTCTTCTTTTCCATAAGAGTTAGCATCGTTTTGAAAGAAAAACGAAAACTCTTGAATCTTTATTCATGTCAAATTTCTTTCCACAAAACAAAAAAATAAAAAATAGGTTTATGTCAATTGTTCTTCGTCGATATCACACGAAGAATAGTCATTCTCCTGTATTTTTAACAAGGAGAATGACATTCTCCATGTTGAATGGCATTCTCTGTGTTACTTACACGGAGAATGACCATTCTCCGTGTCATTTAACACGAAGAATGTCATTCTCCGTGTTATTTAGCACAGAATATGGCCATTCTCCGTGTAATTTAGAAATGGAGAATGCCATTCTCCGTACTAAATTACACGGAGAATGGTCATTCTCCTACGTTTTAACACTGGAATGACCATTCTCCGTGTAAATTAACACGGAGAATGTCATTCTCCGTGTAAATTAACACGAAGAATACCATTCTCCGTTTTATTTAATACGGAGAATGGCATTCTCCGTGTTTCTAACACGGAGAATGGCCATTCTCCTGCGTTTTAACACTGAAATGACCATTTTTCGTGCTAAATTATACGGAGAATGACCATTCTCCGTTTTATTTAACACGGAGAATGACATTCTCCGTTTTATTTAACACGGAGAATGGCATTCTCCGTGTTTCTAACACGGAGAATGGTCATTCTCCTGCGTTTTAACACTGTAATGACCATTCTTCGTGCTAAATTACACGGAGAATGACCATTCTCCGTGTAAATTAAGACGGAGAATGACCATTCTCCGTGTAATTTAGCACGGAGAATGGCCATTCTTCGTGTAAATTAAGACGGAGAATGCCATTCTCCGTGTTACTAACACAGAGAATGACTATTCTCCGTGTTACTAACACAGAGAATAGCCACCCTCATGCAAAATTAACATTTTTTCGTGTTTTAACACAGAGAATGACCATTCTCCTGTATTTTATGGTCAGTTGAACCTTTGAAGGGCTATAACTTTTGACTGGGAGGTCGAAACGAGGTCCGATTTGTCCCAAAATGAGCGTATCTTCGAGGAGCCTGAGATTAACAACTTCTTCGTTAGACGGCCTGTAACACCCAGTTTTCCAAATGAGGGTAATTTTGAAATTTTGTAATTTTTAATCTTTTAATAATGATATTTAAATCATGATATAATTTTTGATAATTTTTAAATCATTTTTAAGACTATTTTAAATCATGACTTATGATTTTGGTGTTTTGATAGTGTAACACTAGAGGCAGCTTAACCTAGAGCCTAGCCATGTGATTAGGGTGTTTCATTTATCATTTCCAGTTCGAAGGTATTTTTGTCATTTTGAATTTAATTGAATTTACTATATATTATTTAGAATTTAATGTATTATTAAGAATGGTGTGATTTTAATATTATTTAATTGATTGCCATGTATTGTGATTAGCCTAACTTGGTTTGGACCTAACCTAGATTAGTCATAGCTAGTCTTAACTAACCATGGTTAGTGATAGTTAGTATTAATTATATTTATTAGGAATTTTCAGTATATTTAATTTGGTGCTATTTTAGACTTTGACTAGTGTTGACTTTGGAGACTGTCCTAGAGGCAAACCTAGGTCATGACTACTTGGTTAGGTTAAGTAACTCTAACTTGACCTAAGTTAGTGACATCAAACCCATTAGAATTATTTTGGAGAAATTAGGAATTTATTTGAATAGGAAATGGCTTGTGATTTCACAAGTCATGACTTGTGACTTAAGCCTTAAAGGCCCAACCCAACACTTGTAGAGCCCTAACCCTAGCCCAACAGCCCATGGCTGGCCACATAGGGATTCCCCCTCTATTTAATTCCTCCTAGAAATTAGGGTTAGCTAGTCCTACTGTTAGGTTAGGCCTAGGGCTTCCTAGATATGCAATAAAATCAGAATTCTATGGTGTAGAATGGAATTTACCTATATGTGTCAAAATCCTCAAAAAGCTCCAAAGAGAGGTGTTCCTCTTGATAGCCAAACTTCTCCAAATTGCCCAAACTCTAAAATAACCTTACATAATCAGCAAGAACAGAAAAAATTAGAATCTATAGCAATTGGTTTGGGGAAAAAGGAGTTAAATAGGAATTTCTATGGATTAGGGAAGATGGAGACTCACATCTTTCCAAACTAGCAAATAATTCTAAAGGGAGGCTAGTCCTAATTCCTAGGAGGGATTAAATAGAGGAGAAATCCCTATGTGGCCAGCCATGGGCTGTTGGGCTAGGGTTAGGGCTCTACAAGTGTTGGGTTGGGCCTCTAAGGCTTAAGTCACAAGTCATGACTTGTGAAATCACAAGCCATTTCCTATTCAAATAAATTCCTAATTTCCCCAAAATAATTCTAATGGGTTTGATGTCACTAACTTAGGTCAAGCTAGGGTTACTTAACCTAACCAAGTAGTCATGACCTAGGTTAGCCTCTAGGACGGTCTCCAAAGTCAACACTAGTCAAAGTCTAAAATAGCACCAAATCAAATATACTAAAAATCACTGAAAATTCCTAATAAATATAATTAGTACTAACTATCACTAACCTTGTGTCACGACCCGCACCCAGTATGGGGGCACGAGAAGTGGGTACGTCCAGCCTACGCCGCAGTGTCGGCGGTAGTAAGATGTCCTAGGTTGCTAACTAATCTCATGCAGTGAGTATAAAAAGTACTTGTCCAGATATCAGCTCCGAATGGAGGGCAAGTAAAAGGGTATGATCACAGTCTAAAATACGAAAAGATAACACAGAAGTTATACCTAAGGAATTAAAGACAACAACAACTAACTACTAAAATAATACAATATCTCAAACCAACTTAATACAAACTCAATACCTTAACTTTAATACAACATGCCAAAACATGAAAGCTAAAGTAGTCTACTAGCTAATCTCCTGAATCACTCCTGAGAGTCGGAACCAAAGGTAGCTAATCCCTCGCCAGGTCCATGGTAAGCAGGGCATGTGTCCTCATGATTATCATCTGTAATATTTTCAACAGGTCCAATCAGGACGGGAACGAGTACAACTCATCTAGAAAAACCCAAGTAAATGACAAAGAACTATAAAGCAGTTATAGACAGTTTTATTGATGAGCATGGCAGTTTTATACAGGTAATGAGGCATAGAGACACAGTGAGACACAAGAAAAGAAAGATAACTAAAACAAGAGAAGAATCACGGCAATGAAGACTGTAATAAAAGCTAACTGAACTAGAATATCATGTGTGAGTCCAGACAGTACGATATAAGTCTAATATAATCCCAGTGTGAGTCCAGTCCATATAATCCGATACCAGATGATTTTCGGTACAAGATGAGTCCAACAGTGATCAATGAATCCAGGGTGAGTCCAACTATGATCTAACAGTGTGTTTTAAAATACCGAGGTCGACATGCAAACGGCTGTAGGTATCAGGCACATCTCTCACTGATCGGGCAAGAGATGGCTATGCTTCCGGTAGATTCCAGTAGGAGATTCCGGATTTGGGGTATGTCTACATGTCTTACTCAATATTTTTCCGCCCAGCAAGTGAATCCAAAATCGACAAAAAGAATCGAGATGAGTCTGGCCAATACATGATGATTCCAGAAATGATTCCGAAATGATACAAATGACTCCAGTAATAGAGGCCAGTAAGTAAAGTATGTGTCGATACATGAATCCAGAAATATCCATACGTGTTGATACAGAGAATCAAATAGAACTAACTAGAACTGAAATACAGTAATCGACAAATAAATGAGAGAATTATCAGAGAATGTACTCGCCTGTTACTCTGGAAAGAGTAGTGTAATATCAGATGTATGTACCAGGATCACAATGTCCTAAAATAGAGCAATACAGTTATGACATGTCCAAAATGATGGTAAATGAAATCTACAATGCAATCTATATGAATTCTAAGCCAATCTAGGTCAAAGTCAAACTTGGTCAACACTACAGTCAAACTAAGTCAAATCAAGTCATACTAGGTTACAAGAAGTTAAACTAAGTCATACAAGGTCAAACAAGGTTAAACAAGTCTAATCTAGGTTAAAGTCAACTCTTGGTCAAATATTCTAGCCAAACTAGTTAAGTTATCTAGGGTTTAGTCAACAATGGTCAGATTAGTCAATATGGTCAAACTAGGTCAAAGTCTAGGTCAATCTTAGACTAACTAAGGTTTTGGTTAATCATAGACTAGTCAATAAGGTAATTAGGTTAATCTTGACTAATGGTCAACATCCAGTCAAACTCTATAAGGCTAACTCAACCTATCATAGGCTAACATGTCTTAGGATACCTAAGATACTATACTACAATTACCTATACAAAGTATACCACACATAAATACATATAGTACAATACCAACCTTAATCCTATAATCAAGCTAATCCCATTCTCCAACTCAAGTCATGACTCAACTCTAAGTATCTCACTTAACCCCATACATATCTTCATCTATATAGGATTACCCTCATAATCCATATGGTTAACCTAATCATCTAGTTAGGGTTTAGTCAAACCTTAGTCAAATAGTCCTTCTATGTTTATCCAAGTCATTTCTAGGTCAATTAGGTCAAGGTTTGACCTATAGTTGACTTTGGTCAACCCTTAGTCAACAAGGGTCAACTTGCTATTTAAACTAGGTCTACTAAGCCTATTGGTCAATTCTAACTTGCTACTAACCATAGGCTAGTAATCCTAGGGCACTATGATATATAAACATTACCTATATACATAGGCCATAGGCTAAGACATCAAGTCTATAACATATATGTTTACATATCCCATATATAGTCAACTATATATATATAATACCATAATCTATATATGTATATATATATATGTACCCATACACATCTATACAACCCTATATAGCCAACCTATATGATACCCACATATAGCCCCTCTATATATATACAATACCTATATATATATATATATAATCTACATGTATACCCAACTATATATATAATACCATATATACCCAACTATACATATGCCAATATCTATATACATAACCAACTATATATATATATATATATATATATATATATATATATATATATATATATATATATATATATATATATATATATATATATATATATATATATATATATATATATATATATATATATATATATACCCATTCACATATATTTAATACCCTTATATATATATATAACTATACATATATATATACAATATTACTACATAGGCCTATAGCCTAGGTAATACTCATATATCCTATAGTTTATGTATATAAATACAATATATTATCTAATACAATATATATATAACATATATATATATATATATATATATATTAAAAATATATATATATATATATATATATATATATATATATATATATATATATATATATATATATATATATATATATATATACAAACTCATATAAATATAATACATATATGTAGAGGGAAAGAGAGGAAGGGAGAGAGTGAAAGAGAGAGTGTTAACAGTGAGAGAGAGAGGGAATGGGCTGGACAGTGAATGGGGGGGGGGGGGTTTAATCTCAGAAATTCTGAGATGGGTACACACACACACATACACAATCACATATATACATATATATGTATATACACACACAACTACACCTATACACTACAATTTATCCCCAAAACTCACCCACACTCACATATACATATATACTACGTATATACATACTAAAATACACTAATACAAAGTATAAAACATAATCAAAATCGATTTTGCAAAAACTGGAAAATCCTAAAACCTGGAAACTATGGACTGTGAACTCGAAGCTAGGATAACCCGATTTCATACACTAAAACGAGCTAAGGCTCGATTCAAATGGTTGGTAACTGGTGCCCCATACATATACTAGTGTCCTAGGTACCTGACACGACACTACGACACGAATTCATGTGTCAAAACACACAAAAACCTCACTCGGGTAAATCCTGACACGCGCACGAAACCACAGTGTCGTGCACGCGTGCAGTCCACTCTAGGACACGACACACACACACTCGTGTCACGTGATCGTGTCAGAAGGTGCGCCTAGGGGTAGGGTACGTGTCCAACACCCTGATTCGTGTCCGCGTGTTGTGTAGAAAGGACACGAGACGCGTATCAGAGACCTAAAATCGTGCATTCAGACTGCGTCGTGCACGCGGTCGAGTGTCTCGTGTTCACGACACAGGACACGACACACCAGGTGCTTGTGTCCTGGGGTTCGCCCAATGATGGGCTACACATGTGTCAGCCTGATACGTGTCCATGACTCGTGTGCGTGGGACACGAGGCTCGTGTCCTAGTCGAAAATTCGACTGAACGTGCGTGTAGGTGTCCAGTGCGTGTCCCTAGCGAGTGAGTTTTCTCACTCGACACACACGAGAAGTCGTGAGATTTTGGGGGCATGTTCGCAGACATTGCCCCCGTATCCATGCCAAATTTGGCGTGTCGAAGTGCTCTGTGCAGTGAGCACGAAGGGTGTGGTAGCAGGACACTGTGCGCAAGCCTCGTGCAGTGAGTTCGTGTCCGTTTTGGATACGGACACGACTCAGAAATGTGTTCAGTCCACTTGGGTTGTGACCTACTAGTCTAGGGCTACCCAAATATGTAATTTGTTTTACAAAATAACAAAGTTTAATCCTAAGTGGCATTTCACCAAACACTGCAATTAAGACACAGACACGTGTCCGATACGGACACCAAACCAAGCCTATTTCCTACCAAACTTGACCCACGGTTAGGGTATACCTATATGCATGCAACCATGAAGAGAAAACACAATAATAACTAGGTTTAGGGACATTTACCTATGAGTGCAAAATCCTCAATATTAGGCCTTTTTGAATGAAAACCCCCTTCAACTCCCAATGTCCAAAGCTCCACAAATCCTTGCTAGCAAGCCATAACTAGTATCCTCTAGTGTAGGGGAGTCTAATGCAAGAAACTAGGCTCAATTTGGAGTCCAAATGATTAAGTGGTGAGGGTGTGAAGTTGTGGGAAAAACTTGATTTTTGGTGTAAAGGAAAGGGGCTTTTGATGAGGGGGTGTGATTATATAGAGGGGGGGTAGGGTGTTGGCTGCCATGGGGGGGTAGGGTAGATATTTAGGGTCCCCTCCACCTTGCTAACTTAGCCCCTAAGGCTTTGACTAGGTAGATAGATATTTCTAGGTTTTCTAAATATCTAAGAAAGTAATATCTTAGATATTTCCAACCTAAGATATTTACACATAAGTTAACATCTAACATTAGCCTCCTAGGTTAGTGACTAATCTCTAGGTTAGGGTAAACGAGGTTAGGGACTAACATGACACTAATCAAATAATTAAATAATAATAAAAACACATAAATCCAAATAATTCCTAATAAATCCTAGAAAATTACCAAAATACCCTTTAGGCTAAAAAGCCCTAATTTGATGTTCTAAACCTATGTCTAGGCTCACATGATCATGGTTAGTTTCTAGGTTATGAAATCTCTAGGATTTATACTAGGGTTATACTAGTAAAATCACAAAGTCATAAGCCATGACTTAGAAAATAGTTTTAATCTAACTAAAACTCACCAAAATTCATAACATGACTAAATCACCATTAATAAATAATAAAAATAATAATTTTTCAAAAATACCCCAATTTCAGAAAACTGGATGTTACAAGTCTACCCTCCTTAGAGAAATTTCGTCCTCGAAATTAAGATAGTCGTACTCCTTCTAGGTCAAACCCCCAGTCAATCAAAGTCAAAAGATAACATGCAATCATAGTCCTACTGGTCGTGATTCCACAGTCTTGAACAGGATAACTACACTATCTATTACATCACAAGCATATCCTGACAGGTACTAATGGAATCATACAACAAGATGGGAAAGGAAGGACAGAAAAGACAAACCTGCTAACCCGTCACCTGTAGCGTTGGTCTCCTCGACCGTCATCGCAAAAGCTCTACCCCTCTGGTGCTGAGCTACAGGTGGCCTAGCCCCCATATAAGGAGGTGCAACGGGATAATCCATCTTCTGGTGGGTATCAGACCCACATGTATAGCAAATCTTCAGCCTCTTCCTACACTGCTCCCTGATGTGTCCCTGCTTCCTGCAGTATGAACAACTGATCGTCTTCGGGTCCTGACCCCGATACTGATGCTGCCGGGGTCCCGGGGCTCTAACTGGCGGGGTCGAATGATGTGGTGTGGGTGGATGATATGTCTGCTGGTGTAGCGTCGGCACTTTCGGCTGGAAAGCCTGACGCTTGGAGGGTCCCTCAATGTGTACAGAAGCCGGCCTCTTGCAAGACAGAAGACGCTCCTCGATACTCCGGGCTAACTCTAAGCTCTGGTAGTAGTCAGTCATACCGTTTGCCACTATAAGAATGCCAATGTCTGGAACTAGACCACGGCAAAACCTACGCGTCATCTCCTCAGGGTCAGCAACCAAACTAGGAGCGAAACGGCTCAGGCGACTAAACTCTGCCGTATACTCATCGACA
This sequence comes from Iris pallida, assembly GCA_029216955.1. Taxonomy (NCBI): domain Eukaryota; kingdom Viridiplantae; phylum Streptophyta; class Magnoliopsida; order Asparagales; family Iridaceae; genus Iris; species Iris pallida. The sequence continues at coordinate 16,062,880 of JANAVB010009398.1, read as the reverse complement.
GAACGGGTCCCCTGCTGGATGTTCTGGAATCGTAGCCCCATGGCTACTCTAGCAGTGGTCGAGAAGAATTTCTTCTTGAACTGGGTCTTGAACTGATCCCAAGTGGCTCTCCCTCTCGCGAATAACGGCTCATTCCGGAACCAAACTCCTGCCAAGTCTATCAGCAAAAATCCCACTGCCTCGACCTGGAGGTCATCCGGCATCCTAACTCCAATGAGCTTCCTCTCTACCGAGTCTAACCAGCCATCTGCTACTACTATGCCCTCAGTCCCTAAGAACTCTTTGGGATTCAGACCCATGAAGTCCTTGATCGTCCCTGCTCTCTGTCGCGGCTCTACAGGTGGTGGGACCACGGTACGTCCCTCAGAATGCTCCATGCTCTGGCAGAGTAGGGTGGTCTGCTCCTGATGGGTTGCTAGGAACCCCTGGATCAGAATGAGCAGTTGGTTCCCGTCGAGTGTGACGGAAGCCTGGGTAGGTATAGTGATAGGGGGTGGTGGAAGTATCGGGTCCTGCTGGGACTGTTATGTGGAAGGTGGTTGTGGTATCTGGGTCTGTGGATCTGTGGAGTGGGGGAAGGTGGTAGGTGGAGGTGTATCAGTCAACTGGTCAGCTGACTGGATGGGGAGTGTGCCATTCACATATGAGACATGCTGGGATGAACGAGTAAGCACCATCTAATTACAATAAAAAAAAGACTTATAAGGACTCTTTAAAGCAAAACAATCATATACAAGAAAATCTAATTATAATAGCAAGCATGGGATGTATTTCCTATATTGCAATCCTAGTATTCCTCTAGGTGTTCTAAGCGTCACTCCTAATGTTGTCTAATTACCTTAAGTTCCTAATTGCAGGCATGCTTGGTACAATAACGTAACCAAACAATTTAGTCGACGACCTGCATGGGGGCACCACTAAAAACGTGTCACGACCCGCACCCAGTATGGGGGCACGAGAAGTGGGTACGTCCAGCCTACGCCGCAGTGTCGGCGGTAGTAAGCTGTCCTAGGTTGCTAACTAATCTCATGCAGTGAGTATAAAAAGTACTTGTCCAGATATCAGCTCCGAATGGAGGGCAAGTAAAAGGGTATGATCACAGTCTAAAACACGAAAAGATAACACAGAAGTTATACCTAAGGAATTAAAGACAACAACAACTAACTACTAAAATAATACAATATCTCAAACCAACTTAATACAAACTCAATACCTTAACTTTAATACAACAAGCCAAAACATGAAAGCTAAAGTAGTCTACTAGCTAATCTCCTGAATCACTCCTGAGAGTCGGAACCAAAGGTAGCTAATCCCTCGCCAGGTCCATGGTAAGCAGGGCATGTGTCCTCAGGATTATCATCTGTAATATTTTCAACAGGTCCAATCAGGACGGAAACGAGTACAACTCATCTAGAAAAACCCAAGTAAATGACAAAGAACTATAAAGCAGTTATAGACAGTTTTATTGATGAGCATGGCAGTTTTATACAGGTAATGAGGCATAGAGACACAGTGAGACACAAGAAAAGAAAGATAACTAAAACAAGAGAAGAATCATGGCAATGAAGACTGTAATAAAAGCTAACTGAACTAGAATATCATGTGTGAGTCCAGACAGTACGATATAAGTCTAATATAATCCCAGTGTGAGTCCAGTCCATATAATCCGATACCAGATGATTTTCGGTACAAGATGAGTCCAACAGTGATCAATGAATCCAGGGTGAGTCCAACTATGATCTAACAGTGTGTTTTAAAATACCGAGGTCGACATGCAAACGGCTGTAGGTATCAGGCACATCTCTCACTGATCGGGCAAGAGATGGCTATGCTTCCGGTAGATTCCAGTAGAAGATTTCGGATTTGGGGTATGTCTACATGTCTTACTCAATATTTCCCCGCCCAGCAAGTGAATCCAAAATCGACAAAAAGAATCGAGATGAGTCTGGCCAATACATGATGATTCCAGAAATGATTCCGGAATGATACCAATGACTCCAGTAATAGAGGCCAGTAAGTAAAGTATGTGTCGATACATGAATCCAGAAATATCCATACGTGTTGATACAGAGAATCAAATAGAACTAACTAGAACTGAAATACAGTAATCGACAAATAAATGAGAGAATTATCAGAGAATGTACTCGCCTGTTACTCTGGAAAGAGTAGTGTAATATCAGATGTATGTACCAGGGTCACAATGTCCTAAAATAGAGCAATACAGTTATGACATGTCCAAAATGATGGTAAATGAAATCTACAATGCAATCTATATGAATTCTAAGCCAATCTAGGTCAAAGTCAAACTTGGTCAACACTACAGTCAAACTAAGTCAAATCAAGTCATACTAGGTCACAAGAAGTTAAACTAAGTCATACAAGGTCAAACAAGGTTAAACAAGTCTAATCTAGGTTAAAGTCAACTCTTGGTCAAATATTCTAGCCAAACTAGTTAAGTTATCTAGGGTTTAGTCAACAATGGTCAGATTAGTCAATATGGTCAAACTAGGTCAAAGTCTAGGTCAATCTTAGACTAACTAAGGTTTTGGTTAATCATAGACTAGTCAATAAGGTAATTAGGTTAATCTTGACTAATGGTCAACATCCAGTCAAACTCTATAAGGCTAACTCAACCCATCATAGGCTAACATGTCTTAGGATACCTAAGATACTATACTACAATTACCTATACAAAGTATACCACACATAAATACATATAGTACAATACCAACCTTAATCCTATAATCAAGCTAATCCCATTCTCCAACTCAAGTCATGACTCAACTCTAAGTATCTCACTTAACCCCATACATATCTTCATCTATAGGATTACCCTCATAATCCATATGGTTAACCTAATCATCTAGTTAGGGTTTAGTCAAACCTTAGTCAAATAGTCCTTCTATGTTCATCCAAGTCATTTCTAGGTCAATTAGGTCAAGGTTTGACCTATAGTTGACTTTGGTCAACCCTTAGTCAACAAGGGTCAACTTGCTATTTAAACTAGGTCTACTAAGCCTATTGGTCAATTCTAACTTGCTACTAACCATAGGCTAGTAATCCTAGGGCACTATGATATATAAACATTACCTATATACATAGGCCATAGGCTAAGACATCAAGTCTATAACATATATGTTTACATATCCCATATATAGTCAACTATATATATATAATACCATAATCTATATATGTATATATATATGTACCCATACACATCTATACAACCCTATATAGCCAACCTACATGATACCCACATATAGCCCCTCTATATATATACAATACCTATATATATATATATATATTTTATATATATATATATATATATATATATATATATATATATATATATATATATATATATATATATATATATATATATATATATATATAATCTACATGTATACCCAACTATATATATAATACCATATATACCCAACTATACATATGCCAATATCTATATACATAACCAACTAAATATTATATATATATCTATATATATATATATATATATATATATATATATATATATATATATATATATATATATATATATATATATATATATATATATATATATATATATACCCATTCACATATATTTAATACCCTTATATATATAACTATACATATATATATATACAATATTACTACATAGGCCTATAGCCTAGGTAATACTCATATATCCTATAGTTTATGTATATAGATGCAATATATTATCTAATACAATATATATATATATATATAACATATATATATATATATATATACAAACTCATATAAATATAATACATATATGTAGAGGGAAAGAGAGGAAGGGAGAGAGTGAAAGAGAGAGTGTTAACAGTGAGAGAGAGAGGGAATGGGCTGGACAGTGAATGGGGGGGGGGGGGGGGGTTTAATCTCAGAAATTCTGAGATGGGTACACACACACACATACACAATCACATATATACATATATATGTATATACACACACAACTACACCTATACACTACCATTTATCCCCAAAACTCACCCACACTCATATATACATATATACTACGTATATACATACTAAAATACACTAATACAAAGTATAAAACATAATCAAAATCGATTTGAAAATCGATTTTGCAAAACTGGAAAATCCTAAAACCTGGAAACTATGGGCTGTGAACTCGAAGCTAGGATAACCCGATTTCATACACTAAAACGAGCTAAGGCTCGATTCAAATGGTTGGTAACTGGTGTCCCATACATACACTAGTGTTCTAGGTACCTGACACGACACTACGACACGAATTCATGTGTCAAAACACACAAAAACCTCACTCGGGTAAATCCTGACACGCGCACGAAACCACAGTGTCGTGCACGCGTGCAGTCCACTCTAGGACACGACACACACGCACTCGTGTTACGTGATCATGTCAGAAGGTGCGCCTAGGGGTAGGGTACGTGTCCAACACCCTGATTCGTGTCCACGTGTCGTGTAGAAAGGACACGAGACGCGTATCAGAGACCTAAAATCGTGCATTCAGACTGCGTCGTGCACGCGGTCGAGTGTCTCGTGTTCACGACACAGGACACGACACACCACGTGCTTGTGTCCTGGGGTTCGCCCAATGATGGGCTACACATGTGTCAGCCTGATACGTGTCCACGACTCGTGTGCGTGGGACACGAGGCTCGTGTCCTAGTCAAAAATTCGACTGAACGTGCGTGTAGGTGTCCAGTGCGTGTCCCGTGCGAGTGAGTTTTCTCACTCGACACGACACGAGAAGTCGTGAGATTTTGGGGGCATGTTCGCAGACATTGCCCCCGTGTCCATGCCAAATTTGGCGTGTCGAAATGCTCTGTGCAGTGAGCACGAAGGGTGTGGTAGCAGAGCACTGTGCGCAAGCCTCGTGCAGTGAGTTCGTGTCCGTTTTGGACACGGACACGACTCAAAAATGTGTTCAGTCCACTTGGGTTGTGACCTACTAGTCTAGGGCTACCCAAATATGTAATTTGTTTTACAAAATAACAAAGTTTAATCCTAAGTGGCATTTCACCAAATACTGCAATTAAGACACAGATACGTGTCCGATACGGACACCAAACCAAGCCTATTTCCTACCAAACTTGACCCACAGTTAGGGTATACCTATATGCATGCAACCATGAAGAGAAAACATAATAATAACTAGGTTTAGGGACATTTACCTATGAGTGCAAAATCCTCAATATTAGGCCTTTTTGAATGAAAACCCCCTTCAACTCCCAATGTCCAAAGCTCCACAAATCCTTGCTAGCAAGCCATAACTAGTATCCTCTAGTGTAGGGGAGTCTAATGCAAGAAACTAGGCTCAATTTGGAGTCCAAATGATTAAGTGGTGAGGGTGTGAAGTTGTGGAAAAAAACTTAATTTTAGTGTAAAGGAAAGGGGCTTTTGATGAGGGGGTGTGATTATATAGAGGGGGGGGGGGGGGTAGGGTGTTGGCTGCCATGGGGGGGTAGGGTAGATATTTAGGGTCCCCTCCACCTTTCTAACTTAGCCCCTAAGGCTTTGACTAGGTAGATAGATATTTCTAGGTTTTCTAAATATCTAAGAAAGTAATATCTTAGATATTTCCAACCTAAGATATTTACACATAAGTTAACATCTAACATTAGCCTCCTAGGTTAGTGACTAATCTCTAGGTTAGGGTAACGAGATTAGGGACTAACATGACACTAATCAAATAATTAAATAATAATAAAAATACATAAATCTAAATAATTCCTAATAAATCCTAGAAAATTACCAAAATACCCTTTAGGCTAAAAAGCCCTAATTTGATGTTCTAAACCTATGGCTAGGCTCACATGATCATGGTTAGTTTCTAGGTTATGAAATCTCTAGGGTTTACACTAGGGTTATACTAGTAAAATCACAAAGTCATAAGCCATGACTTAGAAAATAGTTTTAATCTAACTAAAAATTACCAAAATTCATAACATGACTAAATCACCATTAATAAATAATAAAAATAATAATTTTTCAAAAATACCCCAATTTCAGAAAACTGGGTGTTACACCTTGGTTAGCTAAGACTAGCTATGACTAATCTAGGTTAAGTCCAAACCAAGCTAGGCTAATCACAATACATGGCAATCAATTAAATAATATTAAAATCACACCATTCTTAATAATACATTAAATTCCAAATAATATATAGTAAATTCAATTAAATTCAAAATGACAAAAATACCTTCGAACTGGAAATGATAAATGAAACACCCTAATCACATGGCTAGGCTCTAGGTTAAGCTGCCTCTAGTGTTACACTATCAAAACACCAAAATCATAAGTCATGATTTAAAATAGTCTTAAAATGATTTAAAAATTACCAAAAATTATATCATGATTTAAATATCATTATTAAAAGATTAAAAATTATAAAATTTTAAAATTATCCTCATTTAGAAAACTGGGTGTTACAATCCTACCCACCTTAGAAAAATTTCGTCCTCGAAATTAAGATGATCGTACCCCTTCTAGGTCAAACCCAAACAATCAAGGTCAAAAGAGAACTTATCTAAATCATGCAATTGGAAGGATAACATATAGGATTTGGTAAGTGGTATCAGTCTGAGGTCTCATCTAGTTACACCAACTATGCTACAGTACTAGGCAAACACAAGGTATCAAATCATACAAGCAAGGGATGCATCAATATTCTCAAAAAGGGATACTAAGGTTAGGTCAAAACTCACCTATAGCTAGGTCTGAGGACTAGAGCTCCCTCCTGGAAGCAGGGCCCTGGTTGGGGTAGGTATATCAGGACAGTGTTGCATCCAGTGTGCAGTTGACCCATAGAATAGGCACAATCCTAGTCTCTTTCTACAGAAGTTCCACTTGTGCCCAGACTTTTTATAGTAGGTACAGATAGGCTCTGGCTCAGCTGGCCTCTGCTGGACAGGAGACTGGGCTGGGTATGATGATATAGGCTGGATATATAGGTACTCCTCAAACTCTGGGTAGGACTGGATACTGCTCCTCGCCCTCTTGGAGCTAGGCTCTCTTCCTGGAAGCACAGAGTCCCGCAGACGTAGCAGCCTCTGGTATTGCTCCCTCATGGCCTCATCATGAACTCTCTGTGACTCCAACATCCTTTCTTGGAAATATTCAAACACCTGGACTGCGTCAAGTAATAAACCTCCGGGTAGTGCAGTATGGGATACCATCTCAAGGGGTGGGGAAAGGCTCTCGGTCTCAGACAAATCTGCAGCTCTCTCCTGAATGACAGGAGATGAAGGAAGACTCTCTGGCAAGGCTACCACCATCTCCTCAATGGCGGGAGGTGCCACCACCCCCTGATCAGATAGAGGAATCACTACCTCCTGAATAATAGGAGGTAGAAGCACACTCTCAGTAGCTGCAGCTGTCACGCCCCGCTCTCGAATAATCAGATACGAGTCGGACACGCCCAGCCTTCGTCGTTGGACACGACGAAGTAAGCTGTACAATACTAAAGAAAACTCACAGTCACAATGTAATGTAAACCAGAACACAGCATTTATAACGTTCCCAGAAATCACCAATATCCATCAAGTTTTTAAAATACAAACTCAGCCGGAGACAAATCCGGTCCAAAGAAATAATAAACAATACTGAATCTCTAAGATACAATCTCCAGAAAAATAAACTGAAATAAGTAAAAAGCTACAAAATCCAAGCAATCACCAGCTACATATAATCTTTCACTCACCTGCAACGATCCTATCAGAAAAAGAGCAAAGTACAACCCTGACTAGACCATATACAATGTAATCTGTGATCCAGAGTATAAGGTGAAACAGGAATACCAGAAAGCTAGAACATAAAATAAAACTGAAACTGTGGTACCAGAAATGAAATGTAAAACTGCAGGCAATGGATGACAATCAAGATGCTAGACAATGAACACGGCTATCAATGTACAAGGCAATCAATCACGACAATCAATATGCAATTGTGACAATTTTGAAATATTAAAACTAATGTGTGACCGGCTTAGGAACAATCAATCAATCAATCAATCAATGAGTCAATTCTACATGGTACGGCTTCATCGTACGTGATGTGTACGATTAGGCTATCTTCAATACCTATGTTGGGTGTGGTCACACAAAAGCTAATATTTCTTCCAATCCTGCAATAAACAATGACGCACAAGCAATGAACAATGACACAAGACAATCGTGTGTAATTCGTGTTCGATATGAGAACATGGCACATGAAGGTAAGACAGAAAACAAGGTACAAGTCAAGTCAGTGTACTTGCCTCGGTTTGGTTGCACGGGAGTAGTACTGCATGGTTGCAAGTCACCTGGTAATATTTTGTACAATGATCAGGGTTTTGAATAAGACAATTATCTAATATTGCTAACAAGTTATCCATAAACTAGCTAAAGAAAATATACTAGCTATATATATCCTCGAAGAAATAATTACTAGTAAAAACTTTAATTATTTCTAGAATTATTAAAACATTTGCTAGTAAAAATAATTATAACTATATAACTTTTAGAAACATTTTTGATATACTAAAATAATTTAGCAAGAAAATACTAGAACATTTAAAACAACCAATAATATATACCAAACGATATAATTTCTATAACAGAATAATTTTAGTAAATAGTTTATATTTGATAACTACTTATGAAAATATTTGCCATCTAGAATATAATTACTAACAATATTATTCTAGTATAGACACTATATTTTAATAACAATTATATAAACATTTTATTACTAGATAACTATATTTAGAATAGAAAAATCGATAAAGTATATTTTACTAATTTTACACTTAAAAAAAATATTAATCATAATAGAGTAACCATTTCTTTTACTAAACTTTTGTTATAAGGCTAACTAATGACAACAAAATAATGCTAAGATAATAATAGCCCAAGGTCCCTATATCCAGTCCACAGAACTGGCCCAAAGCCCACAGAACTCAGCCTACATGTTACATTTAAACAGAATCCTTACAATTCCTTCCTCTTAACCTGGCTTAGCCCAACAATTACCCAGCCCCTTCACTCTAAGTCCATCAGCCCAATCCTTATTCTCTCTGTTAACTAATAATTTAAACCTATTATTTCTTAAAACCGATCAGCCCAAACAAACAGCCCACTTCGGTTGGCCCGAAACCCGGCCCAAACTTCCTTAACATAAAACCCATTCGTTTCTCTCTCCTCTCAGTCATTTCTCAACCAACCGACCAAAATTCTCCCCACAACTTCCAGGACCCAGCAGAAGAGTCCAGAGACAGCACGTCTCTCGTCTTCTCCGGCAAGAGACCGTCTCCGGCGAGAGACTGCATTCCCGTCTCCGTCTCCATCTTCTTCCTCTGCTTCTTCTTCTTCCTCCGTCCAGACTTCCAGAGTACACCCTAACCCTAGGATCCATCCTCTTCCTCTCGTCTCTTCTCCTCCAGCTTCTCATAGCTAGGAAAACCCTAACCCTAGTAGATCTTCTTCCTCACTTCGTCTTCTCCGGCGAGGAAAAACCTAGATCTAGGTCTGAAACCCTAAGTTTTAAGTCAATCTCTTCGGCCTTCCAACTCCTCCTCCTCAGCCTGAAACCCTAACCCTAATATTTTCTTCTCCATGGCCGCAGTCTTCGTCTTCCTCCTCCAGGCCCAAATCAAAACCCTAACTCTAATACTTCATCTTTTTCTGCTTCATCTTCTTCCTCCTCCAGTCTCCTAGCCCCATCTCGAAACCCTAGGTCATCACCCTCCCATGGCCGCCTGGGTTCGAAACCCTAACCCTAAGTTTTTAGCCTTCACTCTCCTTCCCAGTCCTCACAAACCCTAGGTTCTACTCTGGAAACCCTAGATCCAAATACAAACCCTAGATCTACAGAGAAACAAGGAAGAGAAGGGTTCAAGAAGGATCGAGAAGAGGAGCTCACCAGCTGTAACACCCAGTATTCCAGATGAGGGTAATTTTGAAATTTTATAATTATAATTATTAATTATTGATATTTATTTCACATTATGATTTTTGGTGATTTTTAATTATTTTTAAACTATTTAAAAACTGCTTTGAGTCATGACTTGTGATTTTGATGTGCTGTCAGTGAAACCCTAGTGACTGTATGAACTAGAGCCTAACCATGTCATTATGATAATTTAATTATTATTTTAGCCTAGGGATATTTTGGTCATTTTGACTTAATTGAATTATTTGATGATTTATTGAATTGGTGAATTTTTGGTTAACTTGACTTGTTGAGACCTAGTGAGCTAGCATAGAAGCTAACCCCAGCTATGTTAACCCTAGTCTAACTTAGGTTAACCTACATTTAGTCATTAGAAACTAATTTTAGAATGAGGGGATTTGGTTTAGTGCATTTAAGTCATGGTTTCATGAAATGACTTATGGCTAAATGGTTTAATTGATCATGACTTAAGCCCATGGTCCGTTTAGTGAACCCTAACCCTAATTAATGAACCTATGAACAGTCACATAGGGATCCCCACCCTATTTAAACACTTGTTCATTAGGGCTTGCCTCTTTTTTCATTCCTACACTTGGAGAAAAGAAATGTAAGTTTTCCCCTTCCAAAAAATCTCATTTTATTCATTTGATCTCCTTTTTCATCCTAGTCTTTTGCATTGGGTTCTAAATTGAGTTTATGGACTGTTGGTGGAGAGCCATTTCAGTTTGGGATCAATTTGGAGCTTTTAGGCCATCAAAAAGAACACCCCCCATTGGAGCTTTTCCATGCAAATTGCACCAATAGGTAAAACCCTTTAAATTAATTTAAATTTCTATTTTCTTTGCATTTAGGGCTAGATCTAGGAGTCCCCTAGCTGTCCCTGGAAATTGGGCATAATTCGTGTCCATTACGTGTCCGTATCGGACACGTATCAAACCCATAGGCTAGGTGTTCGACGAAATGCTCCAATCGTTTCGATTTGCAAATTTTGCAAATCTATTTGAATAGAATCCTAGATCTAGGGTTTGCTTAGTGATTTTTGTGTTTTCTTCCTGATTTTTGTGTCGTGTCGTGTCCACACGAGGACACGAACACGCTGTCTGTGCACTGTCCCTGTGTCCTGCATCACGGGGTCTGTTTCTCCCGACACAGGACACGAGGACACACGAGATTTTGGGTGAGTGTTGGGGCAGTGACTGCCACCATGCTCCCAAAATTTGGGAGCCTCTCGTTTTGTGTGCGAGAAGAAATCCTCCTCGCACTGGTCGTACGGGCCGCGTGCGAGCTGCTGTGCGCGCTCGTTTTTCTGCTCTGACACGCACTTTATATTGGACACGGGGACACGGGGATACAGTACAGGGCCATGGACACGTAGCCCTATATGTGGTGAACATATGGGCACGAGCACGAGTCGTGTCGTGCCCTGTGTCACGCGCATGACACGCGTGCATGCGTGCACGACGCAGCACACTGTCCTGTGCGTCTGTGAGTGTTGGAGTGGTTTGGACACGCTCGTGTCCACTTGGTTGGACACGAATGCATTGTTTGACACGTGCACATGTGTGAAATTTATTACCAACCACTTAATTGGTGTTTTAACATGATTTTGATTTCAAAATAGGTTTTCCCTATTTCAACTGATACGTAGTGTACTGTTTTATAAATTCTAAAATTAATCCCTGTGTAAACCGATTTCTCAATCTTAAATTGCCATGTTGATTCTTACACATGTGTATTATACTATTATAATGTTGATTGTTGGCTGTGTAGGATTTTTAAAGTTCGAATTAGATTTTGGGTTGTTAAATCGACATGAAGCCTGTCACTGATTTATTTTCCATTTTTTTTGACAGTTTCGATTTGAGTTGGATACACTATGTTCATTCCACATTTCTATGATTCACTCCTCTCACACATTGCTACACACATGCTCTGACATAGTACACATGGTTGCACTCTCAACCTGACACTGATTTTGACACCCTAAAACCTGTGAATACTTGACACATGAGCACAGTTACTGATTTATGGAATTACATGAATTTTGAACCAATTTCTATGATTCAATGCAAAGAGAAGTTCTTACATATGTATTAGATGATTTTCATGATAATTTCAACTGTAATTGTTAACTAGATGGTTATCTGGATTTATATTTGGGTTCTTGTAATTGGTCTTCGAATGATTGGGTTTTTCGAAATAGGTTTTGGAGTTTATGTGTTAACTATTATTGATATTACAACTGTCAGTTAATCCTGATATTGAATCCCTATTTAAAACTGATTTATGTTTAAACTACCATGGTTAGATTCATGTGAAGGGTTTAGTTTACTGAACCGAGAACGATATTGGATTGGAGATTTTGGTTTTGAGTTTTGTTTCAATTTAAGTTGTGTTTGGTGTTGGTTTTCACATGATTCCTGAGATTTGTTCATATCCCACATCACACACAGGTGACTGACACTTCATTTTCTGAGAACACAGTCCTGAGACTTGAACTGTAGTACCCCGTCCCGCAAAGTCAATCGGAGAAATCGAAACGCCAACGGCGTTGGAACTTAGCCTGGCAACGGCTGCTCGAAGGCTCGCTCGTCCGAGGCGACTCCTCGCACAGGTGGGGGAGTTTCGGTGAACTTGCTTCATCTTAGCCTTCACTTAATAACTCGCAATGTTTTAAACTTGCACTGGTAGGCTAATCTAAAAGCTACGCACCAACATAGCTAAGGGAATAATCTCGTCGGGTCGGAATATATTAGAACATGGAAAATGGTCCCACGGTCTTCATAGAAGTCGGCTCAGCGTGCTTTCAAATGACACTCAATCCTTCGATCCCGTGGCTTGGGAGAAGGACGTTGGCTTAAGTTAAGTTGTCCCGACACTTGAAATAGCCTAAGCCTTAGGAGTCGTCTGCGTGAATGCTTGTTAAAGCATGCACGGTCCCGTCATGTTGCCCCGACACTCAGATCAGCCAAGTCATAGGCGTCGCCCACAGGAATGCTTAACAAAGCATGCACGGTCCCGTCCCGCAAGGCTTGGCATAGCCTTCGCACGTCCCGCAAGTTAAGTCGTCTCGCACGGCTCGTTGGCTTAAGTCTAGGCACCCGAAAAGTTGGTTGTCTAAGTCGACCCCGTGCCTAGCACGTTCCCTCGATGCGGAGCTCGGCGTAGCCCTCGCTCGTCGAGTCATCGCCTGAACAAGTTAGATAAGTGTTGCGTTGGGCTATCAAAGCCATTTCTAGCACTGTCCCGCTCTATCTACGGTTGTCAAGTCTCGTAGTCCCTTGAGAGCAAGGCTCGCCGTATAAGTCTATGACTTGAGCGTTAGCGTCGCCTATAGAACCAGGCTTGTCTAAGGCACGAGAGACTTGTAATTTGGCCTTGCGCCCACAAATGTAATCTTGAGTTCAATATCAATAAAAGAGCTTCTTTTGAATGACTTGTGTTCATGTGTTCTTCTTTAATTTCGCTGCAATGTATTCAATATTTCTGCTTGGGACTTCTGTGCGACGACCCCGTCGCCGCCGATGTAATCGGCCGTTATGGAACTGCCTTGCACGAGCGCAATCTAAGCTCGTGCGGCATCACGCCTTAGCGAGGACGATCGCTCCTACGGGAGCGGGGCGTGACATAATGGTATTAGAGCATGGCTTTACGTCCTTGGACTTCACGTCGATTTTTCAGTTTTGAAAGCTCGTCGATGGAAAATAAGTATGCGCTCTCTCTCGATTGTCCCTCGGCATGTCCATACAATAAGTCTAAATATTTTCGAAAGCTCATATAAGCGTTCAATCGAACGCATCGATAGGCAATGGCCTTTGTGCCGAACGGTGTCGACTTGTCTTGAATGAAAATGCATGCTAAAGTTAACAAGTCGCGCGTGTGCCCGAATAGTCCTACGTCGACCTTAGAAGTCACGTGCATGCCTAACTAGTCCCGTATTAACCCTAGCAATTGAGCATACAAACTCGAATATAGTCCGCACGAGATAGCCATGCGCACGGCCTTTTGGCTAAGTTGCGTTGCGCATCGCGCACCTTGACCCTTGGTGCAAACGAATCGCGAGCGATATTAGGTATCGTTCGGTCGGGAACGGAGATGCACTTAGTGTGTCTATCGATAGGAACACTATCGAGTTAATGCTTAGGCGTACACGGAAGATTGACTTGGATCTCGAGGAAATAGTACGAACGACTTAGTGCGTCATTGCGACGCTAGCGACTACGCTAGCGATTCGTCGAACGAATCCGAGGGATATCTTAGAGAATGACGCGAACGTGATTGAGGATTAGATCGGATGGCTTGAATCCGAGTGGTGTATGGTTTGTTTTGGAAATCATTCGAGCAAATATTGAGGATTACGAGTAGGTCGACGAGGCGATGCGATCGCGCAAAGCCTTAGAACGCGTCACGCTTAGTTGGTCGTGACTTCGAATGTCCCAAACGAGCATCTCGTTCGGACGACTTGCGAATAGGTAACGCGAGTTAGAAAACGATATCAAAATGATTCGGAACGATGAATGAAAATGAATGGTCTTGATCGAGGAAACTTAGAGGATCGCGCGTACGATATCAGATTGATGCAAATGAAATGTGACTTGAGTTTTGAACAATAATCTTGAAACGGGCTTGAGGAATAGCTATAAAACTTGATCTTGAATATCGAGGAAATTATGGGATATCCAGTCCGAACAATAACATCAGTCGCACGACTCAAAATTGGTTGCAAAGGAAGATCGTCAGGTTACGCATATCGTCGATGGTATTGAGGCGTATCAAAGATCGATATGCGATAACTCGGGGGTACTCTGACTTGGCGAATGACGATCGTACAAAATGTCATTGTTCCGATGGATGCTATACTCGGGATATTAAAACGTGTTAAGGAAAAGAGAAACTTGGCTCGAGGATTTTCTTGTTGAATGAATGACGGTCGGACTATCGAACTTGGCTTGGATGAAAATGAAATGTTTGGATTTGCTTCGTCGATAACCACAACTTCGACATTCTTGTCTTATGCGAGTGCAACCCCAGCCTCACACATGCGTCGCGCCGACTCGGGTGATCACTCCGCGTGAGCGCTGGTATGGTGATTCATACAGCGGGAGTGATTGAACTTGCATGGCGTGGCAATCTGATTGCTTCGACTTGTGGTTTGACGCGGAGGTGACTCGAGAATGAATTTGGGTGCTTGAAAGATTGAACTTGAGGATTGAGTAGGTCCAATCCGCGTATCGAGAATGAGTTAGTCTAAACTCAAACGAGCGTTACGTTCCGATGAGAATGATTATTCCGCGGGAGCGTTACATGGTGATTCATGAACCACCGTGGATAATCGGACTCGCGTGAGATTGGGACACAACGTATTGTCAAAGCTAGATGACCTCGTGATCGAATACATGAATTGGTTAGACTGGGTGATAAGAATGGATTCGAATATGTACAACGAAAAGCGTTGATGCGAATAGGTGATCGTGCTCGATGTTTAGAAATCTGAGTGACGCGAGCTTGGGTAGAAAATCTCGTACTACCGACTTTGGTTTGACCCTAGGATTGGGGTCAATGTTGGCATTATTGTTGGGGAACTATGATTCCAATCCTGACATTGACTTAGCCTCGTAAAGATTGGCCTAGCGGTTAGGCGAAACGCCCCTATTGCAGAGTTATCAATCGAAGAATTGATCTTGAGGATTGGTTTGAATGGATAGCATGAGTCACGAACGTAGGAAACCCTGCTCACGAGACTCGCTGACATGCATATATTTCAGGGACGCCTGGTATGTGCACGATGCGACTCGAGTGAGAATGACAAATCTATCATGCGGCTTGGCTGAATGCATGTATTTTGGGGACGCTTGGAATGCGTGCACGATCCAGCCAAGTGATACAATGAGTTCAACAAGACTTGAAAGATGGAGTGTGTCAAGATCTGGAAATCGTGTTAACGAAAAGAACGATAATAGTACGAGCGTGGCTCGGACTCAAGGAAACGCGTAGGCGTATCTCGCTCGACTGTTAAGTCCCGTGTTTATGCTCGATTAAGTCTTGGCCATAGAAATGATAGGATGGCTTGCCACCAGGAAAGTCTCGAGGAGACTTGTTCTAAGTGGTGTATGTTGTAGTGCCCGTCCCGCAAAGTCAATCGGAGAAATCGAAACGCCAACGGCGTTGGAACTTAGCCTGGCAACGGCTGCTCGAAGGCTCGCTCGTCCGAGGCGACTTGCACAGGGGGAGTTTCGGTGAACTTGCTTCATCTTAGCCTTCACTTAATAACTCGCAATTTTAAACTTGCACTGGTAGGCTAATCTAAAAGCTACGCACCAACATAGCTAAGGGAATAATCCCGTCGAATCGGAATGTATTAGAACATGGAAAATGGTCCCACGGTCTTCATAGAAGTCGCTCAGCGTGCTTTCAAATGACACTCAATCCTTCGATCCCATGGCTTGGGAGAAGGACGTTGGCTTAAGTTAAGTTGTCCCGACACTTGAAATAGCCTAAGCCTTAGGAGTCGCCTACGTGAATGCTTGTTAAAGCATGCACGGTCCCGTCATGTTGCCCCGACACTCAGATCAGCCTAAGTCATATGCGTCGCCCACAGGAATGCTTAACAAAGCATGCACGGTCCCGTCTCGCAAGGCTTGGCATAGCCTTCGCACGTCCCGCAAGTTAATCGTCTCGCACGGCTCGTTGGCTTAAGTCTAGGCACCCGAAAAGTTGGTTGTCCAAGTCGACCCCGTGCCTAGCACGTTCCCTCGATGCGGAGCTCGGCGTAGCCCTCGCTCGTCGAGTCGTCGCCTGAACAAGTTAGACAAGTATTGTGTTGGGCTATCAAAGCCATTTCTAGCACTGTCCCGCTCTATCTGCGGTTGTCAAGTCGCGTAGTCCCTTGAGAGCAAGGCTCGCCGTATAAGTCTATGACTTAAGCGTTAGCGTCGCCTATAGAACCAGGTTTGTCTAAGGCACGAGAGACTTGTAATTTGGCCTTGCGCCCACAAATGTAATCTTGAGTTCAATATCAATAAAAGAGCTTCTTTTGAATGACTTGTGTTCATGTGTTCTTCTTTAATTCGCTGCAATGTATTCAATATTTCTGCTTGGGACTTCTGTGCGACGACCCCGTCGCCGCCGATGTAATCGGCCGTTATGGAACTGCCTTGCACGAGCGCAATCTAGGCTCGTGCGGCATCACGCCTTAGCGAGGACGATCGCTCCTACGGGAGCGGGGCGTGACATGAACCCTGGATTTTAAATTAGTTTCTATATTGATTTGAGAGTTAATTGCCATGGTTGATCCATCACACACATTGAAAATCTTAAGGTTTGTACACATTGACACCATGCTTTCCACTGGTTTTTGTCACTGTCATATGAACACTGTAAATCTGAGAACAGGGTTCATTATACCCACTGCCATTCCAGTCACACCCTTATCCCAGATTTCACTACACCCACCCTATGCCACTTTCATGTTAACTATCACACACACACAATTTTCTTGTACCTTTGACACACACTTTGCATTTGAACCTGAGAACAAGTGAGAGGGGTAGATGGTTTGAAGGGAGAGTGTTATAGAGAGGAGAATAGAGAGTAGAAGAGAGAGTGAGGAGAAGAGAAGGGAAGGGACTGCTGCCCCATAGCAGCAGCAGTAAAAGATGCATTCACAGCAGCTAGGAGGGGCTGTAGGCAGCCCTGCTTCAAGGCAATTGACCCTCCTCTCCACTCCATGCATAGCCATACATTTCAGTCCCATTTCAGTCCACATTTCACCCTCTACTTCACCTCATTCACAGCCCTTCACCCATTCATTTGAACCTCCATATCAGTCATTTGATCCACACTTGACAGCCCTTGAATTCATGTTTGAGTGTATTGGTTCGTTAGGATATATGTTGTGTGTGAGGATATTTGTTAGTAAGGTAAGTTAGTGTTAGAGTAAGGTATTGTTAGAAATGTTAGAAGGGTATTGCTAGATGTTGTATTATATAAGATATGGTATTGAGTTGTTTAGCTAGATTGTATAGATAGATTGAAGTCTATGTATAGGGGTTAGATGAAAGAAGAGGATTTAAATGCAAGTTTAGGAAGTGAAGGGGGATGCAGCAATTGAGTGTATTATGATCCTATGGGTGAGCCTTGTGTGTGAGGATAGGATTGAGGGCAAAATATTGTAGGATACATATATGTATAGGCATGGGATATATATGAGTTTAGAGTGTGCCTAGGCAACTAGGTAGGAGTATATAGGTACAACCTATAGCAATATATGGATAGATGTGTGCATGGGCACAGGGTAATGGTATATTGGTATGAGCTTATATCTATGTATAAATATTATGGTGCATAGCATGATGTATTAGCTAGAGGTATCTAATATTAACTAGGATAACTTGGTATGACCTAGTATAGACTAGAATACCTTGGTAAGGCAAGGTATGGATCCAAAAACCTAGGAATGATCTAAATTGACTCATTCGACCAGTTTGACCTAGCTTGACCTAGTTTGACCTAGACAATTGACCGAATTGACTTAGAGTTGACTTTGACCTAGATTGGCCTAGAAATCATGTAGATTGCATCATAGCCATCATTTGCTTTGTTTTAAACATGTTATAACCTGTACTATTCTATTTAGGACATTGTGACTCCGGTGCAGACATCTGACATTACACTACTCTTTTCAGAGTATCAGGCGAGTACATTCTCTGATAGTTCTCTCATTTATTTGCCAGTTACTGTATTTCAGTTCTATTTAGTTTTATGTGATTCTCTGATACCACACGTATGGATATTTCTGGATTCATGTATGCGACACACTCACCATATTATCTGGCCTCTATTACTGGAATCACTGGAATCATTCTGGAATCTATTTCTGGAATCATTATATTTTGGCTGGACTCATCTCGATTCTCGTGTCGAATCCTGGATTCATTTGTTTACGGGACGGGGAAATATTGAGTAAGACATGTAGACATATCCTAAATCTGGAATCTCCAACTGGAATCTACTAGAAGCATAGCCATCTCTTGCCTGATCAGTGAGAGGTGTGCCTGATTATCCACAGCCGTTTACATGTCGATCTCGGTATTTTAAAACACACTATTAGATTAGCTGGACTCACCTGGATTCTTGATCACTACCTAGAATCATCTGGTACTGGATTTATCTTGTATTAGATTCATCTCGTACTGGATTATAGCAGTTTACACTTGTTTACATTTACTGCCTGGACTTATCATGTTACTTTAGTTCAGCTAGATTTATTTACAGTCGTCATTGCCATCATTCTTCTCTTGTTTAGTTACTTTACTTTCCTTGTATCTTACTGTTTCTCTATACCATCACCTGTATAAACTGCCATATTCATCAATAAAACTGTCTATAACTGCTTTATAGTTCCCTGTCATTTACTTGGATTTTTTGATGAGTTGTACTCTTCCTGTCCTGACTGGACATGTTGAAAATTTTAAAGATGATTGCCCTGAGACACATGCCCTACATTTTACTAAGGAGATGGCTTAGCTACCTATGGCCCCGACACTCAGGAGTGATCGGGAGTTTAGTTAGTCTGTCCTGTTTTAGTTTTCTGTTTAGATCTGGAGTTGTATATAGAGATTTGAGACTTGAGATGTATTTGAGATTGTTGAGTTTGTTGTTATTTTTATTAGTAGTTTTGTTGTCTTCAAATTCTTAGTTTATTTCTGTGTCATCTTATCGTGCTTAGACTGTGATTGAGTTACACTGTATACTTGTCCTCCGTTCGGAGTTGATCATGATGAGTACATTATATACTGCATTAGTTGATGGTTAGTTAGAGACTTAGAACAGCTTCTACCGCCGACACTGCGGCGTAGGCTGGGCGCTGTTACGTACTCGTACCTCACAGTGGATGCGGGTCGTGACACCAGCCGGTCGGGGACGTCGATCCACGGCGGTCCTCGGCGAGCTGCGGACCTTCGGCGGCGAGATGGTGGCGCTCCAGCGACGGATCTGGCCTCTGTACCGACTTCGAGGCGGCGACGGGGTCTCCTCGGCCCGGTGCAGATCTCGACGTGTCAGTGGCTCAACTGATGGCGGTGGCGCACTTCTCGAAGGGACGGCGGCTGCTCGATGACGAAGACGGTGGCTCGGCTCTCGAAGACTCCACACGAGAGCCGATGGGGTCTCCTCGGTCGGCGTGCTGTACTGATGGCGGTGGCGTGGATCTCGAGATAGAGGCGGTGGCTCGGCTCCCGAGAACGGCGCTGCAGTCGAAGCGACAGCACAGCCCGAGGTGACGCTCTGGCGGTGCTCGTTGAACGAGGGGTCAGCGTGGATCTCGACGCCCGGCGCTGCAGTCGCGGTGGCGGTGCGACGATGACAGTGGCAAGATCTCCAGGAAGCTCGGCGAGGCGAGGACTGTGGCGGAGCTCCGGTGACGACGGCGGTCCAGCAGTGGCGGTGCTCTCGAGCACAGAGGAGAGATGAGAGAGAAATTATAGAGAGAGAGAGAGAGTGACGTGTCAGAGAGGAATTGAGTGGTGTACTGTGCTGTCAGTGCAGTGGGAATCGTGTAAATATATAGTAAAATAATGTGTTGTGAGTGGCACAGTAGGTAATTTAGGGTAGATCTGGGGGTATAGTATAATGGCAGTGTAGGTAAATTACAGTAGATCTAGGGGTAATTTAGAATAGGTTGTAACAGAATTTTGAATTCAAAACCCAAACAGATTTTTAAAATATAAAACTGATAACATATTTTCAAATCAAAGTAGTTTCCACAAATTTCTATCAGATTTCAAATTCAAAACCAGCAGTTTCAAAACAGCACTTCAAACCAATTATTCTCTCCAATAATTTCAACATTTTCAAAAGATTTTAAATTCAAAAGCCAACAGATTTCAATTTACTAATTTACCAACTATTAGAAAATAATTACTATTTTTCTCCAATAAAATTATATAATAAAATCCGAAAATAATTAAACCATTTATCATAATTAGCTGTTACTAATTAATTAATTACTAAAATCAGTTTTTCTTAATACTGAATATACAATTCCGAAAATGGTTAAAAGACAATTAAGAAATCAATAAACCATTAATACGAAAATGTATACTTATACATAATATTTATTTAGCTACAAAATTTGTTTCAACAATTAATAAATCAAATTATTACGTCAGCTAGTTTAAAATATTTTCAAGTTAGACTAAAATTCATTATCATCCGAAACTTAGTTTAATCGAAATTAGGTTTGTAAGAAACAATATTTAAATCCAAGAAAAATTAGGAAAAATTTCAAATTTACCAAATACGATTTTGGGAGTTACAGCAGCTGCTCTCAGGCTACGGGCTCGGGTCATGGGTGCCATACTGGAAAGAATAAAACACAACAATCATTAAGGCTGTACGCAGTCTACCATCCTATCTGAAAACTGGTAATTATCAAAATAAAATAAGATAACTACTAATCATCTATAAATGGGTACTATTTAAAAAAAATTAAAATCAAAAGTTTAAGGAACGAAAGTCAATAGCATTAAAATCCAATCACGATATATGTATAGAGAGTGTGTTAGAGAGGGAAAAGATAGCATTATGTAAGGGTTATGTGGTTTGTGTGTGTGAAATATACATGAAAGTGTATAGGAGATTTGGGTCTCAACTATAGCTATCTACACCATAGAATTCTGATTTTATTGCATATCTAGGAAGCCCTAGGCCTAACCTAACAGTAGGACTAGTAACCCTAATTTTGTGTCCTATTTGGACACGTATCAGTGGTATGGTACAAGTGTTTGATGAAATGCCCAATGGCATTTCGATTGATTCTTAGGAATGTAAATGAATAGGAAATTAGGTTTTACTCTCGCTTACGTGTTTCTTGTGTCCTGATGTGGTTTTTGTGTCGTATCGGGTCGCGGGGGACACACGAACACGCAGGTGCACCTCACGCGCGCGCACTGTTTGCTTGCCCTGCTTCACGGGGACCACAACTCACTGGACACGCCACGTGGACACGAAATTTGACACGTGGGTCGGGGCTGACACTGACACGAGGCTCCCCAAGTCTCAGAGCCTCTCATGTCGTGTCGGACACACGAAGCCGTGCATCGATTTTGTACTGAATCGACAGTAGTCGATTTCCAGCGCTGATACGCGTGTCGTATCGCATGCACGCGTATTGTGGACACATGTCAGGGTGTCCTAGCCCTAGCCCTAGTCCTAGTCGACATTGGGACACGACCACGAGGTCTGTGTCGTGTCGTGTCGTGTGCACGAGCACTGTGAACACGTGTACGAGGTTTGGTTCACTGCACTGTGTTCTGGTTTTGTTTTGGGTTTTAAATCTGTTTGGACACGTTGTGTCCACTTGGGTGGACACAAATACATCGTATGACACGTACAATATGTACTTGCATTACCAACCTTTGATTTAGTGTTTTAGTTTAATTTTGATGCTCATTTCTATTTTTTTCCCCAAAATTCTGATACCTTAAATATCAGTCTTCATTCCATTTTTTTTTTCAGATTTTAAATATGAATTTCTAGCATCAATTTAACCATTATATACTGTTAATTAGTGTGGTTTAAAACCTCTATGTGGTACACCTACATGATTGCTAAGTGTATGTTGATTTGGGGTTGAATTGGTTTTGGTTTGGGGCTTAAAACTGGATGTATGATATGTGGGACTGTATGGACTGAAATCTGTATTTTTTTTTGTTCCTGTTTGAACTGAAATTTCAATATGGGTTACCCCATTTTACCTGAGCATTAGCCACTGTTCCCAAACTGAGAACTGGATATTACACTGTTTTGAGTGATATTGGTTCATTCCTTCATGATGCAAACTGTTAAATGATTTCAATGTATTAATCTGAGCATGGTTTGACTGGACTGAAAACTGAGATTTTGGTTTCTGTTTTGGGCTGATAATACAATGTTGGACTGAACTGATTTTTAGTGTTCTCAATGAACTGAGATTTCCAACACTTCATTGATTTACATTTCCTTTAAACCTGAGATTGGTTATAGACTGTTAAACTGAGTTCTTTTTTTTCTTTTCATTTCACTATATTGTAATGGTTTAATTCTTTAAACTGAAATTTTGTAAACTGTTTCCTGAATCCAGGAATCCTAACACTCATGACTCACTAATTTACACACTTACATGTCTATGTCTAACACACAACCTTCATGCCTTCACTGCCACACTGTTTCACTCTCTCACTCACTATTTTCAGGATGCCACTCACCATCCTCATGACTGGACCCTCATGTCACAGTAGCCTAACACCACACTTTTTTATGCCACACTTGACACTATGTGACACTCACTTGACACCACACTCTCATGTTGCACCCTCATGCCATGTCTGTCATGACACTTATCACACACACCTTGTGTCTCACCACATCCCTTCCTATTCTCAATGTAATAATATGTGAAATGTATATATAGATAATATATGTATATGTGTGATATACCTTATAGGTAACCTATATGTCATGTGGTCATGTGGTTTATTGTTTGATTCATAGGCATGGTATAGCCTATGGCCTATGAGTGTCTGTTGTCTAGTTAATCTAGATTGGACTTGTGTAGCCTTGTTAGACCTAGAATAGACTAGTTAGACTAGTATAGACTAGTTTGACTTAGGTTTGACTTGGTTGACCTAGTTTGACTTCTAGGGTTGACCAGAGTTGACCAAGAGTTGACTTTGGTCTAGATTGACCTAGATTATGTAGAATGCATTGATTTGCATCTTATTATCATTGTAGACTCATAGTGACTTGTACTGTTCTATAGGAGAGACACCACTCCTCGGACAATATATATTCTCCAGATTCTCAGGATACAGGCGAGTACATTCTCTGATCATTTCATATCCTGCATTAGGAGTATATTTCCTGCTTTAGATTATTTTACATGATGCTGACACGTTGGAAACACGGATTAGTACTATATGGATCTTGTTGTGCGATGTTATTCCCTTAGCGGATACATCGGGTATTCGTGTTCGTGTATTTTATCGTGAACATCGTGTACTCCTTGTATTTGTGACATTTGTACGAAACGTGTGAAATCGTGTATAATCATGTATTCACATGACCTTCGTGTACAATGACATAACTTAACTAGATCCTTGTGTATTGATTGGGGCGGGGAGTAGAAGTGGCTATGTATTCAATCCAGTAGATTACTCGTGTACAACCTCTGTAGATTACTCGTGTACAACATCGTGCCGTCTACATAACCATCTTGTGCTCTGAATCACTAGCAATGTTAGTTCTCTATATACTGTAGCTATTTATTTACAGTCTCTCTTTTTTATCATGTATTTCTTTCAGTATCTTGTATCTTACTCTCTAGCATGATTATATATCCTGACCTGCTATGATTTGTTGAGATGTACTGTGCTCGCTCCTGTCCTGACTGGACCTGTTGAAAATTTTATAGAGGACGAGACTGAGGCGTTCTGCCCTACCTACTACGGTGCTACATTAGATGAGTGCCTGGACTTGGACCAGCAGCAGGATCCACTAGCTGTAGATGACACTCCCTTAGATTAGGATGTCTTTACTTTTATGGATCACTGTATTTAGATTCTGAGATTGGGATATGTACTTATTTTAGACACTTAGAATTCTGGATGTATCTCTGTGGTTTATTCTGTTCTGGATATTCTCTATCATTCTATCTATCTTTATCCTGTTCTACCTTAGTTGTGATTGAGATATATTCTGTTATGTCACCCCCATTCGGGGAGTATAACTGTTTATTACCTTTAACTGTTAGATATTGTGACCTAGGATAGCGTTCTACCGCCGACACTGCGGCGTAGGCTGGACGTACCCACGTCTCGTGCCCTTACTCTAGGGTGCAGGTCGTGACACGTCCTTCCGAAATTTTAGAATCGTAAAAAAATGATGTTTGGGCCTCCGTTTTAGCACTTTTGTCTCGGTCTTTCCGAAATTTTCGACGAGTTTTTGAAGATTTTTTAGGAGAAAACCTAGATTCGAAAGTGAGTAGCGTATGGAAGAAGATGAAGTATCGAAACGTTTTTTTAAGAGTAGTTCCGTGGGTGTTTTCAATAAATTAGAAGGAAGGGCAAAAAGGTCATTCGGAACCCTCTTTATATATTTTTTGCTAATTCTGGCACGCGATGAAATGTTATTGTGCGGTGGGTTTTTCATAAAACTTTTTCATTTTTTGGGCATTTCATAAATTTCCCCTTCTTAATATATTTGTTATCACTTAATACATCTGTTATCATTATTAATTAAAATGTTTTAAAATAAGTTACTTTTTAACTTGCAGACCTTATTCTTACTAGTAAAAGCACGTGTTTTGTACGTAATTTTTTTTAATTTTATCAAAAAATAATTATATATTTTGAATTTGGATTAATATATATATATATATATATATATATATATATATATATATATATATATATATATATATATATATATTTGTAAAGTTCTAACTAAATTTTAAATATAATTTGTTATGGATATATGTGAACAAAAGATATGGTTTTCGGGTACGTGGAACCGAAAAGAAAAAAAATTCAAATTATAATCTTTTGTTATTTTTTTTAAAAATTCAATGGACGATAATATACATACGATTTGGACGACTCACTTTTAAGCGATTTTCAAGCTGCATTATATAGTATACGATATTATATGTTTATTATTTTCGTATTTCTTAATTATATCCAACCTCTATGCATGTAAGTCAGAAAAGTTGACAATTTTTTTTTTTAAATATTTAGTTGTTAATACAATATTTAAGGCAACAAATGTCACTAATTGTAATAATTCAATCTAACAACTTCAGCTACTAAAAACATTTTAATTATCCAGCTGCAAATAATAATAATAATAATAATAATAATAATAATAATAATTTAGTCCGTATGAATATATTCGAACAATTTATTTTAATATCTTGTGTGCTCCAATAACTTTTTTGTTTTCATTAGCCATAAAAATCTCCAAAGAGCCACAAATTGCCAATTTTCTCAACTGCGTTATGCAATCAGAAATTTTCATCCAACGGGATTAATTTAATAGTATTTGTGGGAGAGGGGAGAAGTTTGGCAAAATTCCAGAAAATGGGACATCGCGCCAAGTAGGATGGCGGTGGTGGCGACGTGGCGGTTGGAGAGGGAGGATGGAGGGGGACCGCCAAGTAGGATGGCGGGTGGGGGGGTGGGCGCCACCCTACTTGGCGCGATGGGGGTTCTCGGAAGGGAGAGCAGGAGAGAGATATAGGGAGAGAGAGAGAGAGAGAGAGAGAGGCCGCCAAGTAGGGTGGCGGTGGGGGGGGGGCCCGCTACCCCACTTGGCGCGGGAGAGGAGAGAATGGCGCAGGAGAGGAGAGAGAAGGGAGAGAGAGAAGAGAGAGAGAGAGAGGCCGCCAAGTAGGGTGGTGGTGGGGGGGCCCGCCACCCCACTTGGCGCGGAGGGGGCTGACACCGTACACAGTAAGAGGGAGGAGAGAGAGTGGGGGGTGTTTGGATTTCGGGAGAGAGAGGGAGAGAGGGGGGAGGGGGGATGGCTAGGGTGGGAGGGAGAGAGAGAGAGAGAGAGAGAGAGAGAGAGAGAGAGAGAGAGAGAGGCTATAACCATAGGGATTTGTCAAGCCTCTCTTCTCTCTCTCCCTTCTATCTCCTCTCTCTCCTGCTCTGCCAAGCCTCTCTCTCTCTTCTCTCTCTCCCTTCTCTCTCCTCTCTCTCCTGCTTTCCCTTCCCGAGAATCCCCCATCGCGCCAAGTAGGGTGGCGCCCCCCCACACCGCCATCCTACTTGGCGGTCCCCCTCCATCCTTCCTCTCCAACCGCCACGTCGCCACCACCGCTACCCTACTTGGCGCGATGTCTCGTTTTCTGGAATTTTGCCAAACTTCTCCCCTCTCCCACAAATACTATTAAATTAATCCCGTTGGATGAAAATTTCTGTTATGCAATTGCCTTTGTAAGAGAGATCATGTCATAACTAGCATTTCAAATTTTATCACACGCTTCCCAAAGTTACCATGTACAATGGGGGGTTTCTATCTCCCCTATTTCTAATGTAGGAATATATTTTAGAAAAAAATTTCTGGCAATGATAATTTCTATTTTTATTTCTATTCTAGGTGGCAATAATGTAGGATAAAAAATTTCAATGAGAGATTTTACATGTAGAAACTCTCTCTCTCTCGTGACAATTATTATTGTGTCCCCACACTATTAAATTTGTCCTTTTATTTTGTGACACGTATGATAGAAATGGAGAACTATTGGAGAATATTTTGTGTGTGTGTATAATTTCTATGTAGAAACTCTTCCAACTAGGAGTCACCATTGGAGATGGCCTAAGGCCTCATTTGGTTCGCGGAATGGAAGGGAAAGGAAATCAATTCCTTGTCATTTTCTTTCCTTTGAAAATTATAATTCCTGTTAATTTTTCTTTTCAGTGTTTGAAAATGCCAATAAATTTGAAAAAGAAAATGATTACTTCAATGTGAAAAAGTGATTTTTTACTTGGATGGATGTAATCACTTTTTTTCTCTATTTTTTTTTCTTTTCATTAGGAATCACTTTTATTTTCTCCTTAATTTCTTTGGCCCACAGACATAGAAAAGTAATCACTTTTCTTTCCCGACCTGACCAAACGAGCCCACGTGAGAAGTAAGAGGGAACCCTCTTGTTTTTAACAAAAGAAAGTAAATATTTTTAGAAAGTGAAATTATTTACCTAGAAAATATTCAATGAATGAAAAAAAAAGTTCTATATAATTGTCAGGATTATATTAATGATTTTATGTAATATTATAAATTTAGATAAAATTATAAAATGCATTACATTAAGGATTTTTATATAATATTATAAGTTCAGATAATATTATAAAATGCAAATTCAGATAATATTATAAAATATTGAACTCAAGTGACATCGGAGAGAGGCATCGTGGAGAGGCATAAAATTATGACCGAACAAAAAATCAGTAGATCGATGAGCCACATGGACGTATTTAAAATGATAGAAGTTGGAAACAGTGGACCAAAAAATATATAATATATTGTATACAAAATTTCGTACGTAACATCAAATATTTAAAATAAAATTTAAAAAATAAAATGCACGTTGGAGTGTTCAAGTAGCTAGAACGTCAGATATTTAAAAAAAAAATAAAAATTAAAATGCAACTTCGAGTGTTCAAGTAGCTAGTTTAATATTTCTCTACCCATCGTCTTGAAGAGAGATATAACATTTTTTTATAAAATAAAAAATAGGAAAGTATTGTACTGCAAAAAATAAAATAATAAATAAAAGAAAAAGAAAAAGAAAAAGAAAAAGGAAGAAGAAAAGTCACCCTACCGAGAGTGGAGGCATCTCTCTCCACCATTGTCGCAAAACGAAGGAAAGAGAGGCCATTAATAGGAAACAATAAATAAATAAATAGAACGTAGAAAAAAAGGAAGAAGCAAAACTTAAAAAAAATTTAAATATAAGAAAAAAAAACAACTAGAAAACAAAATAAGAAGAGGGGGAGAGAGTTGTTCGTTTGTTTCTTTCATTATTCCATCTTTCAGTAGAGGTGGTGGCGGTGGATGTTGCATTCTTTTCTCCTTTTCTCTCTGTCCATGTTCCTACAAAATCATCCATCAATCATACAATAATAGCAATTAATCAGTAGAAAGAAAGAAAAAAGAAAGAAGAAGAAAGAAGAAGGAAGAAGCAATGTCTTGCTCATCATCCTCGGGAGAAGAAGACGAAGGCTTCGACGCCTACAGGAAGGGCGGCTACCACGCCGTCCGCATCGGCGACCAGTTCGCCGGCGGCCGCTACGTCGCGCAGCGCAAGCTCGGCTGGGGCCACTTCTCCACCGTCTGGCTAGCCTACGACACGCAATCCCAAGTAATCAGAATAGAGAGAGAGAGAGAGAGAGAGAGAGAGAGATCGAAACTGATTTTTTTTGTTTTTTTTGTTGCAGAGGTTCGTTGCGCTGAAGATCCAGAAGAGCGCGACGGAGTACGCGCAGGCGGCGCTGCACGAGATCGAGCTCCTCTCCGCCATCGCCGAGCGCGACCCCGGCGGCTCCCGCTGCGTCGTCCGGAATGCTCGACCACTTCCGCCACGCGGGGCCCAACGGGACCCACCTCTGCCTCGTCATCGAGTTCCTCGGCGACAGCCTCCTCCGCCTCATCCGCCACAACCGCGGCCGCGGCCTCGGCCTCCCGCGCGTCCGCCGCCTCTGCCGCTCCGTCCTCCTCGCGCTCGACTACCTCCACCGCGACCTCGGCATCGTCCACACCGACCTCAAGCCCGAGAACGTCCTCCTCGTCTCCCCCATCGACCCCGCCAAGGACCCCGTGCGCTCCGGCCTCGCCCCGGTCCTCGACAGGCCCGAGGGGATCCCCGCCGGCGGCGCGGCGCTCTCCGCCACCAGCTTCATCGAGAGGAAGCTCAAGATGAGGGCCAAGAGGGCCGTCGCGAACCTCTCCCGGAGGAGGGTGTCCATGGGAGGGGCCGCCCCCGCCGCCGCCGCCGAGCGCGAGGAGAGGAGCCTGGAGGGGATCGACCTCGGGTGCAAGATCGTCGACTTCGGGAACGCGTGCTGGGCGGACAAGCAGTTCACGAACGACATCCAGACGAGGCAGTACAGGGCCCCGGAGGTCATCCTCGACGCCGGCTACTCCTTCTCGGTGGACATGTGGTCCTTCGCGTGCATCGCGTTCGAGCTCGCCACGGGGGACATGCTGTTTGCGCCCAACAGCACCAACGGCTACAGCGAAGACGAGGTATATGCTCTATTTCCTTCCTTTTTTAGCTAAAGAGCATGGAATAAAATAATCATGTCGCGGTTAATCACTATGTTCATTCTCTAGCTTAACATTTCTGACAGTCTACGAATGTGCATAGTAGAGGTATTACATACCTGTAAATTTTCGAGCAAATTGCGTTATCTATCCCTATATTTTACACTTATTACAGAAACTACTACTACTTTGAAACTAATTACACGGACCACCCTAATAGTTTATATTCTCTATAGAAACTTATAACACTGACCACCCCTATGTTCTATAAAATTTATAATGAATAGGGGTGATCGGTGTAATTATTTTCAGAATATGGGTAGTTCTGGAATACTCATGAAACATTGGGGGGGGGGGGGGGGTGTTTCAGTGTATTTATTTCTACTTTTCGGATATTTTTCCACTACTGAAAGCAGTCAAAGCTGATACAAATTGGGATCAAATATGGATAAAGTATCACTAAATATGACAAATAATTAGGGGAAAAAGAACTAAGTTTGCAACTCGTACTTTTCTAAAGTATGTGTATTACTAAGATATTCCAGTTGTGTATTACTAAGATAAATATGTATGTACTATCTGTATGTGTCCCACTTTTTTAAAGGGATGCTTTTGCATATCCATTTTTCTAGAATGCTTAGCTTTCAATTCGCCTCTGACCATCAAATTAAATGTGAATAACCCGTCCTCCTCTCTTTGAAACAAGGGGCGCTTCCGGTTCTGTGCGTGCTTCAAACAATTTTGTCTTCTCCATTACCATATCTCTAGAGTCAATAATTTTCTATGAGGAACTACTAAATAGAATTTGGAGTCGGGTAAGGATTGGATTATATTATACGTGTACTCTTTAGACACCCTACCAATAGCCCATCTCTTTAGATCTGAAACATGGCTAACATAGAACCATGAACAATAATGACATGGCATTTTTTATTACAACCCACACACCTACACGTCCTTACGTTGGGAGGCTCGAACCCTTTCGGCCCCGCCTGCTGTCCGTGCTGCTTTCCACGTGGCATTTACTATTGAAATGTCTATTGTATATGCAAAAGCTCATGCCTTTTCTTGAGAAATCGAATAACTTGTCAATAGATCGAGTTTCTTGCAATGATGCTGGTTGCTCCTTAAAAGTGTTACTAAATATGATTTTACTTTCTCTTAGGTGTGCGTCGGATTGTTTGGGTTTTTTTGTTGGTGTGTGTGTGGTGGTGTGTTGGGGGGGGGGGGGGGGGGGGGGGGGGCGCTTTTTGTTGAAGCATGTGCTCATGGGTAATTTAGGAATGCTTATTTAGTGTTGAAGGATAATGCACATACAGGAGTGTAATCAAATGAATTGATGGTTGAGTAGTGATTGACCTTTCTTAGAGTGTCGTTTTAACTTATTGAGTGTGTCAATGTATATAATTTGAGTTGACATCACTCTGCTTAACAGATAAAATCCAGACCAAGCTTTTCTGCAATTAGATCATCTTTGATAAACATTATGTATATCTCCATCTAATATCACATAACTCAAATTCTAGCAATAAGATGAAACCCCAACAACATTCTCTATTCCAGCAAGCAACAAATTGGATTGAATTGACACTTTATGCAGTTGAACGTCAAATTTCGGTAATGAAAACATCATAATATATTATATATATATATATATATATATATATATATATATAAAACCATTTATATAAATGGTATATAACCATTTATATAAAAAATATATATATATATATATAAAAAAAAATATATAAATATATAACCATTTATATAAAAACCAACTCAAGTTGAGGAAACAGTACCGAATTGATAGTGCTATGTAAAATTTAAGACTAGTAAGAAACTTAACTTATATGGCGAGACTTCCCCTGACAAGAAAAACTATTCCTGCTAATTAAGATCAGTTAGGGATATGCTCTCGTTTAACTTTGAAAGAGTGGTCCTCTTACCGATGTTCTGTAAGACGAGACAAAGTGAAAGTCATAAAAGTTGTATTAAGACTGATGAACGAGATGTAAAATGAGTATCCCAAAAGGGGAGAATAGAAGAGAGGATATCTCTTCTTTGCGATGGGATTATATTGCTGGAACATGTAGCAGTAAAGGAACAAGGGCGGTCGATACCACTTTTTGACTAGTCGGGACTAGTCGTCAAAAAGTGGATCGTGTTATTTTAATACTAGTACTAATTGTACTTATATCCAATGATATCAATAAATTCTTGGAGCCTCCTTAGTTGGAATCACCCAATCATTATTTTCATCAATTTCGCTAAAGACAATAGTATCGTAAGAATTGTAAATTAATATAAATAAAGCTTGCATTGTCGGATGCACTCAATTTTTGCGACCCAATTTTGGGTTTATTTTTTACCCTATTTTTGTTAAAATTTAGTTGGTTCTACAGCGCATGGTCGCCAACTAGTCGTCACTTTAAGTGCATAGTTAATATTTCCTTGATGAATTGACAAGGAAAGAGCCACAATTTTGGTATTGATGGGATGAGTATCGGATCAGACATGACAAAAAGATATTATATGGTCGATATGTATCGGTATCGACCGATAGTGCGAACCTTTTTTATCCTGAATTTGAAAATTAATGCTTCTAAATTTGGGACTACACCAGAGAGGAACTAAAAAAATGCCACTCTATTGCGTTCTAAGTGCATATGGAAAACCATTTGATAGACAACTGCGCATAGGATCAATGATATCTACACTTAACAACTAGTAATTAATATCATACCAGACATAACCAACTCTTTAATAACTTTGCCAGACTCTTTGGGAACCATACTAGACTTCCTCTAAACCTCAACCTCGTCTTTAATGAATTTGACACTCTTTCACTAACATTGGACTAGTAGTAAATATGCACAGATATGTGTTTCTTTCTTTCTGTTGCTTGTCTTAGTAGGAAATCCTCATGTATCATTTGCAATAGACCGATCTTCCTTCAATTGTATACAAATATATAGTTGTTTGATTCACATCATGCAGTACCTATCTGTCATATTGTCATGCCCACCAATAAGATATGAGTAAACCTCGTGAGATGATGCCACATCATAGTGCATCCTTATATTTTCCTCTGTTCACGATGTCACACAACTTTGTTTTGTTACTGGAATTATAGTTATATCGATTCATGCAACTTTTGTAGAGTTCTGGATGATCTTGTCTTTCAGCCCAAGCTTATCCACTAGGGTTGGGAAACAACATTAGCACAACTACCCCCATCAGTGATCAGCCCTCATAACTTGGTCTTGATACTTAACATTAGTATGAAAGATGCTGGTCCTTATCCAATCGTCATGAATTGCTTCTTTGGGGGATCTCAGATGCAAGACATGCCATACTTAAATCAAGGTTTTTTAGTATCCACTGAAAAAATATGCTGCAGTCGTTTGGATAGAAACCAGAGGGTCCAAAGAGCTGAATCTACCAAACCGACTAATTTGAGAAACCCCCCCCCCCCCACCCCCCACCCACCCACCCACCCACATACACACCTGAAACTACTGAAGGCGGTACTCATAGGAAGGGTACAAAATCGAGTTTTTGAACCTGAATTGCTGCTTTACTCAGACTTACTTACACTTCAATTTCTGGGTGTTCAAGTGCTTTGTCTGATTATTCACTGCAGTTGCTGCTGTGCTGTTGTAAATATTCAGATTATTGGTTGAACGCATGGATAAATAGTGTCCTCTTCCCCACACCTAGATGATTCAATGATCCTTACTTGCTGGAATTCCTGCCAATGCCTTTTTTGGAATCTGAGGTCGTAGGCGTATTTTTGTAGTAGTCTTGCTGGTTGCACATTTTCGGAATTGTTTTCCGTCAAATGAAAGGTCTCAAACATGATTGCATCAACATCTTCTTCTCTATAGGTATGGTCCAACTAGATTAAAAATTTAGTGCGCACCAGGATCTTGATGTTCATTCAATTAAAGAAAACATGCTTTATTTCGGTTTTCACAACTTCCTTCAAAAGTACAATTTGGATGGACCAAGTATTGTGGATTACTATCGGACTCTCCAGGGTCACTTGCTTAAACCTTTTTAAAAAAAAAAAGTAAATGACAATATATATGAGATATATAGTTAACCTTGTTTTAAAAAAAAGTAAATGACAATATAGAATATAGTTAACCTTGAGGTGGTCTACTATCGGACTCTCCAGGTGTCACTTGCTTAAACCTTTTTAAAAAAAAAAGTAAATGACAATATATATGAGATATATAGTTAACCTTGAGGTGGTCCATGGTGTAAACTGTATTCATATAATCTTTAAAGTTAGATATTGGTGACCTCCATTTTTTCAAATTGACTGAGGAGACCTTGATATATGGTCCTATCTTAAACATCTATGTATTTTTTATGTCAAGATGATGTCCAGTTGTAGAATTTGGTTAATCCTTTGAGAACTTGATATCTGCTTCATTTTGAGGTTTGCTCCATTAGGGAGCATGTTGAGGATAGGTCGATAATGGTTATATGACAGCATTCTGCTAGTTAATTTTCTCAGTGCTACATCAATCTTCTTCATAGCCTTAAAATTTGAGTTTAACTTTTACTTCTAGTACTTGCCCAACTTTGAGGATTTCTCCAGAATGGAGCCTTTTAATGGAATAGAATGATCAATATATAGCACCAATTGTTAGATAAATAATCTCTTTATTAGGATAAACAGATTATCTGAAAGGGTAAAGCTTCATAAAAATACCTTGCAAAAGACATCTGAAAATGTAAAGCTGTCATATAACTTGATATAATGTCTGAGCTTTAGTTTTCAGATTTGTAGTATTCACTTGGTAAATACAAACTATGGTAAATTACAAATATGATCTACACAGAAATAAATAAGGCAAAAGGCTTGTGCAAGCTTAAGACTGAGTTTATACAGTCTGTCTGCATTAAAATGTTTGATTGCTATATACTTATCTGCATGTTTACAATGGATAACTTCAAATTAGGATTCTATTTTCTGAAAAATTCTTAATAGATTGTATTCTACATTTAATGTCTGCACGCCTTTTGTTCTTTAACTATGGCCATCAAAATGGATCTTTTCTTCCCTCACTTGGGCATTTGGTATGCAGGATCACTTGGCTCTCATGATGGAACTACTTGGGAAGATGCCCCGAAAGGTAAAACATTGCATTCTTCATTCTTGTAGTTGTAGCTCTCCTGTGACCGTCTGATGTCGATACGTTTCTCTTGCGATTTCAGATTGCTTTTACAGGATCCCGCTCAAAGGACTACTTTGACAGACATGGAGACCTAAAGAGGATCCGCAGGCTAAAATATTGGCCCCTGGATCGCCTTCTGGCTGAAAAATACAAATTTTCCTCTTCTGATGCTCAAGACTTTGCTGACTTCCTCTGTCCTCTTCTTAATTTTGCCCCGGAGAAGCGGCCTACAGCACAGCAGTGCCTTGAGCACCCATGGCTCAAAAGGGAGCCGCAGTCGAACAGTGCAAAAGCAAATATAGAAGAGCTTGAAATCGGTGTGAAGAAACTTCAAGTGTAGCGGTCAGGCGAGAATTTTTGCACATTGCTCACCTGCCCAGTCCTCTACACTCTCTGCACATTCTATGTTTAGCTATTTTTTGCATGGCATTCTTTTGTTGTTGATTTGATTGTGTACAATGTAGCTAGGTCTATATGGAGGAAGCACTTTGCTCTCTCTGCTGCCAGAGGCTATTATGGCTGTAGCCTTTTAACAATACTCGTTTCAACGTCATTTGATGCTTGTTAAACATAATCATTTACATAAATGTAAGTTATTTTCTCTCGCAAGAGAGAGAACAATTGTGACATTATGCTATCATGTGTATATTGGTGGAAGAATCTATATTTTCTGAGTGATGATGAGGTTCTTGTTTGATATGTTTTATCATGTTACAAACTGATGAACCAAGTGATGGCTGTACTTTTTTTAAATTGAAAGCCGAGCTCAGCTGTTTATGTTTTCTACTCATTGTTTGTATGAACAATAATGTAGCATTGTATGAAAGATAGAATCATGAATGTGCAGATGTAGAAAAGCATTAATTATGAGGAAGCTGGTTATATTGACCAAGGAAATAAAGAAAGGAAGGAAAAAAAAAACCCAGCACATGCTGGAGGATAGTGCTCACTGGTGGTCGGTGGCAATCTAGGGGTGCAACTCGGACGGGTTGGGTCGGACTTGTGGTCAATCCGAGCCCAACCCGATGAATCATAAGCCTAGTCCAAGTCCGAGCCCGGCCCGACCTCGGATTCAACATATGAAGCCCAAGACCAAGTCCGGACGATCGGGTTTAGCTCGGGTTGAACTCGGATTGGGTCTGGTCCATCGCATTTATCGGGCTCTAATATACTAATTGAAATAATTTTAAACAAAAGTAATATTAAACACATAATCAAATAGCAACCAAGTATTGATCATTATAAAATACAAACTGAAATAAGATTTACGATAAGGAGTTGAAGAGTTTGGGTGAAGAAATTTAGGATTTAAACTTTTTATTTAAGAAGTAAGACAATATATATAATTAATATAATATATATATTATAATATATATATATATATATATATATAAGTCGGGTTTTCGGGTTACCCAACACATGAACCCGAGCCCAACCCGATTTATGATCGGGTTCAAATATTTGAACCTAAGCCCGAACCCGGGTATCTTCAACCCTAATCCAACCCATTAACGGGTTTACCCGATCGGGCTCGGGTTTATCCCGCTCGAGTTGCACCCCAATGACAATCAATTGGGGGGCAGTTTAGACTTTAGATTGCAGAAAATTTTCAAAAAGAAAGAGTGTAAAATTATAGAGAAGGTAATATCTTGAAAAAAATTATGACAAAAGTAATGTGTCCCCAAAGGAGTTGGCGACATGTGTATGCACTCATGTCGCGATATGAATGAATTTTTTTTCTTTTTTTTCCCTTTTTTTTCAGAGTGGTAAAGGGTGCGCTATAACTTCTGTCAAAAAATACACATCGTTTTCCGTCACTAAAATCCGAAAAAAAATAAAAAAGTAAAATTGCAGCGATGTTGCCAACTGAGTTGGCGACATGAGTGCACTCATGTCGCCAACAGTGTCGGCGACATGTTACTTTCTCTGCATTTCGTCCCACATGTTATCTTCTATGTAATTTAATACTCTTTTATTACCTTTTTCAAAATTTTCTGTTTGGATTGTGGTTATATTCATCTTGGACTCCATTTGATGTTAAATGCAAGAGACAGCCATACAGCTTCCAATTCCAGATTAGTTTTTTTTTTTTCCAGAACTTAAATGGGTTTCAAAAATGCCAGTCCAACGAGCATTAGGCCGAATCGGTGTCGTGGATGCGAATACCGTTCGAGAAACTAAACCTTGTCCACAAGTTATCCATGACCAAACATTTATATGTATTAGCTATTAAAATATATCATGCATGATAACAAAAACTTAAAATAATTATGTAACACATTTCTTTTGTTTTTTTTTTTTTTTACGCTCGAGTCATTGTTTGTAATTCCATACTTCCCAATTCTTAGATTCCCACACTTCATCACTTTTCAATCCAGAGATTATCACACTTTACTACTTTCCAATCCATGGATTATTGCACTCGACTATTTTCCAATCCAACAATTTTCACACTGACGACTCAACCGTCCTAAACTTTTTCACATTTTTATTTTCTTGTATTAACATTTTATATTTATATATAGCAAGTTAACAACAATTTTATTATATTTTTTATCTTGCTTCTCTTGTTAAAGTAACACTGATCAAAGAACATAAAAGAAGAATTGATAAAGCTCAATTTTTGTTAAAGCATAGAGACGAAGAAGAATGATCAAAATCACTCACCATTTTTAGGTGTTTGATCAAACAAGGTAATTGTAATCCCATAAACGTAGTTATATAGGTTTTCCGCGTGTATGTTTCACTGGTCTAATTTGGGGTACTTGTATATCTCACAGGCCTGCAAGTCATATAGAAGTGATTGCAAAAAAGAGAGAGCAACACTAAAGGCACTACATAGACTATCACTATTTTAACATCATTTTTGGACCAAAACCAAAACCCAAAACCGCTTGGAAGTGAATTAAAATTTTAGTGTTTTCATTCGAACCGAATTTCTTATTAGGTTCGGTTCTTGGTCCAAAATCGAATAATTCTCACCCCTAACAAGGATGACAGTTTAGCGTCAATAAAGGTTTAGTAATTTTCAATCATCACAGGCGCCAACAAACAGCATCATGAAATCTCATCATAACACTTCTTAGCACAAATAACCAACCATAAGGTCTCGTTTGGTTCCCGGAATGGAATGGAATGGAAGGAAATCAATTTGGCATTTCCTTTGGAAAATTACGATTTTCATTTCTGATGTTTGAAAATGTCAAGGAATTTGGAAAGAAAAATAAATAGTTCAATGTGGAAAAGTGATTCCTTGCTTGGATGCACGTAATCATTTTCTCCCATAATTTTCCTTCCATTGTGAATCACTTTCCTTTCCTCCTCAGTTCCTTTGGCACCCAAACATATGAAATTAATCACTTTCCTTTCCCAACCCCATGATTCCGCGAACCAAACGAGACCTCAAAGTAGGAAGCGGTATTTGTAAAGTGACATTTCAACAAGACTCGCTCATTGTTATTTCTGCAGGAATCCACTGCAAATAAAAAAAACAAAAACAAAAAAAAAAAAAACTGACAATGCCAAGATTTCTCATTATTTACATGAACAATGTCACCAAGAATACTGGCAAGAACTTTCTTTAGTAGTTTGTAGCGGTTGGGTTAAATTGGCTTTCACCATAAAAATGGTACATACACAATGCAAGTACAAGTTCTACATAATGGCGCCCTACTGAACTGCATTTCCTCATGAGATAGATCCTCTGATTTGTTTGATGCAACCTACTGAACTGCATTTTCTCATCACTTGTTTTTGTTCACCCCTGATCATCTTCTGATTGTTTAGTTGTCATAGTTTGGAGGAGAAGACTGAACCAAGAATATTGGCATTCACTACTCAGCTTTGGGGTCCTACAGAGGTTACAAACTAGTAGTAGTAGCTTCAGCTTCTGTGTCTACTGTAAATTTGGCAAAACTGTAGCCTCATAGCTATGTCATGCTTAAGCATGGTCTCCCAAGTTGCTTAAGAGAGTCTGGACCAACAAGGAATATGCGCCTTGTAGTTTGATAATGGAACACTACTACTCCTTTATAAGCCGTTCTCGGAATACCATCCTGCAGGAAAAAAAAAATATAT
This sequence comes from Iris pallida, assembly GCA_029216955.1. NCBI lineage: Eukaryota > Viridiplantae > Streptophyta > Magnoliopsida > Asparagales > Iridaceae > Iris > Iris pallida. The sequence goes on along the minus strand of JANAVB010009398.1, from coordinate 16,023,869 downwards.
AAGCAGGTATAAAAGGGAAAGCAACTGATCATGCTAAACAGCACATTTGAAATAAGCAATTAAACATAAGTTTATAAGGCGTTAATAGCCATATTATCTTCATAGTTATCCATGATTGCACCCTTGTTGATACATATTAGCTTTTATTAGCAGCACTGTGATCAGTACCAAAAAAAGAAAGCATAATATGATATCTACTGAGGATAGTAACACATGCAAACGAAAATTGATGGCAAAGTGTGCACATAGAAATTTTAAATAATAAATAAATGCTTAATAATGTTAATATCATCTAAGTTTCAACTTCTAGATCCTTACATTATGATTATACATTAGATGTGCTATGGCATTTCCAACAGCTATTGCAAAAGAAAAAAGAAAAAATTTGACCATCAACAAATAGGATGAACCCCTTTGTAGATTGCATGTAAGAATGGTGAGAGATTTGAGTAACGTTCACGAGTTACAAACAAAACTGGCAACCAGTCGTCCAATGTCCTTATACTTCAGATATTGTGTCATATCAATTTTTGTTCTGACATATTTGATAGAGAATATTGGATCAGAGCTGGCGCCAAGCTTAGGCATGGGCCTAGGGCCCCAAAGTTTTCTAAGGGCCCCTAAATCCTAATGACAGTACTACACCAACTTTCCAAGGTCATATTTGATAGAGAATATTGGATCAGAGCTGGCGCCAAGCTTAGGCATGGGCCTAGGGCCCAAAGTTTTCTAAGGGCCCCTAAAATAATGACAGTACTACACCAACTTTCAAAGGCTCTCTAAACAGGGTCGACAGGGTAAGTCCGACAAGACTTTGGGCTGGGCAACCCCCCTATGCTTAAGGCAATCCCCCATACCCAGCTGACCTGCAAGAGGTCGGGGTCCACGGGTGACCCCCAGGACATAAAGAAGCGCTCAAAGAGCGAGGTCAAGACTTGAGGGGCAACCAAAAATTAGCCCGCTACGAAACACCTCCTGAGCCAGCTTGCCTCTTAAATCCTAAATAGTAGTAAGCATATAGCCCTAGGTTGGATGTATAAAAAGTATGTTCTCCAACTTTTGTCCAATCATTGAAATTCTCTACCGAAAGTCTTCCTATTTCGTTTCCCCACAAACACATCTTTCCAAATCTAGTTTCTGCGAAGAAAAATGTCAGAATAATACTCCCTCTCTCATACAACCATTACTCACGCAATTACTACTAAAATAAATTTTATGTATACACGACTTTTTCCTTTTTTATGTAATTACTACTTTTTTATTCCTTACCAATAAACAAGTTTTTATTTCATTTAACTATGAAATTGTTTCTAGTAAATTTTAGGTTATAATTTTTTTTTGAATATATTACTATGTTCTCGAATATATTAAATATCAATTCAATTTTTTCTGCTTGTTATTAGGTTGCGTAATTTATATTCTTGTTTTCGATATATATGTTATGTTGATTAATAGTACATAGTAACGCATTTAAATGTTCCCTTCTTTCAAAGTGTTTTAAGGTTGAAAAGAAAATTTTCATATAGGACACCCATTTTGAGGATCGTCTAGAGTCAATTTTTGCTAGACCGGCCATATTTTGGATGACATGTCAATGATTGTGAAAAATCGAATATCAAGCACTCGAACATATGAAGGCTGAAGCATAGGTATTGGTACGTCGATACGACAATACACACACACACATTGGGTTAGGATCACTAGTTTCTATCTAGACCCCAATGGTCAGATCTTCGTATTCCTACTTAGTGTCCTGAACCCTTTACATTGCTATGTTCCACAATACATATACATATTCTTGGATGTCATGACCATCATTATTTTGGGAAGTGCTCATTTAGAAGACTCTCCGAAGGAGACAAGGTAATCATTTCCCAATTTTCATGATTTCATTAGATAGTATGACACGTAGCGGTATATTTTAAATCCAAATTAATGCATGCTAGAAAAGTATAACCTGGGTTGTTTTGATACCATGTTAAGTCATTGCCACTTGCCCCAGAAACTCTAGAGTGTTGATGAGGATGATAGTTAATATTAATATTAATATTATTCAACATCCATATAAAGTTATTGAATAACAGCCGAGATCTTGGGCCCAAAGACTCCAACCCTTTATATAGGCTGATAATTTACCAAAATGATCTAAATAATTTTTATGCACAACGGATGAATACGGCGGTGATAAACCAGACGTAGATTCTAGCTTGAACTATTGAATCATCAAATATCACTCCTCTCTTTTTGAGATCCAGGGGAGGTCAGTCAAAGTGAAAGGAAAACAGAGAAGTCAGTTATTTATCGTAAACTAGTTAATTTTACACATCTAACATAAATGAAATGGTATAGAAGGAAAGAAAGCTTGCCTTCCATTCTTCAAATATTCCAAATTGCCGTGCAATTCTTTCAAAATCATACTGATTGCTATACTCAATCCGAAAGTCCCCATCCGTATTAAGTGTGTCAGAACATCAGGTCCATGTACAGGTCTGGCATCGGACACGAGTTTTGCGAAGTGGCTTAAAAATTTATCCTGCCAGTATCATGAAAATTATTAAGGTAATGAGTTAGATTAGATCAGTTTGTATAACTGGACATGGAGTTACCTCCGTCAGGTAGCTAAGATCCATTGACTTCCAATCAACCTTTAACATAATTAACAATGGAAAAAGGTCAAATAAAGGAGCATTAGGAAATTGTGAACAGCAGAAAAAACTGAGAGCATTACTTGAACATCATTTAGTTTAATAGGCTCCAGGTAATTATGATAGAACTGCCCCATGCTAGATCCCTGAAACGAATGACAATTGTAGAAGTCAAGAGTCAGAAACTTTTAGCTGGCACAAAATTGGATACGTTGATATAAGATTCAATCAAAACTTGAGATACTTGTCACCTTAAGGTATCATATCATGCATTCTTAGGATATATGATGTGAGAAGCCAGAATAAAATCTTCTAATGATTGGGATTTGGATGAATTTCTTGGTGTACTAACAAAGCTGAATGCATGCATATAAAAAACCCATCATAGATTGTTGTTCGCTTTTTCCATTCTTTTTGACTGTAAAATCATCTTGAATCAGATGATGAAAAAAGAAAACTTGTTTTACGAACCATGATAATTTTTGTTCCATGACATACTCCTAAGAAATTTGGGTCCGGGGGTTGGTTGTTGGGGTTGGGGTTTGGGGAGGGGGAGGGGCTGGGGGGTGAGGCGGTGTTAATTAGGAAGCAATGTACTGTTCTTACAGGAATTTTATATAATGCACCCCTTCATTCGGGTATCATTCTACCACGAATCCACATTAACTCTGGAGTTACCCATTTTTACTGTGGTTACACTGAAAGACGGTTGGGGAGGGCTTGCTTAATTAGTAAGCAAAGTACTGCTTCTTACAGGAATCTATACAACGCCTTCTTTCCGTTGTAGCTTCCATCTTCACTCTAAAAGCAGTGGGTGCAAGGAGAAAAACAGCAGCAAAGAACTAGAAGAGAGAGGACAATGCAGGGCCGCCTAGGAAGGTGGAGAGTTAGGAGGAGGAAGGCAAGTCTGGACCCTACAGTGATGGGTTGAGAGTGGTGACAGAAAAGGAGGAAGATAAAGGAATTGAAAGGCAGATGGGAGGTAGCGAATAGTGCAGCCAGAGCCTGATGACGCAGGTATGGAGTTGTGAAAGATGCGGATGCTGCCAGGCCTCGGGCATGGAGTACTCTTGCTAGTTATTCGTTAGAAAGTTGTGTAAGTGAGCACTATAATAAAATTCCTGTTCTAGGTTCATTTACAAGATCGTTGAATAAAATGCTTATACAGATGAAAATTATTGGTAGTAGCAACTCCAAACCAATTTTATTTTAACCTAGCATGTATTCTAGAACCATCCAGAGAATAAAATAAGAAAAATATAATAAAATGAAACAAACTAATAGGGAATCCAATCTAATACTAGCTGTCTTGTACAAGTTATTCCTTTGCATGACATAAGGTGGTTACATACATGCTCGCCAAAATTGTACGTTCTGCAAATTTCTGGCCGTATAAATTGACGATCCTTGCGTATGCGCTTCAATCTCATCCAATCATCCCAATAAGTATGTACGATGTCAAGGAAGGAAAAAAAGGAGAGCACCTAACAAATAGAAAAAAATACTACAAAGAAGCCTTTATGCCACCCTCTGGCTCAAGAAATAGAGCTAACAATTACTTTATTAAAGAATACGGATGATAGTAAAGCAGATAAGGATATGCTTTAGGCCAGTTTGGTGATAGCTCATCCCATATGGATTTTGTCAACATCCATCCAAGTCCAGGAAAGAAATCTGAACGATACAGAGCTTCTGCAAAGCGTATTGACAAAAAGCTTCTGTGAGCACAATTTGGTATTTTGGCAATAAGCAAACAGGATCTTGGCAAGTTCTTACTTGGATCATGTACAAATTGCACCTGACCATTATCATTCCACGATGAGACAGCCATGATTGTCCTTCATTAGTTGCAAAATAGGTTAAAATTACGGAGAGCATTAGATCGTACAAAAACTTCTAAGAGTACTATGTATCTCTTTTTAATTCCCACATTGTTTAACATAATATGGGACATCAATCTCTCGCTCTCTATCTCTATTTTTGTACATCAATCTTCCTATTTTATTCTGCCTAACTAATGATTATGAACTAAGAAAATATTAGAAGGCATATTGACACATAACATACTTGTCTTTGTCGAATAGGCGTGCAGTGGCCTCAAAATAGTCAAAAAAATCTGGTGCAATTTCCATGTCGTCTGCATAAGTTACGGAATACCATTTTACTTTCAGGAGGTTCACATATAAAATAAGTGAAAAGGTGAACAAAAGTCACAGAAACATCTATAAAAACAACCTTCCAATATGATCACTCGACTGAAGTTATGCTTGATAAATAACTCATCCAAGGCCCACTTGTAGTGTCCTGGAAATGGAAAACGTTTAGCAGATAAAACAAAAAGGAAACTAAGGAAGGAAAGATTATAAAAGGGCAAAGAAAGAAAGAAAACTTGCTTGCAATTTTATAGTATGCAATTATTTCGCCGGGTCTTTCTGTATGCACAGGCTCAAAGTCAAGGTGCTGCAACATTAAGAAATTGATCAACTTAGCAGCCACAGGTGGCCTTCATGGCTATGTACCTAAGCAACAACATCAATCAAAAGGAAATATCAAGTGCCAATATATATTTCTAACTGCCTGAGTAACAAACATCACCAGCCTTAAAAAGAGACGCAACAATCCCTTCCTATCATCTATATTCCTCATTGTTGTATGAAATAACTGATTATTACATTTTTCTGATACCGTATCATGGCACAACTATAGCCTGCTCAATGAAAATAATATTCTAATAGAAGGCCAACTTTTTTGTATTGAAATATGCATTGCATGCAAGGTGTAAACTACAAACAATGAAATAATATTCAAACCTTCTAACCTTTTGTATGTCTGACTTATGCATAGCCTCTAGTAAAGCTATTAACAACATAGCCTTTTCCCAAATTTTGGTATTGACTAAAGCTATTAAGATGACATTAACAGAAAGCCCATTTATTCCCTTTTCACAAAATAATGTGAAGCTATGTACTCAATGCATTGGTGTGTAAATTAAATATCAATAAGGAAATAACTATTATTCATACTACCTAACCTTGTTTCTCCTTACACAACAATGACAAAGTCTTTATCCCAAATTTTTGGGGTTGGCTCTTTGAATCGTTCTTCCATTCTGCTCTATTAAGGCCATGTCTTCTGTATCACAAATAAAAATCCATATCCTATGTAGCATATCAAGCCATGTTCATTTAGGCCTACATTTACTCCTAGCGGCTACATTAACTACTATATTGTCGCTCCTTCTTATGGGAGCATCTATTGGTCTGCATCGCACATGCCCAAACCACTTAAGTCGATTTTCTCTCATCTTGCCCTCAATTGACACCACCTCTAACTTCTCATTTCTTATTATATCCTTTAATGTATTGTAGCATTCTCATTTTGGCTACACTAACTTTTCACACATTTTGTTCTTAATCGTCAACACTCTAATAGTAGTATTGTAGGAAAAAAAATTTAACTTCAGAGGTATATTGCGATCACAAAGTATCCATGAACACTCCTCTATTTCAACAATTATGATTAATTATACACATGACATCCTTCTCAATATCTCCATCATGATGAATAATTGATCATAAATACTGAATACCTCTTAGGTATCTTTTGTTTATCTATATGCACCCGACCCTCATTTCTTTTTAACTTTTGATTGAAATTACATTTCATATACTCTATTTTTTTATTCTAATAGTTCTAAATCCTTTATATTTCAAAGTTTTCCTCCATACTTCTATTTTAATATCTAATCCCTCCATATTTCTATTTTAACGTCTAACCTTCTCTACTCTCATCAACCAACACAATATGATCAACAAACATGACACACCATGGAACCTCCTCCTGGATGTCTAGTAATTCCATTCATAACTACTGCAAAAAGGTAAGAACTTATTGTTGATCCCTGAAGTAAACCAATGGTAAAAGAAAACGGTTTACTATTTCTTCCAATAACTCACATGGTCGCCGTAACTCTATCATACACCTCCTTAGTAGTCTAATATAACTACTAGAAACTTGTTTCTTCTCTAGCTAAATTAACTATACCAAGATGATGTTAACAAGGCAATTTATCAATCATGATATAGGTGTTAAAAATATTAAAAATGAGATGCATCACGTAAAAAATCAATAGCAAATTATTGCTATCAGATATCTGAGCTGCAATGTTCCGTGAATCAAAAAACCAATCATTGTTTTTGTTATTGTCTTGTGTTGTAAGTATTTCTATTGCTAGCATTCAGCATGAGCAAATTCTGGTACAAGGAATTCTCTAATGAAAGTGATAAGATGCAATAAGGGATCTATATTCTGCATATAGAATTCAAACTTACTTAGATTTTTTGAATGAAAACGATAAGATGCAATAAGGGATCTATAGTATAAAAAAGTCACACATACTTCCACCGCTCACAAACATATGAAAAATGGAATAATTCAATCAAAAAAATATGTTGATTATATCAAAATTAGGAAGCAACAAGAATAAAAATTCGTCATGGGTAGAGACGCTATTGCTGATATAATAATTTTGATAAGAAATGCTGATATGGGTAAAAACGGAACAATTAGAATAGCATTTACTAATATAACTGAAAATATTGGTAAAATACTCCTACGAGAAGGGTTTATTGAAAATATTAGAAAACATCAGGAAAGTAACAAATATTTCTTGGTTTCAACCTTGCGACATAGAAGAACTAGTAAAGGAACATATAGAACTATTTTAAAACATATCATAAGGAGATTATATAGATCTTAAACAGTGGAAGTATGTGTAATTTTTTATACCAAGTATGGGATATTTATTAGCTTGAAATAGATAGAATATTAGCAAGCAACCCCTCATAGTATCAAGCACTGTTCTAAATGGCGGTCGAGGCGACCGCTCTCCGCATCACTTTTGCCGTTGGCGGTGGAGTAATTGGCCGACAGAGGTTTGACAGTATATACGGAGATGAGGCGGCGTAGGCGGACGCCTAGGCGGAACAAAACATGATTAGATGTTTTGACAAAATAGTTTTACAACATTATGGATCTACAGTTCACTTTTACAAGACTGAAACTTCATAAATCTCAGTTCTACAACTTAGTTATGAAAAAATACCCTTAAATATGCATATATGCAAAAGAAAACAAAAAAGAGATAAAATAGTAAAAAATGCCCAAAATATATCATGCTCCTATGCGGCAGGCAGACCCTCTCCGTTGCGCTCCCGCCTACCGTCGTTTAGAACCTTGGTATCAAGTAATTTGGTGAGAAAACAAATGCGCAAACTGATTCCTATAACTGCAGATTTAAGAAGAAAGGCAACATCGAGTTTGGTTCTCAAATCAAAGAGCACACTGGGAGAGAACGAACACCGAATTATTTATGGGTTATGCCATCAAATGCTACACAAATGGTGCACTTGGATAAATTAGAGGGGTCTACTATCTTTAGAAATTAGAGGGGTCTACTATCTTTAGAATCATCATTCATGCTATTATGGAATCATTTACGACTAACGTGACACAAATGACTTGTATATCGACAGGTGTCTACTGGTAGTAAAATGACAGAATGGATATCAATGTGGGGATGCTACCGTTTGTACTTCTTTATCTTTAAAGTATTCTAGGGGTGGATGTCAGCAACAAATGTGACATTATGCGGGAAGAGCAACTCTTTCCATCAAACAGGTATGAGATTGACAAGTTGGAAAAGAGATCAGGGAGGATTCTCCTTATTGACCCCTATTTTTCTCTGATCGTTGTGTATTATTCATTTCTCAACCAAGAGGCCATGACAATCTTGGCTCGCAATTCTGCAGCAGTCCTTTACAACTAAAGTAGTTGGTGGCTGTTCTGCACTGTAGATCGGAGCCAGTTATCTTTCTATATTGCAAAGAACAGGCAACAAACATCAATTTGCAACCATGGTTGTATTTCCTCATCACAACAAACACTGATCCGTATTCTGAATTCAACAAACTTTTCAACCAATAAGGGTGCCCCAATGCCACGGCTCCCGCTAATACAAGCTCTCGGGAGGGGCAAGATGTACGCAGACTCACCCCCAATATATATGGAGGCTGTTTCTGCAATTGGAATCTATATATTCTAGGATGCAAGTGCCAAAACTCCCGTTGCACCAAGCAACAAATCGTTCCATCAAAGTGAAAGAAAAAAGATTTTCTAACAAAGACTATTGTAGATAAATTTATATCATGTGCTTCGATCTATGGTCGTTTTGGTGATTTCTCAGTCCTTTTGTGTGCTTTATCATATGCACATACACTAGTATAGTCTATAAAGCAGGGCTCTTGTTTAGACTCAATGCATGCATCATAGTGTTATATCATAATCATTACGTGTATACGAGCTTTAGATGTCTCCAAACACTGTCCTGCATAGTGCCCCTTTCAGACTACTACAATATTCATATGGCATCCTTTATTTTATTCAACATTAAAGGGCATTGACATATTGGCTTTTGAACAAGTTTACAGCTTCTAAGAGAGCAACATCATGAAAAACCAAAATTATTCATAGTTGTTATGGGCCCCCCTTTATCTTAAGATTTATGCTTTTCTGCACTGATGACATGTGACATTTATCTATTATCATGTAAAGATACCATATTTCACATAATAATGCCACTTCAAGGATGTGGAGTCACCTCAACTTTTTTAAAAATATGTAAAACGAAATTATAAGAAGGACACCTGCATATATACAATCTGATTGTAACCCAAAGCTTTATTTTTAACATCTGGATTAGTGCCATCCTGCAAAATCATGAAAGATAGTGAAAATTGATCTTTAGTGCTAGAAAGTCATCAAATACAGGAAACAATACCTGGGATATGAAAAGAGGAAACTTTGATGCAACTGCAGTCTGATATCTTAAGATGTGGATAGTGATAAAGGTTAGTAATTCGCTAATGATAGGATCATCATAAAAAGAGAAGAGCACAGCAGCTTCAAAGTTTCAAATGTGATATATAAGAAGAATATATTGGAACTTAAACCATACTTCAAGATAGAAGCAATTGTCCTCTCCAGATAATCAGGCCTATTGCAAGCCATCACGACCACAGCTGCTACAGGCACCTGAAGAAGGAAACAAGGGAGAGTGATTGAAGTAGGCGACCAAGTCCTCAAAATGCATCAATTAAAAAAACAATACCAAGTACAATCTACAAAAAACTGGCGTACCTCTATTTTGCTAATTAAACCTTGGAGCCCTTTTCCTGCACCAAAATGCATACAAGAAGTGTTAGATACTTATAATTATAAATATCCAATTGCTGTAGTACTAGAATATATGTTCTTCGAAGTTTACTTCATAATGTCAAATCATGAACTGCATAGATATTGACTTATAATTGGAGAACTTTATAGTTATGATGGATCTTTCCTCAAAAATGTTTTCTCTACCACAATTCAACTCCATTTGTCAAAATATGGTTCATGTAATAGCTCTTTGGGATTCTCATTCCCTCTCTTTCTGGCTAATTGTATCATGGAGATGAATACAATTCCTATAGCAAAGCGTATCATCTGCCCTCTTCACCTAGACTCTTTAGTCTAAGGGGAGCTAGGTATTTGGTTGCATGAGCTTCAAATGCATAGCCAAAAGGTAGGTCTACTATCTGCCAACTGGCGTCTAGGTTTTATGACATGACCCTCTCATGCTCACAGAAACCTTGGGTGTAGGAATTTGGCACCAACTTATAGGGTTGACAGCAGGTCAATAACTGGGCATAAAAACATTGTCAATTCTTTTATGGAGCCTTCTTAGGCTTCATAACTGACTCATCTGACAGAAGGCTTGGATGATGATGATTCTATTATAGCTCTTGCTATCTAAATCAATGGACATGATCAACAGCCTAATACTACAGAAGAATGGCCTCCTCTCTTTCGAGTTTGTACCTAGAGCAGAGTAGATAGTTTCAAATTTGGAAGAGGTAGTTCTTTGCCTCTGGAGAACTACATATATATATAAAAAAAACAAAAATATTAAACATCATGGTAAAAATGTGAAATGTGCAATATTAGAAGCATTGAAAAATGGAAAGTAAACAAAAGATAATGAGCAAAACTTCATACTTCCAAGATCTCGAACAAGAGTTTTCAACTGAGCGTTCTCCTCATCTTGAAGTTTCTTTGCTTCTGAAGAAAGAAAAAACATTAGAACTTGAAATATGCATTCTGTCCCATTTCTGCTTGCAGGAATAAACAACCATTACTAATTATCTTAACCAACATTTCATGATATAAATCATCCATGGCAAGAGCATGTAACAGAAAATACAGGCACTTTAAATATGCAGAACCTTTTATGCTCCAAAATGTATTACATCTAGCAGTAGTGCAAATAACATGATTAAATCTTGGTAGTATAGCATGTTAATGTGAAGTCATGGACATAAATGAAGTTCCTCCTAAAGGCATAGAAAAAAGATTCGTAAAAACATATGGTGAGATATGCAGTGAAAAACAGAGCAGAGATATAAAAGAGAGAGAGAGAGAGAGAGAAGCAATTAATGAGTCAAAGAGATGCAACTAAATACTAAATTAAATAGTTTGTAGATTACATGATACTATCAGGTGGAAATAAATTTTAAGAGCCCCCTCTATTGATGTCTTTATGCACATACTATCATATGAGGTAATGAGATGTTGAATTCCAACCCCAACCCCCCCTTCCTCCCCCCCCCCCCCCCCCCCTCCCCTCCAAACAGTATGCAAAAATAAAGTCAGTAATGTCATTCCAGTAAAATATTAACCAATATAAGGGTTGTATCTATTAAATAGGATGCAAATCTGATAAGCTCTGTGGTGATATTTCAGAATTGGGTTTTGTAGAGTTAATGGGCAAGGATCATTAGAAATCTAACCGGTTAATCCAATAGTACAACTGTACAAGTATCCTAAACCCAAACTTCACCCAATTCATGCCACTCTCTATTGACCTATTGCAGCTAGTGAATATTGGCGTTGGCAACCACAAGTTATATTTTGTTTGATAATTTTTTTTTTTTTTTTTTATCTTCCCCTTTTCTCCCTCGAGCCCTTTTGTAGTAGATATAAGATCCCTTCAGTCTGAGAATATTTATCCCAACAACTATTTCATAAGATCATCAGACAGGGTGACATTTAGGTCACAAAAGATGATGTATTTGAACTATGTTTATCAATAGTTATATATGATTTCCATATTTTGGGTGCTCATAGGGTTCTCAAATATTTTTATATATCATCCTATATAAGCAGGGCCGGTCCTTAATAATTGAAGGCCCTGTGCAAATTTCAAAATGTGGCCCTAAATTTATTTATTCATATTTTTTAAATATATTATTACATGTCTTTATCAAAATATCTGGAGATGCTCTTGATTGTATATTATAACTGAATATATAGGTAGTTACTAAACAAAATAATTAAAGCTCAAATTATCTATATTCAAGCATATTACATAGTATAATAAAGATGTTTTTAGATAGAAGACGTACTGACCGTTAAATTGTCTAAATCTGCCTCAAATTTTTCTGTTTATGAAAACATATAATAAAATGAATAACGATCAATACCCAAATGAGAAGTAATATGTAATCACACAATTTGGAGCCTCCAAGACCTGAGCAGGGCCAGCCCAGGGCACGAACGAGGTGGGCGACGGTCATGGGCCCCCAATTTTGGAAGTCCCATAATTTACAATAGACTAGGTATATCAAAAATGAAAAAAAAACAAAGACCCAATCTGGAAGCAACAAAAAAGCCAGCGCTCCAATCGAAAAAAATATGATAACTTTATTGATGATTTTGATAGTTTAATTGATGATTTTGCTTCTAAAAATGCTAAAAAAAATTATTTATATGAGAAAAATGGCGCAAATTTTAGATTTTGTCATAAGTCCTGTAAATCATAGGACCGGCTATGGACCTGATGTAAGACCAAGAGCTCCGGTCTTCGACATCATTATTTCTTAAATAAATACTAAGTATGCACATCCAAATTCTTAAATTATATATATATATATATATATATATATATATATATATATATAAAATTTGATCATTTTGTAAGATTATAAATATGAATCTTAGAGTCAGTAGGGAATAGGGATCCAAGAATTGGAGGTCTTGGAGGGATTGTAGAATAGGAATTGAGGAAGAAATAGAATTACTTGAAATACAAAATTATAAAACTAACCATAATATTATTTTGAGGCCCCCAAAAATTGGAGGCCCTGTGCGGCCGCACTATTGGCACGGCCCCAGGGCCGGCCCTGTATATAAGCTATCCAATATGCATGACCTTGATCTGACATGGCTTAATATACGATATTTAGGACATTCTCGGTGGATGGAAAGAGAGTTTCAAATGATATTATTTTCTATAGCCACACATACTACCACTGTTCTAGATATCAGTCATACTGGCCTGTATACGATTTCTGAAAGGGGAATGATACGATATAATCGACAGGTATGGTAAGAATAGTCCGAACCCATATCGGCAATATCCAAGCCAAATGGCCGATGTATCAAGCAAACCAGCTGATATATCGGCCTAACTTGGTATGGGATGGATCCTTCGGGTTTAAACCAAAAAAAAAAAAAAGGTTTAGAATATGTATGATATGAGCTGGCTCTACATGCCACTACTTGAGTAAAACATGATTTTCTAGGGATCAACCTTTTAACTGTATCAGCCGCTACAAGAACAGAACAATCTGTTAAAATCTCCAAGATCCCATATGTGCTAGATTATGGTTCTTAGAAATCATAAAGATATGCTTTAACATGCTACGTCTTTTGGCATACTCCATCTTTTATCCATACAGTTCATGTTAATGATGCTAGGTCTAGTCCAATTACATTGGTCTCTGCACCATGATCATCAACAATTGCAGTTTATCTTATTTGCTGACAAGCCTTTATCCTGCAGGCGACTGATGCAAGCTTAACTACTGGTTGATAAGCTGCATACCATCTGCTAGTTGTTTCTTCTTCGCATCAATCTTATGTCATAGGCTATGTTGTATTGGACGCTAAGCGAGGCGAGGCGAGAAGCCACCCGCCTCGCCTAGGCGTCCGTCCAGATTTTTTTCCTTCAGCAACCTGCAAGCAGCAGCAGTAGGTGCACTTCCAGGCTCTAGCAAAATCCAAGCAGGCAGTAGCAACATGTGCACTACCGGCAGAAGCCCAGTGACCCCAGGATATTGTATACTTGTACATGTTGCAAAAAACTATATACTTGTGAATGATATCATATCATGATTCATGATATATTAGATTTAAGAATATGTATAATATGATGTAAAGCATGTATGCAGTGATACTTGTAAAGCCTTCTGCCTAGGCGCCCGCAACACATCCTCTGGTCGATCCTGGGCGCCCGTCTAAGCGCGCCTAGGCGCCAATCAACTGAACCTGTGTTTAATTCCTCGGGTCGAGACGTCATTCTCCTGACCTGGACGCCTAGGCGCGCCTAGGCGTCGCCTGTGACAACATAGGTCATAGGTGGGATCCATGTTTGGTCACTCCTTGTACCTTTGTTTAACACCTTTTAATCCTTGTAAACATCTTTCTAGGCTATTATTTAGTTAGTATGTTTGATTAACCACTGTTTCCTAGTATAAGTTACTGCCCGTCATGCTTCATGAATTAGTAACGGAAGAGGCACAAGGTGTAATGTTCTCGTTATAATAAGACGAAGCATCATCTCTTTCATGTCCATAAACCTCTGGAGTGTCTTATTTCAAATTAAATGAAGCCTTACATCAGGCTACACAATTAGGGGTGTACAGTATGTGGTTCAAACCGCCAAACTGAACCAAATTAGCCTATTCCGTTCGACTTTTTACTAGGGTATGGTTCTGTTTTTCGTTTCAATTACTTTGATTTGTGGTTCGGTTTTCGGTTGCGGAGCAACAAAACCAAACCGAACAAACAGCAGTATAATAACATGATTGCCACCGCTCCCTTATAAATATTCTCTTTGCAAAGCAATTTGCGGTGTAATTTATAGAATGTGGTTTTAAATTCCTTCATGGTTGTAATTTATAGTTTTATATTACCTTAATTGTTCAATAGACCACATTATAATTTACAGAAGTCCATTTTTTATGCTTCCAAGTCCAACCAGTCGGCCAATTAGAACAAAATCGAGCATACTTATATGAAATAAGTATTTTGGTGAAATTTAGTGGGAAAAAAAAACTATTGAGTCAGCCCATCATGACCTTAACCCGGTCAAACCGAATTAACTGAACTTGACCGAACAGAACTAAATTCTCAAATTTGGTCAATTCAGTTTTTAGATAATACTAATACAGTTCGGTTAGGGACTTTTTGGTTTGATTTGGTTCCGAAAGTTACAGTTTGGTTTAACTGAATAGGCAAAATGTACATGAGCTCATACTAACAATGAAGTGAGTTAATTAAATGCATAAGTACAAAACTGTTATTGGCCACCATGTCCAAAGCTGAAAGCTCATGTGCATCCTAAATTTCCAAAGATTAGAACAAAGTTTTTTAAAAGAATGTATATTTTTCTCCAATGGCATACTGATGACATCTACTTGGCCCTCTTGATGTATAAATTCAACAAGAACATAAAATAGATTAGTGTAAAAATGTTCACCTTCCAAGGAAACAATTTTCTCTTGTTGCATACTTATCTGATCAATCAACAACCGGGTTTGACTTGTACATTGACTTTCAGATTCAACCTGTTCCAGATTGATTTAAGAAAGGGATTACAGTATAATATGAGAAGTATAAATATATGAGAAAAAATAAGCAAGCTTATAGCTCCTATCAGCTAACACAGAACAAAATGACAGTAAAAGAGAAATACATATAGATAAGGTTGTATATCTGTGCGTACGTGTCTAGCCTAAGTTAAACGCCAGCTCGCCAAGAAGCACAGTGGTACATTGCTATTACAATATCTAACCTATGACATCTTTTCCATTGAAGATGGAGTAAAGTTTTAGGTGATACACTCCCTTGTTTTGTGCAAAAGGAAAGGAAAAAAAAAAAAAACTCCTCCCCTATTTTGTTCCGATTATTTCATTTTCTGCATTAGATTTCTAGGGTTGTTCACAGATTGCCTTGGGAAAGGTATTTGACATCAACATATAAAGGAATGATCTTAGGTTGACAACTAGTCATAAACATTGCTCATTCTATGATGGGTCATCCAAACTTATTTCTTATGGAGATTTATATTTAAATATTTCTCTAGTACATATATTTCTTTGCCTGATAGTGCATCGTACATTACTTACGGAGATTGATATATAAATATTTATCCATTCCTTGCCACTTCCTTCTATCCTATTCTCCATCGAAAATTTGAAATCATTGCATACGTTGTGGTTAAAAAAATAAACTACTTTTTAATTACTTACAAGTTATACTTCCCTAGATGTAACACCTCTAATTGTCATGACCAACGTGCATTATTTCCACCATGATTTAACCAAAGATAATTGAAGCAACTAACGATACTCGTCCAGCCTACATGATTCTGGTACCTCTAGTTCGACACCCTATCTTGCACGGAAACGGGGAAAAGATGTCCTTACCCGTATCATGTCCGTATTCGTGCAATATATGTGACTATATTATACTTATATGAAAATGTTTGTATCATGTATCCGTTCTGTGTTCATGCAACAAAGTCTACTCGTTAACAGAATCCTCACTATAACCTCCAAATTGAGCTTTTCCAACTTTCTCTAGTTCCAATAACTTACAATCCGCATTATTCTTCGCCAGTACAATTTCCTTGATAGAAATGAAAATACGTAAATGTGCAAGATGTATTAAAACTATTCTCCATCACAACGCCAATATCAAGATTAAGTCGTGGAATGTGAATACTCATTTTTAAGCCTCATGAAACATAAATCGCAGATAATAGTGCTCTAATGGAACGAGTACGAACGTCGATTGATTACTTACACCTATTAAATCTTGCGTAGAAGAGTAAAGAAAAAGAGACTATTAATTACTCACTGCAGATGCTAGGCGCTCCGCGTACTGGGATTGCGAAGAGAAGAGACGTATCTACAAAATTAGCAAATTCAAGAATTAGTTAGCTCTAAATAGAATAAACGCTTCTTCTAGTCATGCATACATGCTCAAGCAAATCATCACAACTATTAAATACGGTTATAATATGAGCAACAATTTAATTCAAAAAAAATAAAAAAATAAAAAAGAGTGATCGATGGAAGTAAATATAGTTAGCACAACACAAAATAGTAATTCAAAAATAAAATAAAAAAGAGTGATCGATAGAAGTAAATATAGCTAGCACAACACAATCATAACTGTGGAAAATAGTAATTCAAGAAAAGCTAACATCAATTCCTCAGATCTACAGCTGAAAAATAAAAATAGAAATGGGATCAGTGTAGGCCGATGGATGGACACATCGGGATCGTGCCGGCGTAAGAATGAGAACTATTTTGTGAGATTTCGCACTGCAATTTGCGCGGTGGTGGCGGAGGGGACCTGGATGAAAATGAAGGCGGCTGCAGCGGCGAGGAGGAGGAGCCGGACGTCGCAGTAGTTCCTCGCCATGGCAGCACCAGCGAGCTATGGGCCGGCAGCGGATCGGAGGAGAGGAGGGGGTTTTTTTTTTTTCTTTGGGTCAATGCCAACCGAGCCAGATCCCGTAATTTTACATAAAAATATCGGGTTTGCAAATATGGATGGATCTCAAATGGATTTTTATTTTTTTCGGAGACCGATAACCCGAAGCAAGTCACCAACAAAAATATTTTCTTTAGCAACTAATTACCTACTCAAATTATAACTATTAAATAAAATAAAAAAAAATCATTCATTTTATAGTAATTTATAAAAAGATTGCCACGTGTAAATACCATTTTGAAATAGAAATCATCTTTAATAGAGTCTATTTTTGTTCACCCATCAATAGTGTTTGTTCACCCCCCCAAATAATATGGAGACATGTGGCAAATAAAATTACTTTAAGAGTGATTTTGTACACTCTCTAAAATAGGTTTGTGGTTTTATTTGCCACGTCTCCATGTGATTGGAGGGGGGGGGGGGGGGGGAGAACAAACACCATGATTTTGATGGGTGAACAAAAATGGACTCTCCTTAATATAGGTTATATGAGACTCGGGAAGAGCAAAAAGGACTTTCCTTTAAAAAAATTATATACGTAATTACCTAATCGCTCCAATAAATTTAATGAATAATTTTAATTTGTATAGATAGGTAAGGACATATTGGAATAAAAAATTTACAGTGAAACCTAAACTTTTTTTTCTATTATGTACTAGTATAGACCGAACACGTCTGGCTCTTGTGGTTAGCGAGGAGAGGTAACCTCTTTGTCTAGACGGACGATCTCGAAATCGAACCGCGAGGGAGGCGTGGACAGTAGGCCTAAATGACATGCAACGCAGCATGCACAAGTCCCGTGCGTTACGTCGGACATCTCAAAAAAAATTATATAGTAATATAGATAAATTTAGTAACTAATTTTAATTAGTATAGATAGATAAGATCATATTTGAAATAAAAATTTCACGGTAAAACCTGAAAATTTTCTATTATATAGCAGTATATATATATATCAATGATGTATCATAAGGAACATGAGTTGATTTGCAAAATTATATAAACAAGTATCACAAATCATATGACACTTTCAACATCAATGCGGCCACACCACACAGAAGTGAGATGATTCTTCTTTTATTAGCATACCACTCCGTATGACATTTGTGAAAGCAATCATATAATTCCAGACTTCTTCCCGGTCTCAAACTCATAGGTGAAAAATCTGCTATATAGCTATAAACTATAACGAGGGGACATCTTTTCTATGATAATTTTTGCAACTTACAATGGAGCCCGCGTGGCCTACAGAAAGCTAGGTGAGCCTGCTACTATGCAATTACTGTATAACAAATACTATTATTGACCACACACTGAAGTTTTTCATGTCTCGATACAAGGAAAATAAATCATATGCCTCCATTAGAGGAGAATCCGATGCTCAACCTCAAACAATGAATAATTAGAAAAGAAAAATATCACAAATACAAGAAATCATTATGTCAATGCTACAAAAAGGAAAAACCATATCTGCAACTTTCCAACACAAAATCCAAACACCTCATTCCTAATCATAGGGGCTCACATCCAAGACTTGTAGTAGTACAATACAATATCCTCTAGAAGGCACTCCAACTGTCGGTTCCTCGTCTTGGTGTTTCGCTTTCTGTGGACTTGAAAGGTCCCGAGCCGAAGGGGTCAGCATCGTCGAACGATGGGAAGCCCCGAGCATTGTCAGCTGTGCTACGGATGGAATCGAATCTTGCAAGGTTACCCAGTGGAGAAACAGAGGTGCTTTGCATCGAGTCATACCTCGTGAGGCTCCCCAAAGGAGGATCAGCTGTACTGCGCATAGAGTCGAACCTTCCAAAGCTATCATGGCTTGAGAAAGGAGGATCAGTTGTACTACGCATAGAGTCGAACCTTCCAAAGCTATCATGGGTTGCGAAAGGAGGATCGGCTGTACTGCGCATAGAGTCGAACCTTCCAAAGCTATCATGGGTTGCGAAAGGGCCAGTGTCATTCATGCTGAAGGAATCAAATCGGCTGAATCTGTCGAATGCATGATCCTCCGGACCTTCATTAAACCTTGGAGAAGAGAACCTTGGAGAAGAGCCAGAAAGGTGCAGTGGAGTACTTGGAACAGAATCAAAAAATGGGCTCTTATCCTTCCGGTACACACTTTCTGCACCTGGAGACTCGGTCCTAATAGGGTTTAGGCCAAAATCCCCAGCCCCAAAAAAGGAATCATGTTGGTTTCTATCATGATCAGCTTCCTGCAACCATTTTGAAGTCAGAAATGAATGAGGTATTTATAATAACTCAACATTAGATGGTTCATATGAAATAGTCAGAAAATGGTATTTACCTTGCTGTTTGTATTAATTCCCCATATGGAATCAGCATCATCATTAGAATCAAAATTTGCACCCCACGATGGCTCATCGGAGTACTTGTCCCCAGATATAGTGGATTCAGCACCACCATGATCACTGTACATATGAGTAAGCTTAGCTAAGTCCACAACCTTGATTACGAAGTTCATACAACAAAATGGTCAAACGTGTGTATATATATATATATATATATATATATATATATATATATATATATATATAATATAAAAAGATGGAGCGGGCTCCTGGCGATTCGGGCGATCGGTCGACGGCATTAGGGTTCCATCGTGGGCTGGCCCCACGGCCGCCGGACCCCCTGGCCGGCGGCGGGCGGGCGTCAGCACAGCAGGGCGGCCCCCCTCCCGGCGGTTCGGGGTGGGGGGGGGGGGGGGAGCCAGAGTCGGGGGGTCGGGCGGGCCCCCCCCCCATCCGTGCAAGCGTGGCGGCACCCCCCAAGGCGGCTGCGCGCGGGGGGGGGGGGGGGGGGGGGGGGGGGGGGGGGGGGGGTGCGGCGGGAGCAAAGGAGGCGGGTCGGGGGGTCACCCCGGTGGCAGCGGTGCCCCTTCTCGGCCGGGGGAGGGGTCGAGATCTACGGGGACGGGGATGGGGGTTCACCACATTGGGACTCCCTTGGATCCTAACTTTGAATTCGGAGCGGGGTCTGGATCTCTGGGGAGTCGATCAGAGGGAGGAGGATGGACGACGGTTACGCGCCGCCGTGTGGCGAAGACCGGCAGGAAGACGGGTGGCGGACAGGGTCAGGTTCGGGATCGCCATCCCGAATATCTTCAGAACGCGACAGGGTCTCGACCTAGCCGGGGTCCGGGGATGTCTGCTGGGCGATCGATGGGTTGGCGGCCTAAGGCGACCGCGGCGGCTAAGGGGAAGAGTAAGGCAGTTGATCCGGATGTTCAGGGACCTGGGACTTCCCGCCCGATGACTACCCCAAGGCCTCTTGGGTCGTCCCCTCGGCCTGCGGGACGGTCCTGGGCCGATATTTGCAAACCGGTGGGGCCGAAATCCCCCACATCGATGGAGTACGTCCCGCCGCTCAAGGTAGGGAGGGGTTTCCGGGCTGTGTTTCCTGCGGAGGAGATCCAGCAGGTAACAGCTTACTGAAAAAATACCCTCGTCATGTATGTCTTGGGCAACAAGCCTTTCTACGGGCAGATCTGGGACTATGCAGCGAGAGTCTGGAAGCCTAAGGGGAGTATGGAGTTCTATGCTCGGGAAAACGGCTTCTATTATGTGAAGTTCGGGTTGGCGGAGGATGTCGCTAGGATCCTCCAAGGCGGCCCCTGGACGTTCGACGGCCGACTGATCATTCTCAAGGAGTGGACGCCAGAGCTACGATGCGAGAGGGAAGTGCTGAATGCCATCCCTGTTTGGATCCGATTCCCCGAGTTCCCGGTAGGGTTTTGGAGCATTCCCCTGTTGATGCGCCTTGCTAGTCTGGTGGGCACCCCGATCAAGGCAGATGAAGCTACTACCTTTCGGACACGGTTGATGTACGCGAGGATTTTTGTGGAGATTCAGGCAGGAGGGGAGCTCCCGAAGATGGTGGAGTATGAGCTCCCTTCTGGGGAGGTGCTTACCCAGAAGGTGGAGTATGAATGGGTTCCGCCTACCTGTTCTCGCTGTTCATGTTTCGGGCACCTGGCCAGTGCTTGCTTAGAGGCTGGCCCTCTGGTGGAGCCTTGTATTCCGCCTAGTGAAGTCCCCGAAGCACCATGTGATATGGATTTCAGAGATGATAGCGGAGTGGTGGTCGGGGAGGAGGAGGTTACTAATCAGGGGAGTGATGTCGGTTTGAGTCTCGTTGTATCTACCCAACTTGCTCCTGCGGGTGGGGTAGTATCCACTGGCCAGGGACCGAGTAGTATAGTTACCAGAAGTATGGCTGCAACGGAGACTGAGGCACGAGGGGAGGGCGGTTCGGCTGGAGGGCAGGTTTACAGTAGGAAGAGACGTGCGGTCGGCCTGCTGCGTGATGGCCCCTCCATGATGGAGGGACGTACCACAGACAGAGAGGAGGCGGTGTGTGTCGCCAATCCGGCCTGGGCGTTGGTGTTATCTCAGGACGTTCCTCATCAGACGGTTCAGACTGGCATGGATGAGGATCCTTTAGCGACGGATGTGGCACATTCCCCAGGTGTCGTTCCGGGAGTTTCTCAGGGGGCCCCCACCTCTCATTAATTAATGGCCATTATAGCCTGGAATGTGAGGGGGGCGTGTTCGCTAGGGAGGTGGAGAGAGATATGTGGGGTGCTCCATAGAGAGAAGTGTGACATTTCTGTTATTTTAGAATCCAAGATCAAAGGGGAGAAGACCCTTACTCGGCGGACCCCTTCTCATTGGGCTCAGCTGCACAACCTGGTACTCTGTGACATGGCCAGGATTTGGGTTCGCTGGAACACGAAGAGTTGGGATGGTGACTTGATTTTGATGACGGAGCAGTTGATTGCCATCTCCTTCGTGAACAAGGGTGGCTTCCGGTTCTTATTGGGGACGGTCTACGGCCACAATGACAGAAGGAGAAGGGAGTCTCTTTGGAGGGACATCTCTCGTGTTTCCGATGTTGCTGAGTCGTCGTGCCTCCCTCTGCTTTTGATCGGGGACTTCAACGCTCTTATGCATCATGGGGAGAAGCTGGGTGGTCGTCCGGTTCCAGATTCTATACTTTATGATTTTCAGAGATGCCTCCTGAGTGCGGGCTGCGAGAGCTGTCTCGATCAGGCTTCATCTGGACTTGGCACAACAAAGCAACTCACAACAGGGTTGCTTGTCAGCTTGATCGAGCTCTGGGCAACGGGGAGTGGTTCCGGCACTTCCCCAACACTTCGGCTGAGGGTATGGCAGCTGGGACTAGCGATCACTCTCCTATCCGGGTTGGCTTCACGGCTCGGTCTCTTGGGAAGTCCCGCTCGTTCAGATATAACAACAGTTGGTATCTTTCTGAGGGCTACCTGAAGGCTGTTACGGAGGGGCTTTCTAGCGGGCAAGAGGGGACGGCCCAATTCCGCTTGGTTCGTCGTTTCAAGGCCACGAAGAGAGCCCTTAGGAGTTGGGTGAAGGGGTTGCCCAAGTCCACCTTAGAAGATAAGGAGGTGGAGTTGAGGACCCTGCAGCAAGATATGCAAGCTGACATGCTGAATGGGGACCTGGCGGCTAGAGAGAAGGAGCTGGTCGGTGAAGTCAACATCCTGAGACTGCAGAAGGAGATTAGCTCGGCTCAGCGAGCCAAATGTTCCTGGCTGAAGGATGGCGACCGTTGCTCCAAGTTCTTTTACGATGTTATCCGGACCCGGCAGAATAGGAATCACATCTCCCAGCTGCTTGATGCTGATGGCACTCTGGTGGGGAAGCCGGCTGAGATCCAGGGCGAGGCTGTCAGGTACTACTCTGAGTTATATTTCCAGACTGACTACCTTTCCGTGTTCCCAGAGGTTGTTACGAAGAGATTGGTGACCACATTTGGGAATAGCATTCTTCTTGCCCCTGTCACATTGGAGGAGGTGGAATCTATTGTCAAGGCGGCGAATCCCAACAAAGCTCCTGGTCCGGATGGCTTTAGCAGTGGTTTCTTTAAACGCCATTGGAATATTCTGAAAGATCAGGTCGTGGAGGTGGTACAGGAATTCTTCACCAAAAGGAAGCTTCTGAAAGAGCTTAATCACACTTTCCTGACCTTAGTGCCGAAGGAGGGAGCGACAGCTTTGGCGGATTTCAGACCCATTGCATGTTGTAATTATCTTTATAAGATAATTACGCACCTTATGTGCCGGCGGATGGAGATGATCATGCAGGACTTGGTATCCCCGAATCAGGCTGCGTTCATCAAGGGGAGGTCGATCGCTGAGCACAGCCTCCTGGCCCATGAGATGGTGAGGGGATTCAGCAGACCGGGAGGGAAGAAAGCTTGTGTTAAACTGGACCTGAGGAAGGCATATGACATGGTCAATCGTGACTTCCTCTGTCATCTGATGTCTGCCATGGAATTCGCGGATCACTGGGTTGAGATGATCAGGGAGTGCATTACGTCCCTACCTTTCTCTGTTCTCATCCATGGTATTCCTTATGGGTACTTCCAGAGCAACCGTGATATCAGGCAAGGTGACCCATTGTCCCCTTACCTGTTCACGCTAGTTATGGAGTACTTTACTTGTTTGATGGATCGGACAGTGCACCGTGGACGGCTGGTACCTCTGTTTCGGAGGATGGTTCCCCCAGTTACTCACCTTATTTATGCTGATGACCTGCTAGTCTTCATCCAGCCTTCGCCGGAGGGGCTACAGACGCTTGCGACTAGTATGGAAGACTTGCAGGCATTTTCGGGTCTCCAGATGAACAGGGATAAGAGTAGGGTCTACTTCAGCTCCCTGTGTACACGGAAGGAGGAGAGGGCTGAGGTGCTGGGTATCGCAAGGAGTGATCTTCCGGTGCGGTACCTAGGGGTGCCTCTCACTGTCAATTATGCTCGGGATCAGGATTGCACGAGTCTGGTGGAGTATGTCCAGAGGCGAGTTGAGGGTTGGCAAGCGGCAGGTCTGTCCTTTGGCGGGCGCATCGAGTTGGTCAGATCGGTGATCTCGGCTGTGGCCCACTTTTGGCTGCAGTCCATCCTCCTACCTGTGGCCACTATCCGGCGTGTGGAGCAATTATGTGCCGACTTCATCTGGAGGGGGGGTATGCATGCGATCTCCTGGGACCAGCTATGTCGTCCCAGGAAGGAGGGAGGAGTGGGGCTCCGCCCGCTGCTGGAGATCAGGGAGGCATCTGCACTTAAGCTGGCCTGGAGATTTATCTGCAGGGATCTCTCTGGGCGGACTGGATGCACAGTAGATATGTGAAGCAGGGTAGTTTCTGGACGTGCACTACTGACAACAACCACTCAGTCACGTTCAAGACTATCTTGAGACACAGGGGGGTGCTCAAGTCTGCTATCCGGAGGGTCAAGGACGGGTCTGGCACGGACCTCTGGCTGGGCCCTTGGATAGATCGGCGGTCGCTGTTGGACATCAGAGGAGCCCCGACTCATCAGGAGGACAGGCGGGGTCTGACATGCAGGCGCATCATTCGTGATGGGGAGTGGCGACCTGATTCGTATCGGTTCACTGAGGAGCTGGATGGGAGCATTTTATCTATTGCCATTGATCCGACGCTGCCTGCGGATCGATGGATTTTGGAGCCGACAGGAGCATCTACCGGGACGGGGGAGTTCCAATTCCGTAGCTGCTACAACCTTATCCAGCGAGCTTTCCCGTTGTATTCTGATTACGAGTTCGTTTGGTGCAAGGGTCTGGCCAGGAAGATGCAGTTGTGTGTCTACAAGTTTCTACTGGGCCGCCTCTTGACTAGAGATCGCCTGAGGTCGTTTGGGGTGCCGGTTCCGGATCCCACATGTGTGCTGTGCGGGTTGGAGCCTGAGTCTATAAAGCATATATTCTTCGAGTGCACGCTGGCTTGGCAGATATGGTCGGAGCATATTCGGTTATTGGGAGTGAGCGCCTCCGGGAAATGTGTGGGAGACATCATCACGGTGATCCGAGATAACAGGGGTAGGGGGCAGGACTGGTTCCGTACAGCCAGAGTTCGTCTGGCTGCTGCGGTTTGGCACGTATGGCGGGAGCGAAACCGTCGGATATTTGAGGGGCTGGTCACCCCCCCAGTTGGTATTCTCCATAACATTGAATATGATATAAAGGCTATGGAGAATTGATGAGAGTTTGAGTGGGAGTCCCACTCTGTTTGTATGTTGTAAGATTATGGCTTTTCTTTTTGAATAAAATTCACCTTATTTCCAAATATATATATATATATATATATATATATATATATATATATAAGGTTCGCAGTATCGGTATCGGACAATTCCTATGAGTATCGGTATTGGCGATATCAGTAGTTTCGGCGGTTTCGGATCGGAGTATCGGATTTTTTGGTATCGAAAAACAAATTATTAATAATAAATTATTAACATTTTAAAAATATATTTTATACATTTAGGCATAATTTTAAGTATTTTTAGTGTTATTTCTTAGTAGTTTTGAAATTAAATGAAATAGTAGTCACCCTTACCGATTGGTTTACATGCAATATATCAATTTTCTTCTTTTACATACTTTTACAACTTTATTATGCTTCAAACCATTGTTGATTTGTCTTTTTTGTTCAATTTTCTTTCCCGGATTGACCGGAAAAGAGACCCTCAATGTCGGTATCGGCCAATATCAAGTATCGGTCAGTATCGGATCAGGGCATGCCAAACCGTATCGGTATCGGACGATACTTTAAAAAATATATATATATATATATATATATATATATATAATATGTTACTCCCATCATTTATCAATGGAAGAAATAATCTGTGTCCCGTGTATTCGAACCTCGAACCATCCAGCCAACAACATTATGTCTCCACATGCTGACCAGTAGACCAGGAGGCTTTGACACGCACACACACGCATATATATATATACATATCAAACCCTAAAATCTTTCTTGAATACATAATAAATGCCCAAAATTCATACTTTACTCCACCCTTAAAATACATTTCATTTTAAAAATAGCTCATCTTCTATCATTTTGTGTAACCATGGTTGAGTTGGCACCTAACCTGTCTTATTAATATGTCACACTTCTAGTAACATATTGAGCTCATAGGCAAACGTAAGGAGAGTAAATATGATTCCTTATTCAACATATGAACTATTCGAATCCCCAATAATAATAAGATCTCTCACCAACCAGTAATAATTCTGTACTGTTTGTTGGTTTGCAGGCAGTGATAAGAAACATACCTCTGACTTTCTTTCATGCGCGGAGAATTATCATGTACTCCAGAATGTGTAGATTGAAATTTTGGCGACAGACCTTCTACAGTTTTCCTTCTAGGACTGCCAGGGGGGCTTCTTCCTAATCCATCTTCGCTTTGGGCATAGGTTGAATCATCTTCAGTGAAATGTTCACCAGTATTCTCTCCAACACTAGTAGGCTTTTCATCCTCAGTCTTCTCCTCTTTGGGGGATGACTGAACTGCAGACACCTCATCTGTAGAGGTATTATCACTCTGAACTGGAGGCGACTTCGGTTTCACAACAACATTTTCAACATCAATTGTAAGCTCCTTTATAATTGCAAATCCTGAAAGAGGCAATAACACAATGAACTTCAGCCACATGATTTACCAGTGTGTGCTCGTACTATTCATAATAATAGTCCAATAATGAAGTATAAATTAATAGGTATAACAATGATGCAACCACAATACACAAGAAGTTACGATATCTCATAGGGATGGTAATTGACTACTCTGTAAGCTCTAAATGATTTCGGAAATATGAATCTGCATAAACGTTGAATATAAAATAAGCTGCTAGAAAATCTGATTGTTAAAAAAATACAGATGCTATTTATACAATTTATATTCCCCTTGCTTTAGGTGGCTGCAGGTGGGTTAGGTTATGCTGTAAACTCCAAAACTTTTAAAACATTTAAGTCACAATTTACAAACTTATCGTCAATAGATACATCTTGTGTCCTGATATCAAACTTAATGAATGACTAAATGACGTGTAACCATCACTTGAAGTTGAGAAAACTTACAGTGGTGTTTACCTGACCTAAGCTTTCCTCCTCAGACCATCCCTCCTCTTTCCAAGACCTCTCCAAGAAATGGGATTGGCCATCTCAATCTGAGAGAACCTCTCACATGATTTAACATGTTTTTCAGTACAAAATGTTAACATAACCTCCACCTAAGACTCACATCCCTGACCAAAGTAATTACTAGCAAGGGATAGCTGTGACGTAAACTATTAACTATCCACAAGTTGGCAATATAGTATAAACTCTTGCAGCCAAGGACTGGACCCAACCTCTCCCAGACTAGAAAGAAACTAGGTATGTACTATGTAGGCAAGATTACGAGATTTGATACAGGGGATATACATTTACCTCGGAAGCATTATACAATCCAACGATTAAAATGGATCTGTCATTTTGATGCATCAATATAAACCATTTAACTTAAATGTGTTAACATATATGGTTTTTTCGTGTCCTTTTTTTTTGCATTTTTGTCTTTTTATATAAAAAAGAATAATCTATTTTCATTTTTCACAGGTAAAACGATCTTAAAAAGGACATGTGTCACTAGTTTGACGAAAAATTGACGATCAAACTACCGTGAGGTAGAAAGTTGCTAACGGACCAATCGTTCAAGGTATTTAGTTGCTAACAAAACAAGTTAAGGGTCTTTAGTTGCAAAAAGTGAAAGTTCAGGGTACTTGGTTGCAAATTAGCCTAAAAGAATTGACAAGTTTTTATGACATCCTTTTAACCAGACGTATACCCTTTATATTGGTGCCAAATACCTAGCAAAGGTACAAGCATGAGAGGGTCGTGACATAAAACCTAAACTGCTAGTTGGTAAGTCAGTAGACCTACCTTTTAGCTATGTAGTTTAAGCTCATGCAACCAAGGAGCATCCTCTAAAACCTCGTTTGGTACATTATAATGTAATCGTAATCGCAATGTAATCAAATGAAATATAATAATATTTTTTTATTTGATTACATTGCGATTACAATTACATTACAGTGAACCATTTTTATTTGATTACATTGCGATTACAATTACATTACAGTGAACCAAACGGGATCTAAGTTCCTAGACTATAGAGAGCCTTGATTAAGAGGTAATAGGAAGTAGCATACCTGAATAGAAATCCAATCCTAGTGCAGGACGTCAATGGATCAAGTCAAGCAAGAGAGAGGATAATAAAGTTAAGAGAGCAAAGTGGGATTGTCATTCCTTCACTGTTGGATAATATACTCAAGCAATAGAGAGGATAATGAAGTTGAGCAAGAGAGCAAACTGGGATTGCCATTTCTTCACTCTTGGATAATAAAGTCAACCAAGAGAGAGGATAATAAAGTTAAGCAAGAGAGCAAACTGGGATTGTCATTCCTTCACTCTTTGGCGTAATGCGTCATAGATATGAATGCAATTCCCTATAGCAAATTGTATCATCTTACCTCTTCGTCTAGTATATAGTCTAGGGGAATTTGGAGGGTGCTCCTTGGTTGCGGGAGCTTAAAGTGCAATCCAAAAGGTAGATCTACCTACCTGCAAACTGGCCAACTGAGTTTTATGGCATGGCCCTCACATGCTCATAGCTATCTTGGTTAGGAACTTGACACAAACATAGAGGATCAGAAAAACATAATCATACATGGAAGGACTGTTAGAAGTATCGGAGAAAAAATTAAGATGCCCAACAACATCTTAAGTTTATAAGGTCTTAAAACCAGTAATCACATTCAAGACAAGAAAACAGCAAGAGTATGCAGCTCAACTGACGTTGTCATGAGCACATGTAACCAAACTTAAAACAAATTAACAACTTTTGAGTACATCTACACAAACACATGGTAACATCTGATTGCCAATTAAACATACCTTCATCGTTGAACTTGTCCCAGTCTTCATCCCAATCAGCAGCTCCCTCTTGTATCCCGGGTTGCCAACCTTAAAGAACACAATTTACAAAAAAATGGTTAGTTAAATATCAATATAAAACTAAAGAAGCAAACTGACAAATGTTATGCAGAGGATGTGCACCTGAAAGAAAATATAATCACGAGAAACAAATATGCTCTCCATTAAGCATGGACATATTATATTAACAATAATCAAGCTCAGTTCATGTTGTTAGAATCTGCTGGTTGAACTTCATACATTAACAATAAACAAGCTCAGTTTCTGCTATTAAGAGTTTGCTGATTCTATGGTTCCCCGTCAAAAGATGAACAAAATGCCATTTTTACATGATTATTCAATTCATCCTACCCATCTTAACAGATTCATCAAATATTAATGTCATCTTATGGAACAAATTTAAGTAAAAAATCATGCCTGATAATATGCAACAATAAATGTATGCATGACATGACAATGGTAATAGTTAACAATAGTGACTCAAGGTTCCTGCGTTCATAATTTTTTTCCCCAACAAGAAAGGGGCAAAAGAACATCTCCCAGAAAGGTTACCCATTCCCTTGCTCAAAGGGTCAGGATACATAAAACTTCATCAACTGATATTTGGTGTAACTCCCTTTCAGGAGGAATAAACAAGTAACCTCTTTGAAAAGCAGATTAAAGAGAGATTGGAAAAGAAAGAATAACGCATTACATACATATAGATATATAATATCAGATAATGTACATAGGTGTGGCCACAATCACAAACACACATATAGAAACAAATGCAACCTAGAGAGAGAGAGAGAGTCGCAATCATCAAGCAAGTTGTTTTTACGACACGTCAAACTGACAGTAAGCCTCTATATTGGTGCCGAATTTGTACCCAAGGTAACTATGGGCAAGACAATGTACCAAAGAACCCAAAGGCGGTATGCAACTAGAGCAACCTTTTTAGTCATGCAGCTTAAGCTTGTACAACCAAGGAGCACCTTCTGATTAGATAAGAGCCTTAAGACTAAAATGGAACAATTTGGTACAATCATACAGGGATTGCATTCATCTATGGAATATTGATCCAAGAAGACACTCCCACAACAATACAACACACAGAAGAACAGAGGATAACTATAATACATGGAGCATATAGCAATAGTTTAGACACATTAAACTCCAAAATGATGATCCATACTCTTCACCGCGACCTATACATCCAAAATATAAAGAACAAAGATATAGTGGTTTGATAAGTTTATGCATCACGAATGGCCAACTACTTGGTTGACGCACTTCCACATCCATTGGTTGTGTCTGATTGGTCCATTATTCCACGATTGGCCCCCACTAGATGATCAGTGTAAATCGACATCATAATTAACAGTTTAGCAGCTTAGCTAGGTCACAATAGCATATTAATGAAAGTACAAATTCTCACAATTTGTAAATGACATTCCATGTCAATAAATATCCAAGATTTTGCGTTTGGCATTAGACATTTTTCTCCATACTACCTCCATATTAGTCTCCAGAAGACCAGAAAATAATAAAAAGGACATCAGTTAGAGACAACTAAATGCTTTATGGCCCAAGTGTATAACTCAAAGAAAATAAGGGTCCATTTGGATACATTTTCTGAAATTTCTTTCTGAAAATATTTTCAGAGATAATGTTATAAAGTTATTTTTTGGATATATTGAATATACAGATTCTGAGTTTACGTTTGGTTACTTTCATCTGAAAAATAGTTTTCTGAAGAAAAAAAACTAAATTTTTGTTTGGTAAGTTTTTTTCTGAACTTGATTTTTAAGCTGTCATCTGTCACAGTCTGTGTCCACACCCACCATATTAATTTTTTAAGCTATGTCCGCTCCCCACGGACGACCCCTCAGCCTCACCAGCTTAGGAGGGGGGCCAGGTCGAGCATCTCAACAGCAGCCAGGGCCCTAAGGTCAAGGAGGCCCCATGCCTCTAGAACTGTAAGTCGTGCCTATAAAACGGCGGCTAGGTCACGGACAGCGAGTTCGAGGGGCCAAGTCGACCGCGATCTCGACGGCGGCTAGGGCCCTGAGGTCAAGGAGGCCTCGTGCCTCTGGGACGACGGCCAGGTCACGGACGGCAAGGTCAAGGATGGGGGCCAGGTCAACTGCGGCTAAGTCGAGAAGGGGGGTGAGGTCGACCGCAGCCAAGTCGAGGAGGGGGGCCAAGTCGACCGTGATCTCGACGTCGGACAGATCCGAGCCTTGGCTATGATCTCGACGGGTCGAGGAGGTGGGCCAGATCGAGGAGGGAGGCTAGGTCGATCGCGGCCAGCACGACGACCAGGGCTCGGAGGCCGAGGACAATGACCTTGTACGACTCCTTCCTCTTCTTCTTCTTCCTCTTCTTCTTCTTCTTCGACCTGGTTTTGCGGCTGGTTTAGCGGGAGAGAGAAGAAAAGAGGTTCTAGAGAAAGACAGTACAAAGAGTTTGGTGGAGAGAGAAACCAAAATGAAAAAGAGTTTGGTGGGGAGAGAAACCAAAATGAAAAAAAAAAATCACTCCGGAAACAGATTTTTTTTCTATTCCCTGAAAAGTGCGTTTAAAAACAGTTTTGGAAAAAAAATTCTAAACTACACATTCTGAGCAGTAACATCCAAACGCAGTCTTCCATGCTTTTGACGTTAAAACTCATAATATTGAGTTTAAAAACTCAACCAAACAGGCCCTAAGTCTGTTAAATCTATTTGTGTAAAGTAATGGGAACATTGAAGGCAAATCAAACAGTAATTTGCACATGGAGAACCTCAGCTAGATCATTACAGTACCTATTATCATGAAAAAGACAGTAAGCAATATCTTATATGTGCAAACTGTATGTGATAATAGATAGTAAATTTCATAGTATATGTCCACTCTTACAACTTACAAGGTTGTAGCCTCGTTTCTGCGCAGTGTCATCCTATCTCACAGTGCAGCACTAAGACGCATGAATGACAACCAAGGTTCACGTAATAATGTTTTGGCAGGCTACCTAACTAAAATGATAATGCACTAGAAGTTGTACATTCACCCATTTCCCTGAAGGCTTCAATGATTATAAGAATCTTAACATGTATCCAGATGCTCACCAGCACTACTGAAAACCTTGACAAAAAAGGGGGAGATAGGAGAAAGATATGTATACTCCATTTAGCAACTTTAGAAGAAAGCTGCTACGGATAGCAGAAAAGTCTGTATTCAGATGAAACATTTATCACCCCTTTAAAGGTATGCAGAAGCTCAAATATAGCATCTTACTGATGATTGCACTTCTACAAGAACATAGATGAATCCAGCAACCTAACAAAATTGGGCAGCTAGGGAATTATTCTCATACAAGAAAAGTACGTACACCTACTGATAGGTATCTGTGTACTCCTAATACTCCAGAATTGCAAGGAAGGTATAAGCACTTGATGGAAAAGAGGAGCAATTTAGCCATTACCCAGCTGGTTCTTGGAAGGGGGCGCAAAAAGGAACAAAAGCCTATTTATTCCCAAACTATAATATTAAAGGAACCAAGCCACTGAAGGCATCTTCTTAAAAGCACCAAAGGGATTACCATTGCCTACAATAGGTTAAATGTCTGAGATCCATCATAATGTTTAGAGCAACAATGCCAATCAAATGAAACATGAGAGATTCAACCAACATGTGAAGAGCACTTAATTATGTGTTCTACTGACAAATGTTATCATGATATGTATCTCATTAAGAGTTCATAAGTGCCTTATTATCCTTCAATTATCACCGTAACAGATTTTATTCATTTTATCATTGACTACGCACTTAGTACAGCCCATCACATAAGCAGTTAACCAAATTCAGTTCAACTCTGCCTTAAGACAAAAGGTGTTTCGACTTTCCAGAATCCCATAAGATTCAGTCTCAAAAGAGATGTTCTCAATTTTTTCACAAAACACACAAACAACTTCCCAAATAAAAGCTCTTTTTTTTCTTTTCTTTTTTTTTCTTTTTTTTTTTGGGGGGGGGGGGGGGGTGAAGGTACTAATATAGACTTACGACTGGTTAAAGCAAGAAAAACTTAAAAACTTGACAAGCAAACGTATAATTATGAATTGGTAGGCGAGGAAACTAAGAAAATATAACTTTAGATTCCAGGTTATCTTCGTCACATTACAATAAATTATTAAACACAATTTTCCTGCCAGAAGAATTCAAATAGAAATATGGAATTAAACAGATTTATAGAACTAAACCTAGAAATAATATAACCAGTAAAACAAACTACCTCTACTTTGAGGATTATACAAATCAACTATATAAAATATGAACTAGTAGAGAAGAAATATCGACTAGTGTAAGATCAATAGTACCAAAGGGAAGCTCAACCAATGAAGTTGGCTTGGCACGTAAACCATACTGTTTGCATCGTTCATTCAAAGTTTTCACTAATTCGTCAAGCTCAGATTGTATTTGATCAGCCCGATCCTTGAAATGAAAGACAGAAGAGTAAGCCAAGTATCCAAGCATACCAGCAGGAAAAATAGAATAGGAGACTTCTACCTTAAGGACACCATCTGCAGCTCCACCTTGTTCCATTTTTACTATTGCATTGTACAATTCCATTTTCTTTTCCTAAGAACAAACCCAGTAATTAAGTGAAATCGTGTACAATAAGAAAAGATAAATGTTCGCATCATGAAGACAAGCTACAAGCAAGCATCTACCTGAATATCACGAAATGTAGCCTCGTCTAGTGTCATCCTTGAAGCAACATCTCCTGCAACCTGTTTATACTTATCTTCATATTTTCTCGCCAATACTTCCACCTAAAGAATGCAAGAAATACAGTCAAAGACGAAGCCAAACGAAGTGTCTAACACTGATTCACCATTTTATGAAGCATGCACCATCTCCTAAAAGAATATCTAGTGGGAGATAATGGATTACAAATCATAGCGGATAAATCCAAGAGAACAGATTGTTGCCCGCATCATATCATTCTCAAAATTACTTGATACAATACGATAGTCAATCCAGATGAAGTAGTTGCCTAAGCTGTTGCAAGAAGAAATTGTTTCACCAACCAAGACATGCCTCTCTTTTTGGGGAAAAAAAAGAAGCAAATTGCATTTATTTGCACTTTAAGTTGCTTAAAGGAAAGCTTTGATCAAACTTCTCACTCTTTTCCACGCAAGTTTTCTAGTGGCGTGTGAAACCAACAGCTTGAACCATCAGATAAACCACAATAGCAGCAGAAAACTCCTCTCTTCTTAATAGATGGGAATAAGGATGCTCTATTAGTGCATTGTCCTCCTTAGACTACAAGTCTTCTACCTAGAAACAGCTAGAGATTTCAACATCACCTGTTTCACCCACAAAAAGGTGGTCTCAAGGTTGTAAAAGGCGTTAGGCGATAGGCGGATGGGCACCGGAAGCCTAGCCCGCCGGTTAAAACAAAAACAAAAATCCTGCTGAAAATTGCGGCAAGTGTCCATAAAATCCCAAAGCATGCGTAGTTGGGAGTTGGTTTGGGGGGGGGGGGAGCGCCTAGGCTGGGCGTCGCCTAGGCTGATGTTTAGAACAGTGGCTGGCCTCAAAGACCAAGGCAGCATTGCTAGCTCTATGATCCACCCATCTCTACATGCATCATCACATGGTCCAATGGCTGCCGAGTTCCATCCTTCCCCAAACTCAATCTTCCTCCTAGATTGCCATTTTACATAGTCCTCTCCTTGAAGTCTTACTCCTAGACGGAAAGGATGCCCCCCCCCCCCCCACCCACCCAACACACAGCGCAAAATGCGTTATGGTGTGCTCCTATACATTCCATAGGCATTTTTGACAACCGGTAATAAGGATACGAACAAGGGAATAGAGCACACTACTTCCAATAGCCTTTCAGCTTTCGCCAAATACTTCAATTACATACGCGCAAACATAATAGGCCTGCAAAATTTTCACACAGAGTACCCTCTTTATAATACTCTGCTGTGCAAACATTTGGCCAATGGACTATGGTGTGTGTTGAAAATATTGAACTTACAGCAGGTTAATCTATAATGACATATCCTAAGATATCTAGGTGCTATTTAAGAGTGCTACTTTAAGTGTAGCGTTCGGCTACTGCTGGGCCACTCAACCTAGGACACTTCAACCTCAAATTAGCACTGCATAACTATTTCTCCAGTAGTGCAAAGATTCACAGAACATCCATAATATAAAAATTCACTAGGTGCAACATATGCTATTTATATTTCAAACAGAAAAGGATCTACTTTGATCCTTCCAGTTGAATCAAATAGAACAAGTTTCGCATAGAGGCTGTTTGGTTCGGCAAAGTGATACGAAGTGAAAAATCCAGACATTTTGCGTACGCATGCTTTTCCAATTCTTTCGTTTGGATGCTTTGAAGATGTGGAGGTTAGGAGTGGAAAATCCTAAATTTTGGTGTTTGGGTGGTTGTTGAAGTGAGTTGAAAAATGTAACTTATTGCAGTTCTTATGATTTGGAAAGTGTTAAAAGTAGAGAGGACTAATCCTCCAGCCAAGCGCACGAAGTGGGAACGAGGATTTCACACTTCACAAAAAACCACTTCGGAGAAAGAGAAAAACTCCTATGTCAAAATGAGGATTTAGTGGCAGACAAGATTTACTGTACATGTCACTTCAGAGTAAACCTTGTCCGCAACCAAACATGTGAAGCGGGACGAAGTGGACCCAAATCCGAATTTAGGCCACTTCACTCCCCCAAATCAGTGAACCAAATACCCCCATACTGTAAGCTGGAGAGCAACCTAACAAATCAACTTAGAAAATTAGAAATAATCCTTATATGCTGATGAACACTGACCAGTAGAATGATTATCAAAAGCGGCTAGGCAGATATGGTTCCAAATAAATGTCCTTATGTCTCCCTAGCATCAAATGTGAAGGACGAATAGACTAAAGCCAGTGAAATGCTCCTTTTGATAAAGTTGAGACATTATCTATTCCGGCATCTGTAAGTATATTAAGTATATTGCCGTCTTCACTACCCCAAAATTTTGGAATAAACTCCGTACAATATTAAAATTTACTAACAAAAAGAAGATAAAATATTTAAGTTTTTAACGCATGCTTTACAGAACCAAAGAAGAATATTCTAGCACTGTTATCAAAAAGAACAGGTCAGAGATCAATGTTATCATTCGAGATGGTTTAAAATAAAAACACCTTGGTGTGATCAAAATAACCCCTGATAACAATAATTATAGTAATTATCGATAAGTGCTTCCGACATCCGTACTAGAACAGTCACATACTCATGGCATCACAAAAGAACTAGCAATCAAAGAAAAAAGGAATTATGTACACATCAATCCAGAAAGGTTAAAACAGATCCAGAATCCAGTAACAGATTTAAGAGTATTACCTCACGTTTGTCAGCAGACACCCTTTCTGTGATTTCATTCAGTCTGTTGTCGCACCTACTTTTGTAAAGAACCTAATACACAAAATAATATATTAGCCTACAAAAGAAATATGCTGTACAAACCAGAATGCAACTAACATATTATGGCTACAAAGACTAAAATATTAAAGAACATATGAGATAAAATACATGTCACTTATTAATTAGTCAAAAACTTTAAGAATATCAAAGAAATTTAGTACGATATTACATGTTGACATTTCAATTTTAATGGAGTAATTAGTTGGACAGTGCATCATATAATATACCTGATGAACACAGAAGAAAGAAACGCGAGTTTAGGGTTGATACGTTTCAAAAGCAATATTTTCACTGTAGATGCCATATTACGGCAAACACACCTCCCACAATAAATCATGCACCAGAATAACTTTGTTGTTGTATTCACTTCAGTCAGCTCTAAGAACACGACCTGAAGTACACCATCAGAGAGCAGGAGAGGTGAGCATTTTTGGAAATGGTGGAGATGGCATGTTTAAGCTCCAAGCCAAGCCAAGCCATCCATCTCTCTCCTTGCCTTTATTCTTATGCAAGTAAAGTAGGTTAAGACATCACTCCATGGATATGATACTCTCACCCTCAAACAACAGTGATCCAAGAAGGAAATCAGGAAATGTAGGTAATAGGTCTAACAATGTGTGGCTATGTTTCTGATATGGAGATATTCCATATTAGGGGGTAATAGGTCTAACATGTAAAAGCTAAATCTAGAGATCCATGATTATATTTTGTAGAATGTTTACTTTTCAGGAAAATTGAGGCTGCCATGAAATTTGTGTTAATGAAACCACCTATGGATCTCTATTTAAAGAGCATCTCTCCTTTCACCCATATCGTGTGGCCGATGTTGCACTAAATGTTCCATTTACATTTTTTTTTCCTTTACATATGAAATGCTCTCCCAGCCATGTGCTGCATACAGTTATGAAGTTTGCTACTTCCCTTTTATTTTTTATAGAAGCAATATAAGTGAGAAATTTTAAATAACATCAAGAGCAAAAGGAAACTCACAAGTTCTTGCATCTTAGTCCGATAATACTCTGTTTTCTCTCTAGAATCAAGGATCTCCTTCTCCAATTCTTGGACCTTCCATCAACCAAAAGGTGAGGAAACTTCAGTTTGTAATGTCATGACACTATTAAAACATAGAGAAAACAATACCAAAAAGTGCAGGTGAATCATGATCAAATAGGTTTTGTTTAATTAAGTAATTAAAAGACAGGAAACACAACCATGTACCAGTTAATGGAATTAACACATTTGAGGCACTAACTTTCGTTCCTAACTAAACATTCTCAAATTTTTAAAAGTGAAATTCAAAACACCTTACACTAATTTTACAATAGTCAATAAATACTCAAGGCACATAACAATATGGTGGATACATATTGATAATTCGGTATTGACCAATCAATGGTATTGAGAGGACGTTCAGGCATCAGTCTTGCCACTGGGGCTTGTAGCTAAAACACCATAACATGATTCAAAACTAAATGTGACAGTGAATATGAGCATGTATTTTACACATACTCTCTAACGTAGTTTTCTTCTTTCTTTTTTTGGCACAACACCCCTCCTAGGAAGCACCGACGTTTGAAAATTGTTGATACTCACCAGACGCTCCAAAATACACTAGGAGTCCATGACACACCAAGATAGGTGTCGTGTCCATGTCGCCATGTCCGTGTCGTGTCAAATCAGTGTCCGTGCAACATACCACTGAATAAGCTATTTTAACTATAAAAAAATGAGGTTTATTCAATGAATGGGTAGTAATACACATTTAGCACAAATAAGCCTTTGATTTCTCATGTATACCTTTTAATACAACATTTTGCACAATTGAAAAATGTATGTTAATGTTTCACATTGTATAATCCTTATACACATGTAATCTTTGAACTCGTGAGACACTATCATGTTTACCAATTGCAAGAGGTAATAAAATGTCTATACATTGCTTTCCAAGTTAGCATGTGCATGAACCTTTACGGTTTCAGAATATGTAGTACTGAGAAAAGGTAAAATAGTAATAAATATATTAGTAGATCTACTAGTTCTGAGTATAATAAGGAAAAGAAACTGAAAGAAAGTTTGAATGGAAGAAGAGGGTTCAAATAGCTGATCCCAAAACTTTTAGGATAGAGATTTTGGTTGTTGCCCCCCCCCCCCCCCCCCCCCCCCCCCTCCCCAACCAAAAAAACCCCACAAATATGATTCAAAATCATATAAACTGACAAACAAAAACCAATACCAAGAATGACGTAATGAAATATGGTTCGAATAAAATGAAATAATAGTAATAAAAATGAATTTTATTTAGTAAAAATCCAGAAAGTAAAATACTTTTTTCTCTGAATCAGATGCATCTTGGAACTTCGAGTCAAGTGCACTCTGCTCCTCCTTGCTAAGTTGGTTCACCAGATGCTTCTCCAACACAGGTACTCTTGACTTTGGTGGCTGCCTTTCCACAGTATCCTCAGAATGAGATGGGATTGGAGCTTGCGGTGGCTTCATACCGCTAACAGACATTGCAGGCCTTGGGCCAGACATTACTTGTTGATTGATCCCTGATCCAGAATGATTGTAAAACACACGTGTAAACCACAAATGTACCTAGCAAGACGAGCTTGTCTTAAGGTGTAGGTGGGTTTTTATTTATCAGGCTATTAATCTCAACTCATCAGCAAGTAACTACATTCTCAGGTCAGGAATGGTAAATACCAGGATTTTGCTGCCAAGAAGAACTGTTATATGCAGTTGAAGGCTGGCCAGTCGACGGTGCCATCTCATCTAACCTTAGGTTGTTTGGAAGTACGGCCGGAAGAGGGCAGCCTTCCCGGTACCGCTCCATCAAGTAAAGGGCAGTACAGAACTCCCTCAATGAAAGCATGCTATCATTATCCTGGTCAGATAAGTCCCAAACCTGCTTTAAGACCTCTGGGAGAGAAAAGACACAGAATCAGAAAAACTACAAATAGAAGCTAATAACATCAACAAAAACTATCTTGCT
Organism: Iris pallida; assembly: GCA_029216955.1. Classification (NCBI taxonomy): domain Eukaryota; kingdom Viridiplantae; phylum Streptophyta; class Magnoliopsida; order Asparagales; family Iridaceae; genus Iris; species Iris pallida. The sequence goes on along the minus strand of JANAVB010009398.1, from coordinate 15,984,270 downwards.
TCTAAAGCAAAATACTCTGCAGCCGAGTGCTGCAGTAAAACAAAACAAACTGCAGTTTTACATCTGCTACGTAACCAATAGCAAGCACCGATAATCTTAGTAAGTTCTATATCACAAAATTATCATGTAAAGGAGAAGATTCAGTGAAAAGAAGACATAAAATGTGAATCGGAGACGTTTTTTGTTCAAGAAAAACAACAGCCTATGTCAGTTCTCTGTGGTCACTAAAATGGCAGATCGTAAAGTGCTCAACTTATTTTTGAAACTTGAAAAGAAGCAGTTATAAACTTATACATGAGACCATATGGAGCCTCACATATGAATGTTGTTCCTAGAACTGTTTTCATCTTTCCCCTTTCTTTCTTAGTTCAGAAGACTTTTTGATGGTCAACCTTGGTTGCACGAGCTAAACCCGTGTAATAAGCAAGGAAAGTTCCCATAAGTACCAGCTGCACTTCTAGGACCTAGAGCAAGCACATATCTAGCTCGTAGTTCTTTCACCAAGAAGTAATTATGTGTTATTAAAGGTTTGACTACAATTTGAAGTATTGGTTAGTGACACTTTGACATCTTCTCAATTTAGAACCGCCATCTAGGTTGCATAGACACGGAAATGGGCATGATCTAGGTTGTGAAAAGCGCTAGGACGGACACCTTCTGCCTAGCGCCTAGCCCACTTAGGCGGGTGGCTAGGCGGCCGCCTAGATCTGGGCGGTTCACAAAAATAAAAAGAATCCAAAAAAATCTACTAAAAAATGCGTAAAAATCCATAAAACTCCAAAACATGCATAATTGGATGTCAGGGGGATTAGGCGGACACCTAAGTGGGCATCGGGCGGGCACCCGGCGCCTAGGCGGACGCCTTTTAGAACAAAGGGCATGATACGGATTCAGAATACGGCATTTTACAAATTTTTGGGATACGGGTACGGCATGAGTATGGATATATGTAGTGTACACATAAACACATTTATATGCATATTCTATACACGAGATCTTAATAATATCTATATATAAGCATGTATTGAAAGTAATTAAGTTCCAAAAAGTTTTAGAAAGGATTTACTGTAAAGACATGTTGCTTTCTCATACTCAATTACGTTTGACATGATCACTTACATGCCAAAATTACTTTTAACTATGTTTTGGGTCCTTCTGGAGCCTGTACCTGGGCAAACCATATCCGACAGGAGTGTCAAGTAAGTACTGTGTCTTAAACGTGCCGGATACAGGTATGAGCACGGACACGGTCCTCCTGAGGAGTATCCGTGCAACATAGACCGCCACCAGAGTGGCATTCCATATTTGTTGGAAGGGTTAGCAAATTATAATGATAAATATGGTCATAAATTTAATAGTGAAACAAGGAACAACACGCTATAAAGGCAAAAGCCGAAAGCAGCATTCATGAGTGTCGGTCTACCTCTAGGAAGCCTCCAACTCAGGAACAGGTTGCGTGCTTCTTCGCCGGTAATCTTTCCGTCCCTATCCTTGTCTACCTTCACAAACACAGCAGTATATTTCTGAACATCGGACTGCGTCATCCTTGGCCACTGAAGCTGAGGTCCACCGGGCGCAGGAGCGACCGGGCCAACTGAAGCATTCGAAGCCATTGATGTCGGAGCGCTCATGGATCTTTGGTTCAATTGCATCTGACTGGCAACAGAAGGAACAGAAGCCGCGCTCTGCAAGTGGTTAGGTTGGCCCGGCCTAACAGAATTCTGAGATCCCAAGGCGTTACTAGACAAGTTTGCAAACGCAGAAGCTTCCGTTTTAGGCTGAGGAGCTGCAGAGAACAAATCTCCCCCGAACACAGAGTCGGGCGATGAGAAGCCATTTCCGGATACTACCAAAGATCTCTCATTAGCATTAGCATTAGCATTAGCATTAGGAGCCGGTTGGGTAGGTTGGGTAGACGACACGACTAGATCGAGAGATCTCGGCTGGGCCGAGGCAGCGGGAGCAACGGGAGTTGCTCCCGGTTGCGGCAGGGCCGCTCCGGGTTGACCGGCCGGAGCGGCGCCTCTCGCGGGAGGAGCCTGAGCTCCGCCGGGCCTACCGCCGAACCAGTCGGTGGACAGGTTGGGCGTGCCCGAACTGGGAAACCGCGGGCCGGCCGCATTGCCTGCCGGCATACGAACCGAGGCGGCACCCGGCGCACCCTGAGTCGGCCTCATCATTTGGTTGTTTGGGAACGGGAAACTCTGCTGCTGCTGCTGTTGCTGCTGATTCGGAAGCAGCTGTGGGGCCCTGATACCGGGATTCTGGAACCCGCCCATCTGAGCCGCAGCAGCCGCTGGGGGCGGCGCGGCGGGACTCGACTGCTGCGCCGAAGGGGCGGCGGGTGCGGGGGGTCCTATCTTCGGCGGAGGGATCTTCGCCGCGGCGGGACCGAACAGCGCGGCCTTGACGATGTCCGGCGTGAGCTCGCGGCCGCTCTGCGCGACAGTGACGAGCCTCAGCGCGTTGTAGAACTCCGGGCGGCCGAGGAAGTTGCTCTGGTTCTGGTTGGCCAGCGTCCATATCTGCAGGAAGAAAAAACCTAAATTGCTCGGATCTGCGAGTGGATCTATGAGTTTAGAAGAAGAAAGGGAAGGAGGAGGACCAGCGCGAGGACGGGTTTGGGCAGATTGGAGCCCTGGAAGAAGGCGACGGCCTCGGCTCCGCTGATCTTCCCGTCCTGGTCCAGATCGGCTCTCCTGAAGTATTGGTCGAACACGTCCATGGCTGCTCCTCTTTGGTGGAGAAGAAGGGATTTTGGATCCCAATTGGAAGGACACGGAAGAAGAAATTATGAATTTGGGGTTCTTTGGAAGGATCCAGAGAGAGGGGGAGGGGGAAGAGATTTTTGTTGGGAGTGATTTGGGGATTTGCGACAAAACGGGGAGAATGAATAATAATATAATAATAAGGGGGTGATATCAAGATGGCTCATCAGGCCCATTTACTTTTTGGTGGGTAGATGCCCTCCCGTCTGGCCTAGGCGGACACAGCACTAGCTTGGTCTTAGTTACAACTTACAAGACGGAATCTATTTTGGAAAAAGTGCCTATTACTATCGAGATACCATTAACTATGGTTTTTTTTACAGAAAATTTTATAGAGAGGGATATATTTTCTCTAAGGTACCGTTTGGGAATGGTGGAAAATGGGAGGAAGGAAAAAGTTGAGGGAAAAGTGAGAGAAAAATTTTAAATGATGGTGTTTGGAAAGGGGGAGAGAACATGGGGGAGAAAAATTTGAGAGGAAAAAGTAGGTGGGTCCCACCAAAAAATTTTCCTCCCAAATGTGGGAGGAAAATGGAAAGAGATGAGAGAAATTTGAGTGAATTTACCCCACCACCCCTCAAAAAGTTAAAATTAAATCATCATTTGAGAATACCAAGGAGGAAATAGTAATTATACCTATATCCATAAACAAATAAAAAATTATTTTTAAACTTTTCCTTCCCCTACTTTTTGTCCATCCAAACAAAGGAAGGGAAAATTAACTTTCCTCCATTTTCCTTCCCCTCCATTTTCCTTCCCCTCAAATTTTTCTCTCCCTCCCCCCAAATGTTCCCAAACACAGTGTAAGGTGGAAGGGTGGAAAATGGGAGGAAGGAAAAAGTTGAGGGGAAAGTGAGAGGAAAATTTTAAATGATGGTGTTTGGAAAGGGGAAGAGAACATGGGGGAGTAAAATTTGAGAGGAAAAAGTAGGTGGGTCCCACCAAAAAATTTTCCTCCCAAATGTGGGAGGAAAATTGAGAGAGATGAGAGGAATTTGAGTGAATTTACCCCCACCACCCCTCAAAAAGTTAAAATTAAATTATCATTTGAGAATACCAAGGAGGAAATAGTAATTATACCTATATCCATAAACAAATAAAAAATTGTTTTTAACTTTTTCTTCCCCTACTTTTTGTCCATCCAAACAAAGGAAGGAAAAGTTAACTTTCCTCCATTTTCCTTCCCCTCCATTTTCCTTCCCCTCAAATTTTCCTCTCCCTCCCCCCAAATGTTCCCAAACACAGTGTAAATGGCGTGTAGGGGGATGCATTTGAAGGAATTGTGTTGGGGGGTCCGGGCGCCAACTCAACTGGAGCCCAATATTGGGCTCCAGTTCAACTGGAGCCCCATTCCACGCTCCTCCAGAGTCCAATGTTGGGCTCAAGTTGAGTTGGAGCCCCACTCCTTCTCCCGCTCATTCATGTGGAGACCCCCTCCACCCCTTCTTTTGAAGGATTTTTTTCTTTTCTTTATTTTTTTCTTTTTCTTTTCTTTTTCTTTTCCATATTTCTTTTTTTTTTTGAAAAAAAAATGTGACATCTGCAACGGTCATATTTGTAACGGTCATATTTGCAACCGGCAAATTCTGATTACACATGCGTGGTGCGCCCCACCATTGTCGATAAGCATCGTTTCCGTTAACTGTTTCAAAATTAAAACTGTTATTAGTTAGAAATATTGAAAAGGTTTTTACAATGTATAATATACATGAAACTTACGTTCTTCTTCGGATATGGGATGGCGAGACATATTTGTTATATTGTAATTTTCGTATCTAGCTTCCCAACCAGGCAGAATACTTTGTATACGAGATCTTGCTTTTGCACGAGAATAGTTACTCGGTGGTGGAGGTATGGGAATAGTTTGAACTAGTAAAAATTGTCGCAGAACACGATCTGCGGGATGATGCATGATTTTGTAGTCGCATATAATGTAATATCTGTGCAAACTATTAGTAAAAGCCGTCCGTTGAATTTCAGGAGCATTCGGTCCAACAAAATATGGAAACCATGAAACCTATATCATCGTAGTATAAAATAAGTAAATAAAACAGAAACCGACTGGTATCTATAATACATGATTCTATAATCAATTTTTACCTCGTGTTCATGCAGCGAGTCAAATTGGACTCGATAAATAGAGGCCGACTGGTATCTGCAATGAGCATGGTCTACATGTCTAACCGTCCATCGACTCGCTATCGGAAATATACCATCTTCACGGCTAAAACTTGAAATTGGTCGGCCGATTGTAAAGTGTTCATAAGACCAGACCTAACATCATATGTTTAACACATTTAAAAATAAATTTATAAAATATCAATCGTCGATAAGGGTTGCGACAAATACCTGTAACAACATCATGCATCCACACAAACTGACTGGACATTTATTCCCACTTATTTTGACAAATTCTGTTAGGGAGGTATACAAATATGCTAATACTGCCGCTCCCCATGCATGTCCAGTCCGCTCGTACAAATTTGCCAGTAAGGGTAAATACCGAACACTCACCTTATCTCCGGTGGCATTTGGAAATAGTATTGCACCACACATTGCAAGCAAATATGCTCGCGTACAACAAATAATCTGAAAGACAAATCTACTAAGTTAAAAATATACTCAGAACTAACGAATAAAATATATGTCCGAGTTTTATACCCTTTGCTCGTTCACGACGATCGGACCGTTTTCTGTACGGTTAAGAAACATGAAGTTTTTTCGTAGCCAACTAATTGTAGTGCTAGAGCGATTATCGGTCGGAGGAGCAGGGACTCCAAGATATTGCTCGATAATTGCACTAGTGGAACGGGTATCATGTGGCTCTGAGAAATATACAGGCTCACCTGCAAGCAAGATTAAATTTAATTCTTCAAATACAAAAATCAAGATACAAGATTTAACTTTACGTTTGAATGATTATACCTATGATAGGTAGTCCTAGTATGTAGGCCACATCATATAGCGTAACTGTCATCTCTCCGACGGGAAGCTGAAAAGTATTACGGTGGGGCCACCACCGTTCTGCCAAACTAAATAACAAGTCTCTGTCGTGTTGAAGGAATTCTATATCGTCGATATAGTTGAATCCAAAAGACTGAACCAAAGCCTTTTGTTGTACTATTAGCTCCCATTTCGCTTGGTTCGGATCATCTTTTACATGTCGCCATGCACCATGTTCTCGAGTACGTGCTTGAGCGGGATAGTCATATAACTAGAAACAAAATAATTACAAAGTAAATAACGTATTCAGATTTATTAATAATTCAAAATTAACTCAAATATAGTTATAAATTACCTCTCCAGAAAAAACGAGTCGAGATGTATGTGTCTCACGTTCTTGTCTTTCTCTCTCGGTCGTCGGTCCACCGGGAATGCGACTATCATTTCGTTCTGCCATTCTCTTCGTCTTCTTTTTCTTCTTCTTCTTCTTCTTCTTCTTCTTCTTCTTCTTCTTCTCTCTCTCTCTCTCTCTCTTATGCCTTCTACGTTCTGTTCGTTCTACTCTATATATAGGAAAGAAAGGAATAAAATAAAAAAAAAAGACAAGAAAAAAAAAGCAAAAGCAAAAGCAAAAGGAAAAGAAAAGAAAAGAAAAGAAAAAGAAAAAGAAAAGAAAAAGAAAAAATAAAGAAAAGAAAAAAAGTCCTTCAATAGAAGGGGTGGAGGGGGTCTCCACGTGAATGAGCGGGAGAAGGAGTGGGGCTCCAACTCAACTGGAGCCCAACATTGGGCTCTGGAGGAGTGTGGAATGAGGCTCCAGTTGAACTGGAGCCCAATATTGGGCTCCAGTTGAGTTGGCGCCCGGACCCCCCCAACACAATTCCTTCAAATGCATCCCCCTACACGCCATTTAGAGAAAATATATCCCTCTATAAAATTTTCTGTTTTTTTAGGGGCACCACAACTTCTACTAGGGGACAGCCCTTACTTAGGGGGCAGCCCAAAAAGTGGAGATTTTACTAGGGGCAGTCCACATTTTACTAGGGGGCAGCCCAACCCCCCAAACTCTCATTTCCTCCCCAAACCCCAATTTTCTCTCTCTCTCCTCCAAAAGAAAAAAAAAAGAAGAGCTCTCTCTCCCTCTCCCAAAACCCTAGTCTCTTCTCCTCCACCACTCTAATCCTAATTCCTCCACCAAATTTCTTTCAAGAACACTCCTACATTCGACGAGATGACACGCAAGTCGAAGAAATCGGATTCTAGGTACGTTCTTCCCTAATTTCTTCTATAATTTTCTACATTTTATTTGAAACCCTAGAATAGTTTTAATTATCTAAAAACTTTTGATAATTTAGGTTTAGAATGTCTTTAGGGTTTATGAATGTCATTTTCGAATACGACAAACCCATAATTTTTCTTCAAACCCTAACCCTAGAAAACGATAAACTAGCGAGTCGTTTGTCTGTTGGCCCTGAGTACAGTAGGACTGCCAAGCATGTGGCAGTCCACATGTAAACAAGGACTGCCAGAGTCCTGGCAGTCCTCTTTCAATAGAGGACTGCCAGGACTGTGGCAGTCCTTGTGTGCAATTGGACTGCCACATGCCTGGCAGTCCTACTGCACTCAGTTTTAGTTGTGGTCTGGGGGTGGGGGATATATAGGGGATAACAGTTCTATTTTAGTTTACATTATTTATTAACTATACGGTCGCACAATCCATTGTTCTATAGGGGTAACAGTCCTCCGGACGCACCAAAAAGAATATGCCCCACCGCGTCAAAGCGGAAGGAACGCGCGGAACGTCCTCTTGAGCGTCCGATTACAAACCTAGATGGCCGACTGCAGCGAGGACTACTTGCCGTACTTTCGGCGGGTCGGACATCCTAAGTTGTTGAACCCTACAAACCCGGGTCCCGAGGCCGTAGTAGCTGTTGGAAATCTTCATTCGAAAAACATCTTGTATGTTTCATTGGTGAAGATGGTGAGTTCCGCATTAGTAATTAGTTTGAGATTTTCATGTTTGTAGACTAAATTCAATTATACTTTCATTTACAGTCTAGAAGGGCGAAGGAACTGGCCAAGACACTTCGGAGCGCTTGCCAAAGTGATACTAGTGTCTTGGTCGACACTAGTGCCTTGGTCGCCAACGAGCTTGAGCGCATCGACGACGAGGTTGAGTTCCCATTTATGCGTAATGCGGAGTCTCGTTCGAAGGCCCGCCATTATATGTAGTATGATTGTTTGATTATCTGAAGTTGGCTATTTTGGATGTTGATATTTTTGGGTGTCGAATATGTTGTTGGATACTTGTGTTGAAATATTTTTGGATGTTGATATTTTTGGGTGTCGAACATGTTGTTGGATACTTGTGTTGAAATGCTTTTGTTGGTTATGTGTTGGATACTTGTGTTGAAATACTTCTGTTGGATATGTGTTGGATACTTGTGTTGAATATGTGTTGGATATGTGTTGAATACTTGTGTTGGATACTTGTGTTGAATATGTGTTGGATACTTGTGTTGGACTTGTGTTGGATATGTGTTGGATACTTGTGTTGGACTTGTGTTGGATATGTGTTGGATACTTGTGTTGGATATGTGTTGGATACTTGTGTTAAAATATTCTGTGATCAAGTCACAGAACAATTCATCTAAGACTGCCACACCCAGGACAGTCCTTCACATGTGTTGGACTGCCCTGGGTGTGGCAGTCCTATTTGTAAGTCATTGAATTAATATTTGTTTGCGATTCTAAAATTTCGGCAAAAGTGCTAAAACGGAGGTCCAAACATCATTTTTTTGCGATTCTAAAATTTTGGAAGGTCGTCTAACTGTGAAACGGTTAATCTCAGGCTCCTCGAAAATACGCTCATTTTGCGACAAACCAGACCTCATTTCGACCTCCCAGTCAAAAGTTATGGCCCTCCAAAGTTTCTACTGACCATAAAATGCAGGAGAATGACCATTCTCCGTGTAAATTAACACGGAGAATGGCATTCTCCGTGTTTCTAACACAGAGAATGGCCATTCTCCGTGTAATTTAGCACGGAGAATGGTCATTCCAGTGTTAAAACGAAGGAGAATGACCGTTCTCCGTCTTAATTTACACGGAGAATGCACGGAGAATGGTCATTCTCCGTGTAATTTTCACGGAGAATGGCCATTCTTCGTGTAAATTAAGACGGAGAATGGTCATTCTCCGTGTTAGAAACACGGAGAATGCTATTCTCCATGTTAATTTACACGAAGAATGGTCATTCTTCTGCGTTTTAACACTGGAATGACCATTCTCCGTGCTAAATTACACGAAGAATGACCATTCTCCGTGCTAAAACACAGGAGAATGGTCATTTATATAACAGCAAGTTTTAATTAGGACTGCCAGCACCCTGGCAGTCCTCCTCTTGTGTAGGACTGCCAGGGGTGTGACAGTCCTAATTGAAACTCTCTGTGATAGAGAGTTTCAAAACTCTCATCACAGAGACTTACAAATAGGACTGCCACCCTCCTGGCAGTCCTACATTAAATTAGGGCTGTCAGGGTACTGTCAGTCCTAATTGATACTTGCTGTAACAGCAAGTTTCAATTATGACTGCCAGCACCCTGGCAGTCCTAATTTAATGTAGGACTGCCACGGGGGTGGCAGTCCTGATACTGGATCGAATAGCCATTCTCCGTGAAAATTAAACGGAGAATGGCCATTCTCCGTGCTAAAACACAGAAGAATGGCCATTTATATAACAACAAGTTTTAATTAGGACTGCCAGCACCATGGCAGTCCTAATTCAATGTAGGACTGCCAGGGGGGTGGCAGTCCTGATACTGGATCTGATACTTTAACAAATTGGTATATTTTGCCACACATACTTGCACACAGGTAAACACATATAACACAGATAACACACATGTAAACACATAAATAGCACACAGGTAGACATATAACACAAATAGCACACAGGTAAACACGTATAACATACTGAACTTCATATTTTACTGTATACAAAATTTACTCCATATAGATTAGTGGACTTCATATTTTACTATATACAAAAGTGGTCCTCCATATACAAAATGTCAAACTGTAAATATATCCATATTTAGTCGATTTCGACGTCGTAGTGGTCAGCAGGTAAGTCTCTTGGCACCTCAAACTTCAACAACTTCTTACAATGGTTGATCTGATCAACAAAAAGTGTGGTCCAAGCGATGGCTTCGACCGGTGCTCTTTTGTACAAAACTGTTGAAGGTGGAGGAATCGGAGAATGAGCGATCATCTTTAGTATAACGAAGTGATCCCCGATCAGACCTATAGTACATAGGTTAGACACTCCGTGGTCCGTCGGAGGAGCGCACATCGGAAAGAATGTATTGTTAATATCCGACGAGATAAGTACAACATGTATCATGTACCTATTGGCAAATAAATAGCCGACAGACGGGACTGACATGTAGTGGTCTGTCCCGGTAACACTGTCGGTGCAAGGGATACTTAACAACAAACTTGCAACGGTTTCTTCGCTTAGGATGCGGGAGTAGAATGGAAGACGAGTCTCTAACTCCTCGTACAGCTCCTGCCTACTTCGCTTGATTGAAACGAAAGATCGGTCCAAAATAAATGCCCTACATCGGTTACAATTGGAGCATGTACCACAACATCGGAAGATCGCAACTCCTACAATAGAAGTTAAAAGTCAAAACTAAACAACTACATAAAGCCAAAATGTAAGCATATGAAATTAAAAAGGACTGTCAGAGATGTGGCAGTCCCTCACATATATAGGACTGCCACATATGTGGCAGCCTCTCACATATATAGGACTGCCACATCCCTGGCAGTCCTAATCCATGAGAGGGACTGCCAGAGAAGTGGCAGTCCTCTGTATCAAAGTCCAATTGTTCATCCGAAATAAAGTTAAAGTGTAGTTACCACGAGGCCTTCCGATGCATCAAAGTGTTCTTCAGACGTTGTAGGATGAGAGTATCCAGCATTTGATGGTCCGGGTTGTTCTATTTTCTATTTCTTTCTACATTAAACACAAAATTCAACTTTTATATGTAAAATTTAGGTTAAAACATTACACAAAAATAAATTCGATGACTTACAAATAAATGGGAGAAGTGATTGACACTATTACTAGATATTTCACCAAAAATCTTTAACAAATTTAGGTGGGGGGACAATTTCACCTAGGTTAGGTTAATTCTAGGTTTCTATGAGGAGGAGAAAAAAAGAGTGGAGGAAGAGAAGTAATAGAGGAAGAAAGAGAGAAGAAATAAAACATGTTTGGCTTTTATAGTCAATTTTGGGCTGCCCCCTAGTAACAAAAACCTATGGCAAACTTGTAATTTTTTCAAAAAAATTTGGGCTGCCCCTAGTAGAAGTGGTGGTGCCCCTAAAAAAACTTTAACTATTTACATTCCAGCATTTGTAACTCGATTTTTTTTAGGGGCACCACAACTTCGACTAGGGGACAGCCCTTACTTAGGGGCAGCCCAAAAAGTGGAGATTTTACTAGGTGGCAGCCCATATTTTGCTAGGGGCAGCCCAACCCTCCAAACTCTCATTTCCTCCCCAAACCTCATTTGCCTCTCTCTCTCCTCCAAAAGAAAAAAAGAAGAGCTCTCTCTCCCTCTCCCAAAACCCTAGTCTCTTCTCCTCCACCACTCTAATCCTAATTCCTCCACCAAATTTTTTTCAAGAACACTCCTACATTCGACGAGATGACACGCAAGTCAAAGAAATCGGATTCTAGGTACGTTTTTTCCTAATTTCTTCTATAATTTTCTACATTCTATTCGAAACCCTAGAATAGTTTTAATTCTCTAAAAACTTTTGATAATTTAGGTTTAGAATGTCTTTAGGGTTTATGAATGACATTTTTGAACACGACAAACCCATAATTTTTCTTCAAACCCTAACCCTAGAAAACGACAAACTAGCGAGTCGTTCGTCTGTCGGCCCTGAGTACAGTAGGACTGCCAAGCTTGTGGCAGTCCACATGTAAACAAGGACTGCCAGAGTCCTGGCAGTCCTCTTTCAATAGAGGACTGCCAGGACTGTGGCAGTCCTTGTTTGCAATTGGACTGCCACATGCCAGGCAGTCCTACTGTACTCAGTTTTAGTTGTGGTCTGGGGGTGGGGGATAGGGGGTAATAGTTCTATTTTAGTTTGCATTATTTATTAGTTGTACGATCGCACAATCCATTGTTCTATAGGGGTAACAGTCCTCCGGACGTACCAAAAAGAATACGCCCCACCGCGTCAAAGCGGAAGGAATGCGCGGAACGTCTTCTTGAGCGTCCGATTACAATTTTCGAACCGGCGCGCCAAGGTCGGTCTAGGACACGAAGACCGCCACCGGGACCACAAGCTCGGTCGAAGCAACGAGCTCGTACTCCTTCTCCTTCTTCTAGTGATGACGACGACGTGCCAATTAGCCAACTCCTACCACCACGTCAAGGTAGTTCTGCTCCATCTGAGGAGGCCGGTCCTTCTGAGCCGCATGTCCGTCCGCCACGTCAAGGTGGTTCTGCTCTATCTGAGGAGACTGGTCCTTCTGAGCCGCATGTCCGTCCGCCAGGTTGCTCAATGTTGGCTTCTTTTGAGAACCATATTGCATATGCAATATGGAAGAACCCGGTATGTACATTACTTTTGTAAGCTACCAGTTTAGTATATGATATCTATATGTATTTCATATTTTTTATGTTTTTATATGTTGTTTGATATATAGAGGACATATCGTATCCTTAGGGCTGTGAGTCACGGGAAGAAAACCGTGTCTTGGTCGTTTAGTAGCTTATCGGAGGCCGTCCAGGTTAAAATCTTACCGAACAGTTTGCATAATTTGGCAGATTATGCCTATAGGACAATGGATAGTGCCCTCATATCCGCCTTTGTGGAGAGATGGCACTCGGAGACCAACACACATCTCCCATGCGGGGAGATGACCATTACACTTGACGACGTCTACCAGATACTGGAGCTACCAGTTACCGGTCGCGTCATGACCAAAGAACATTACAGAAATGAAAAATCCACAAAATGGTACTCGAAGATCGTCAAGTTTGTCTCAAGTAACCTTGAACTTGAGGAAACTAGTTTTACAACTCTCCCCGGCTTCAAGAAATCATATGGAATTCCTCTGTCATTTCTGGTGGAGCACTTCACGAATATGGAATTGGATGAGGATGATGATGAGTTGGTCGACACGGTGGCCCGTGCTTACATATTGTTCGTCCTAGGAACGGTGGACATTTCGGACAAGTCCGGAACCTCGATACATGCGAGGTACATGCTCAATTTATTGTCTGTGGATGATTTTATTGATATATCATGGGGTAGCGGTATTCTCGCCTATCTTTACCGCGAGCTCGGCATCGCATCCCGTGTCGGGCCTAAGACAATTGCCGGATGCCAGACTCTGCTACATGTAAGAAAACTTCCAACAATTTAATCTCGTATACTTCATTTTATTGTTTATATTTTGTGACTATTAACTTATAAATTGAATAGGCATGGATATACGAGCACTTTTCGATGCTCAGGCGGGATGACATGAACCCAAACTATTTTGAACACCTTCCTAGAGTGGCTCGATGGAGGCCGGCCCAGGTGGAAACCAAAGATTGGCAAATACTGGCTTCCATTCGTGAAGTACTTGACAATTTGGTACCAGAAGAGGTAATAAATTGAGACTTATTTTTTCATGTTAAGTTTTTTTGCTGTTAACTGTTTTCCTACAGATATTTTGGGATCCATACCGGGATTTTTGCGAGGGGAGTCGTGCCATCCAACAAGTTTCTTTATTTCATGGCATGATCACATGCTATGATATCACGGAGCCGTACATGCCTGATCGTGTACTTCGGCAGTTTGGCTTCGTGCAAAGTGTGCCGAAGTGCACACTAAAGATGTTGGAACCTCCCCGCGGGACCCAACCATTGAACTATAAATCGGCGTATTTCGACTAGGTGACCGACTTCTACTCCGAGTGGCAAAGGCACCTGCTTGGGGAAGATAAGAGTCAACCGGTCACCCGGATGGCCGACTGCAGCGAGGACTACATACCGTACTTCCGGCGGGTCGGACATCCTAACTTGTTGAACCCTACAAACCCGGGTCCCGAGGCCGTAGTAGCTGTTGGAAATCTTCCTTCAAAAAATATCTTGTATGTTTCATTGGTGAAGATGGTGAGTTCCGCATTAGTAATTAGTTTGAGATTTTCATGTTTGTAGACTAAATTCAATTATACTTTCATTTACAGTCTAGAAGGGCGAAGGAACTGGCCAAGACACTTCGGAGCGCTTGCCAAAGTGACACTAGTGTCTTGGTTGACACTAGTGTCTTGGTCGCCAACGAGCTTGAGCGCATCGACGACGAGGTTGAGTTCCCATTCATGCGTAATGCGGAGTCTCGTTCGAAGTCCCGCCATGATATGTAGTATGATTGTCTGATGTCTGATTGTATGATGTTGAATATTTTGCAAACTTGTTGTTGTTTGATTGTCTGAAGTTGGCTATTTTGGATGTTGATATTTTTAGATGTTGATATTTTTGGGTGTCGAACATGTTGTTGGATACTTGTGTTGAAATACATGTGTTGGTTATGTGTTGGATACTTATGTTGAAATACTTCTGTTGGATATGTGTTAGATACTTGTGTAAAACAAATACTTGTGTTGGATATGTGTTGGATACTTGTGTTGAAATATTCTGTACAGGGCTATTCATCTAGGACTGCCAGACCCAGGGCAGTCCTTCACATGTGTTGGACTGCCCTGGGTGTGGCAGTCCTAGATATAATATTCTGTGATCTAGATCACAGTCCTTCAGCTAGGACTGCCAGACCCAGGGCAGTCCAACACATGTGAAGGACTACCCTGGGTGTGGCAGTCCTAGATAAATTCTTCTGTGACTTGATCACAGAACATTATATCTAGGACTGCCACAACCAGGGCAGTCATTTACATGTGTTGGACTGCCCTGGGTGTGGCAGTCCTAGCTGAAATGTTCTGTGATCTAGTCACAGAATATTTCATCTAGGACTGCCATACCCAGGGCAGTCCTTCACATGTGTTGGACTGTCCTGGGTTTGGCAGTCCTAGATGAAATGTTCAGTGATCTATGTCACGCCCCGACTCGCCGAATCGGTCGCCATCGCCTTGACTCGATATAAATCGATCCCCACGGGTCGGAACGTGATGCCGTACAAGTATTTAATAGACTTGCACAAGGCAAGGATGTGTGCTTGGAAATTTCTTTTTGACTCGACGCGTTGAAATTAAACAGTGCAGAGAGTTGAAAACATAGCATAGGAAGAAACTTAGCTTTTCATTCATAAACTTGCAAAATATGTGCAAGGTCATATTTACATTACATATGCCGTTGCGGCTACATCTTTGAAATATAAAAGAAAGCTATCGACAAGCTCGCCTTGAAATAATCCTCGGCGTTCTATACATTCATGCCCCTTTATACATTTGAACAAAAGCCTTCGGTCTGAATTGGGCATCAAAATACTTCAAAATAGGAGAGCTTCGTGCCGCCTCCCGTTCTTCAGCTCCAGCTTAGTCTCGAGCTCCCGCAGCACGCTCGTTACCTGGAGAGTTGGGGGTTAGCACACTTGCTAGTGGATGGGACGAACCCACTCGTCTAAACCGACACTGCTTATTAAGGATTCAGGCATACGAAGTGATCTTTCTATTTAGAACTATATGAGTTGCAGTTCATATCGAAGGCACATTTTAAACGATAACAACATAACCCATTTAAAGGCATTCTTACCACGGCCGTGCTCCTTTCCTGCACAAAATATACATGATACTTACCACCTGCACAAGACAATAGATGAGCATGCAGTCTATCCTATATGCGGTCATTGGTGATATCGACACCAAGAAGGACGATTACGTAGCCTTGCGACGCGCCCTCCAGTCCAGGTAGCGAGCCTAACTGGAGGTCTCGCAATGCCTCGCGCCGAAGCACGATTTCCATAATTTCCTCCTAGGCCGATTCGGTCCCAGGGCCCCGGGTACCGTCTCGAGGAAAGCTCACCTTGTGCACAAGTCGTCCTTGACCATGCGAATGTATGAACAGTTATATATGTATGAAGTAAATTGCATAGCGTAACCATTATCAAATCACATAATCATTCCTACTCGCGCAAGGGTCCTTTCCCCCGAAATCGTACGTTCTGATTTAGTATCCCGTAGGCACCAAATTCTCCGAGGCATGATGTACCGCCACCAAGGTTTTCATAGTTGTGTTTGCATGGCATGAAATATAGTCTATCTCTTTCTTAGTGTGAACCTATCGATTCAGAGTTAACTTTTCTAGGTTGATATATTATCCCGAGCTCTTGATCTTAGTGGCAAGCATACATCCCGTTAGCATCATCGATTTGAACGTTGAACTTTAAGAATTTAGTTGGCGGGAAGGAGTAGAAAAGAAGGGACCGAAGAACCACCCACCTAAAGATATTGCGCCGAGAGTAGGAGAACGCTTCGCGACGGTCAAGCGTCAGTTACACGAACTCCTGCAATGGCACGAGCATCGAATTAGAACCCTTCCTTCAATCCTTCCTTCGAAATTCCCAAAGACGCATTCAGAAATCGACGCGAAAGCACACTATCAAATCTACGCAACAATTCGTTCAGAAAGTCAAGAAAACCAATAAAACCAACGGCAGACGGGTTGCGTCACTCCCTTTAGAGTTCCTTCGCCAAGACGCCGCCTACCGCATCTAGGACTTATTCTAACAGTAGTCGATCCATTAGTTGGAACGATACTCATATCACTCGTCCAAATCGATTTTATTGATGCCATAGTTTTTGTATACAAACTCGTCGCCGAGTCAGACTAGCCATCTATGTTCCCGACCATGTCTGACTTGGCACGAGCCTATTACATAGTGCTTCGCCCCAACGGGAGCGGGGCACTACATAATGTACCACTAAGAAAAAGTTTCGTCCCGAAACTTAAGAACAAGGGTCTGACCTTCGTCTGCGAAAAGTGAAGGGTACTTCTCCCTCATCTCCGCCTCTAGCTCCCACGTCGACTCCTCGACGGAATGGTTGCGCCAGAGTACGCGAACCAAGGACATCGATCGGCTCCGCATGATCTTTTCCTTACGGTCCAAAATTCGCACGGGCTCCTCCGAGTATGATAGATCGGCGCGTAGCTCCAACTGATCAAAACTAACCACATGACTTGGGTCATGCACGTACTTTCGAAGTTGGGAGACATGGAAGACGTCGTGCACTTAGGCCAGGGCAGGAGGTAGCGCGATCCGGTAAGCAACGGTCGCCACTCTTTCGAGGATCTCGAAGGGCCCTACGAATCTCGGACTCAGCTTACCTTTTATCCCGAATCGCATGACTCCCCGCATCGGCGTCACCTTCAGAAACACATGGTCCCCAACCAAGAACTCTAACGGTCGTCGACGAGTATCTGCATAACTCTTTTGTCGACTCTGAGCAATGCGAAGCCTATCTCGAATCATGCGGACCTTCTCGACGGCTTGTTCGACTAATTCTGGCCCGAGCACCTGTCGCTCCCCGACTTCGTCCCAGCAAATCGGAGATCGGCACTTTCTTCCGTAAAGTGCCTCGTAGGGGGCCATCTGGATGCTCGATTGGTAACTGTTGTTGTATGCGAACTCCGCGAGCGGCAAGTGCGTGTCCCAGCTAGTCTTCAAATCTATCGCGCACAGACGTAGCATATCCTCCAGGATCTGATTTACTCTTTCTGTCTGGCCATCGGTTTGCGGGTGGTACGCGGAGCTAAGGTTCAACTTAGTGCCCAGCGCCGCCTATAGACTCGTCCAGAAACGTGATAAGAATCGTCCGTCTCTGTCCGAAATGATTGTGGCCGGTACCTCGTGCAGTCTGACGATCTCGTCGAGATAAATCTGAGCTAACCGATCGACGCTCCATGATGCTTTAATAGCGAGAAAATGAGCGGATTTGGTCAAACGATCGACAATGACCCAAATCGCATCATTCCCCCGCGACGTCTTCGGAAGGCCCATGATGAAATCCATAGAGATGTCGTTCCATTTCCATACTGGAATGTCGAGGTTCTGTAGCTCCCCGCCCGGTCTTTGATGCTCGGCCTTCACCCGTTGACAGGCCATACACTGTGACACAAATGTCGCCACGTCTTTCTTCATGCCGTGCCACCAAAAGGTCGTGCGCAGGTCCTTATACATTTTGGTACTCCCGGGGTGCAACGAGTACTTCGCATAATGGGCCTCCGTCAGAATCTCCTTTCTAAGTTCAGCATGGTCCGGCACGCATATCCTCCCCTTCATCCGCGTCATTCCGTCCTCGTCCACCACAAAGTCGGTCGCCTTTTCCGTCGAAATCAGCTCGCACATCTTCTTCAGGAATGGGTCGTCCTCCTGTGCGGTCTTTATTTTGTTGTGCAAGCTCGACTCAAGGTGTAATTGGGCCAATCGTGCTCCACGATAACGGATTCGGAGTTCGATACCCATCTCCGCTAAGTCTCGCTGTATGTTACGGTTGATAGACAAGCACCCAGCAAACATTCTACTCAGCGCATCTGCCACAACGTTCCCCTTACCCGGCGTGTACTCGATAGTCAGATCGTAGTCTTTGATGAGTTCGAGCCAACGCCGCTGCCGTAAGTTCAGGTCCCGTTGAGTGAAGATGTATTTGAGGCTCTTGTGGTCCGTATAGATGCGGCAAGCTACACCATAAAGATAGTGTCGCCATAGCTTCAACGCGAACACAATAGCCGCTAACTCAAGATCATGCGTAGGATAATTTTTCTCGTGTTGCTTCAATTGTCTCGAAGCAAACGAAATCACCTTATCCCTTTGCATAAGCACGCATCCCAAACCCGTTCGTGATGTATCGCTAAATATCTGAAACCCTTCTGGCCCGTCCGGAAGTGCAAGGATCGGTGCTGAGACGAGCCGTTTCTTCAACTCTTGGAAGCTCGATTCGCAGGCGTCGTTCCACTCGAATGCGACTCCCTTCTGGGTGAGGCGAGTCAGAGGCGACGCAATTTTGGCAAAATCTTTTACGAATCTACGGTAGTAGCCTGCCAAGCCGAGGAAACTTCGGATGTCGCCTGCTGAGGTAGGCCGCTTCCATTCGACTATTGCTTCAATCTTCTTTGGGTCCACCGTGACGCCTTCAGCGGAGACAACGTGCCCAAGGAACGTCACGCTATTCATCCAGAACTCGCACTTGCTTAGCTTGGCGTAGAGTTGATGTTCGCGCAGAGTCTGTAGCACCGTCTTCAAGTGTTCCACGTGCTCGTCCTTGCTCTTTTAATATATGAGAATGTCGTCGATGAATACAACGACAAATTTGTCTATGAACGGTCGGAACACCCGGTTCATTAGATCCTTGAACGCGGCAGGAGCGTTGGTCAAGCCGAAAGGCATGACTAGAAATTCGTAGTGACCATATCGGGTTCGGAAGGCGGACTTCGGCACGTCTTCGGACTTGATCTTCAATTGATGGTAGCCTGAGCGAAGATCAATCTTGGAAAACACCGTCGCCCCTTGTAGCTGGTCAAACAGATCATCTATTCTCGGCAACGGGTACTTGTTTCGTACCGTGGCTTTGTTGAGTTCCCGATAATCGATGCACAGCCGCATCGATCCATCCTTCTTCCTCACAAACAATACTGGGGCACCCCACGGGGAGACACTAGGACGAATGTATCCGCGATCTAGTAACTCTTGTAGTTGTGCCTTCAGTTCCTTCAGCTCTGCCGGCGCCATTCGATAGGGTGCTTTGGATATCGGTCGGGTGTCCGGGAAGGTGTCGATGCTGAATTCTATCTCTCGGTCCGGCGGCATCCCTGGCAACTCGTCTGGGAACACATCAGGAAATTCTGCTACGACTTCAGTCTGGGTCGTGCTTGCAATCTCCGTTCTCGTGTCTCGAACTGATGCTAGGTATCCGCTGCACCCGGAATGCAACATACGTCTTGCCGAAATCGCCGATATCACCATTGCCGATTTTGATGCTGCTCCGCACGAATAGGAGAACTCGGTTTCGCCCGGAAGGCGGAACACAACTCTCTTCTCCGCGCACTCGATCGTTGCGTGGCATGCACCCAACCAATCCATGCCGAAGATTATATCGTACTCCTTGACGTCGAGGACGATAATTTCCAAGGATAGATTCCTCCCTCCGATGCATATGTAACCGTCCCTACAAATATGAGTGGCAGGCATATCTATTCCTGATGGAGTGCTAACGCTAAGATTCATATCTAAAAGTTGCATAGGTAATTCATTTTCTTTTACAAAGTCGGCCGATATGAAACTATACGTTGCACCCGAATCGAACAATACTCTAGCAGGCATATTTTTATAGAGTAGTATACCTGTCACAACAGTATCGGACGCATAGGCTTCATCCCGCGTTAGTGCGTAGACTCGGCCTTGCGCCCCTTGGCGATTTTGTGGATTCACGGGCACCGCGTTTGCACCATGGGCGGGAGGCGCCCTGTTCTGGTTCTGGACGTCCCTTGGTGGATGTTGGTTCGCCCTCCCCATTCGATAAATCTACCGCCTTGTGACCTAGCTGGCCACACTTGAAGCATCCCCCTCGGCAGTCGACCGCCAGATGTCCCATCTTGCCGCAGCGATGGCAACGTACGCCTGGGTGAGGCCCCCGATACTCGATCGTGTTCTGGCGCTTTGGCGCACCAGATCCTTCCGCGTCGTTAGGACGCTTGTTGAAGTTGTTGCGGATGCTTGATCCGCCCTTCTGCGACGTTCGACCGAAGACCCGCTCCATATCAAGAGCGGCATTATATGATTCCCTGTACGTCTGGCATCTCTGGTTCATGACGTCCCGACGCAAATCTTCATTCATGCCTTGCTGGAAGCGCTCGCACCACGCCTCTGCGTTCGGCAGAAAAGCCCCGGCAAACTTCGCTAGCTTTGCGAACTTTGCATCGTAGTCTTCAACGGACAAGTTTTCTTGCTTCAAGGACATGAACTCCTCTTCCTTCTGTCGGCGAAGGGCACGAGGGATGTATTGTTCGAGGAAGGCCTGTTTGAATGTCTCCCACGAGATCTTGGCACTGGGGTTGGACCCTTGGAATTCCTGTTTCTTCGCTTCCCACCAGTCGTAGGCCCTCAAGTTGAGCTGCAACGCTGCGCACCCGACTTTCTTGGACCCTTTGATATTGAGGAGAGTGAACAGACTCTCAATCTTCACTAGCCACCCCATGACTTCGTCAGGCTCTGCTCGACCGTTGAAGTCCGGCGGGTTCATTTTCTTAAACTTGGTCATCTTGAACAGGGAGGAGGATGACACATGTTTTGTCTTTTCGGCTTGCACTTCTTCCTCGGACATGACGGTCGTCGAGTTCTGTTGCGTCGCTATGGTGCTCACGATCCTGGTCAGGGCGTCCATTTGCTTTTGTTGGGCGCTGACTTGGGCCTGGATCTGTTCCTGCAGCTGTCGTTGCTGCATCTCTGACTGACGTTGTTGGAGTTCCATGAGGCGTAGTAGTCACTCCATGGCAGATTCGCTAGGCGTCGCACCTTCGGTGCTATCCGTGCTAATCAATGTGGGGACACCCAGTCTTTCCGTCATTCCTACAAAATTGAGCAAACCCGTTAGTATTCTCAAAATATCTACGGACTTATGTGTATGGAACGATTATTTCAGGCCACATATGTCGAAAAGCATAGTTTTTGAAAAATTGCAACGGCATCATCTAAAGAAAGCATTTTTGGATGGTCCGAGGTGTGAACCGGGCTCTGATACCAACTTGTCACGCCCCGACTCGCCGAATCGGTCGCCATCGCCTTGACTCGATATAAATCGATCCCCACGGGTCGGGACGTGATGCCGTACAAGTCTTTAATAGACTTGCACAAGGCAAGGATGTGTGCTTGGAAATTTCTTTTTGACTCGACGCATTGAAATTAAACAGTGCAGAGAGTTGAAAACATAGCATAGGAAGAAACTTAGCTTTTCATTCATAAACTTGCAAAATATGTGCAAGGTCATATTTACATTACATATGCCGTTGCGGCTACATCTTTGAAATAGGGGTGCAACTCGGGCGGGTTGGGTCGGGCTTGAGGTCAACCCGAGCCCAACCCGATGAATCATAAGCCTAGTCCGAGCCCGAGCCCGGCCCGACCTCAGGTTCAACATATGATGCCCAAGACCGAGTCCGGATGATCGGGTTTGGATCGGGTTGAACTCGGGTTGGGTCTGGTCCATCGGGTTTATCGGATTCTAATACAATATTTGAAATAATTTTAAACAAAAGTAATATTAGACACATAATCAAATAGCAATCAAGTCTTGATCATTACAAAATACAAACTGAAATAAGATTTATGATAAGAAGTTGAAGAGTTTGAGTGAAGAAATTTAGGATTTAAATATTTTATTTAAGAAGTATATATATATATATATATATATATATATATATATATATATATATATATATATATATAATATATATATATATATATATAAAGTCGGGTTTCGGGTTCTTCGGGTAACCCAGCACATGAACCCGAGCCCAATCCGATTTTTGATCGGGTTCAAATATTTTAACCCAAACCCGAGCCCGAACCCGAGTATCTTCAACCCTAACCCATCCCATTAACGGGTTTACCCGATCGGGCTCGGGTTTGGCCCGCCCAAGTTGCACCCCTACTTTGAAATACAAAAGAAAGCTATCGACAAGCTCGCCTTGAAATAATCCTCGGCGTTCCATACATTCATGCCCCTTTATACATTTGAACAAAAGCCTTCGGTCTGAATTGGGCATCAAAATACTTCAAAATAGGAGAGCTTCGTGCCGCCTCCCGTTCTTCAGCTCCAGCTTAGTCTCGAGCTCCCGCAGCACGCTCGTTACCTGGGGAGTTGGGGGTTAGCACACTTGCTAGTGGATGGGACGAACCCACTCGTCTAAACCGACACTGCTTATTAAGGATTCAGGCATACGAAGTGATCTTTCTATTTAGAACTATATGAGTTGCAGTTCATATCGAAGGCACATTTTAAACGATAACAACATAACCCATTTAAAGGCATTCTTACCACGGCCGTGCTCCTTTCCTGCACAAAATATACATGATACTTACCACCTGCACAAGACAATAGATGAGCATACAGTCTATCCTATATGCGGTCATTGGTGATATCGACACCAAGAAGGACGATTACGTAGCCTTGCGACGCGCCCTCCAGTCCAGGTAGCGAGCCTAACTGGAGGTCTCGCAATGCCTCGCGCCGAAGCACGATTTCCATAATTTCCTCCTAGGCCGATTCGGTCTCAGGGCCCCGGGTACCGTCTCGAGGAAAGCTCACCTTGTGCACAAGTCGTCCTTGACCATGCGAATGTATGAACAGTTATATATGTATGAAGTAAATTGCATAGCGTAACCATTATCAAATCACATAATCATTCCTACTCGCGCAAGGGTCCTTTCCCCCGAAATCGTACGTTCTGATTTAGTATCCCGTAGGCACCAAATTCTCCGAGGCATGATGTACCACCACCAAGGTTTTCATAGTTGTGTTTGCATGGCATGAAATATAGTCTATCTCTTTCTTAGTGTGAACCTATCGATTTAGAGTTAACTTTTCTAGGTTGATATATTATCCCGAGCTCTTGATCTTAGTGGCAAGCATACATCCCGTTAGCATCATCGATTTGAACGTTGAACTTTAAGAATTTAGTTGGCGGGAAGGAGTAGAAAAGAAGGGGCCGAAGAACCACCCACCTAAGGATATTGCGCCGAGAGTAGGAGAACGCTTCGCGACGGTCAAGCGTCAGTTACACGAACTCCTGCAATGGCACGAGCATCGAATTAGAACCCTTCCTTCAATCCTTCCTTCGAAATTCCCAAAGACGCATTCAGAAATCGACGCGAAAGCACACTATCAAATCTACGCAACAATTCGTTCAGAAAGTCAAGAAAACCAATAAAACCAACGGCAGACGGGTTGCGTCGCTCCCTTTAGAGTTCCTTCGCCAAGACGCCGCCTACCGCATCTAGGACTTATTCCAACAGTAGTCGATCCATTAGTTGGAACGATACTCATATCACTCGTCCAAATCGATTTTATTGATGCCATGGTTTTTGTATACAAACTCGTCGCCGAGTCAGACTAGCCATCTATGTTCCCGACCATGTCTGACTTGGCACGAGCCTATTACATAGTGCTTCGCCCCAACGGGAGCGGGGCACTACAATCTAGTCACAGAACATTTCATCTAGGACTGCCACACCCAGGGCAGTCCAACACATGTGAAGGACTGCCCTGGTTGTGGCAGTCCTCTGATGGTTTTTAGCACACATGTAAAACATGTATAATACTCAGCCAAACACACAAAACACACATATATAACACCCAGATAAGCACATAAAACACATATAACACATGGATAAAAGTAAGAAACATATATTGGACTTCATATTTCATAGTTTAATGTATACAAAAGTGGTCCTCTATAACCAAAATGCCAAAATGTATACAAAACTGGTCCTCCATATAACACATTGATACTCAGTCGATTTCGACGTCACAGTGGTCAGCAGGTAAGTCTCTTGGCTCCTCAAACTTCAACAACTTCTTACAATGATCGATTTGATCAGCGAAAGGTGTGGTCCAAGCTCTGGCTTCGACCGGTGCTCTTTTGTACCAAACTGTTGAAGGTGGAGGAATCAGAGAATGACCGATCATCTTTAGTATGACGAAGTGATCACCGATTTGACCTATAGTACATAGGTTAGAATGTTCGTGGTCCGGCGGAGGAGCGCACATCGGAAAGAATGTTTCTCTAATACCCATCAAGAAAAATACGAGAGGTATCATGTACCTATTGTCAAATAAATAGCCGGCAGACGGGACTGACATGTAGTGGTCTGAAACGGTAACACTATCGGTGCAAGGGATACTTAACAACAAACTTTCAACTGTTTCTTTGCCTAGGAGGTGGGAGTAGAATGAAAGACGAGTCTCTAACTCCTCGTATAGCTCCTGCCTCACCTGTCTCCATCCGTCTTTGATATCATAATCTGTAACGCCCCAGTCCCAAAATACGTAGGACTAGGAACGTAGACATGCCAGCCGTATAATAAATATACGTAAGCTGTATAATACAGTAGAGCCATAACTAATCTCATCCACACAAAATAAATGAATAAAAGACATCATATAAAGATAATGAATTGTCTTGATACAATATGTTGGGCGGAGACAAATCCACTACCAACAAGTAAAGCAAAAATACATAAGAAAAGAATGATTTTGGCGAGCGAAGCGAAGACGATCCAAGTGTAATCATCCTCGAAGAAGTAGCGAAGATCACGGCTAGAGCTAGAACACCTGTGAAAGATAAGAGCACACACCTGGAGAGATAATCAGGTCCTCAGAGGGACGTAACACGACACATAATATCATGCCATATAAACTGAATAAATATTGCTCAAATAAATAAGTCAATTGAATTATAACATGGTCCAATACACACATATTGAACGAGCGTACCATCCCCCCAACCAAACAAGGACAGGAGATGGTAAACTAATTCACGGTGACGTATCTTTCCATGCTATGAATCCAATATGGTATCCGGACCCCAACAAGGTTCAATACCTTCTCATCGAGGTAGTAAGTCACACCTACAACCAAACAAGGATAAGATGTGACGAACTAATCCGCGACAAGTTATTGTTCCAAGCCACGGTCAGATACAAGTACCCAAACCAAAAGTACTCGTACCTAACGGATAAAGGTGCCTAACCGTTCTAAGTGAAATGTAGTTAAGAACAATCCTTCCTACGCATGGGCCCTGGCTAAATAGGATCGGCATGGTCCCCCCTTGGACACCAGAGGCCCCATCAGTAAGAGCATGACGTTCCGCAGAATCGCTAGTGGCCGTCAGTAATCATGGGTAATCTGACCCGCGTCTCCGGCGGAGCTCACGGGTTACAAAAAAGGGAAAGTACATCGAAGCCCATACGCTAAGGAATTGTCCTCCCCGTCCAATACCTACTATGTTGTATCCACAACATTAACCTCTATAACCGCTAAGTCAAACTAGCATGCAATTCTATTAGCGGTTATTCCTATCGCACGGCTTGTACATACTGGTGGCCAGCCAATCACGCACGTCCGTGTTCTATATGCGACACACAACTTCGTGGTACAACGTGTCAAGGCCAATGAATGCAACACACAAGGTGGTCCCTTAAATCTAGGTTTAATGTGTAAGAAAAAAATAATACATAGCAGGAACATAAATGAACAGTAAGTTCTAACAGGTTATGCCATGTATCACAGTTTATTTTGCATAAACAAAATAAATAATGCATGAAATATGTGCTAAAATAAATAAACAGCAAATGGCAAGGTGTCTTTCCTGGTAGGATGCCTGAGGTGCTGCAATAATCAATGTGGCACGAACTGCGACTTCGGTGTATCAACTACACAAGGTGACCTCTGATGGTGGCACGGACAGTTCCATTGGGTCCAGGACGGTCAAATTGACTAGGAACGATATAAGGAAGTTTGAGATTTGCAAGAAGATATGAGTACGACTAGCCAGGGACAAGATTCAATAATGGAAGAAATTGAGTATAAATAAATATTTGTAATAATTCTAAATATATATATATATATATATATATATATATATATATATATATATATATATATATATATATATATATATATATATATGAAAACTTTACTTAATCAAAACATTTAATAACTACATTTATAAAGTACTTTATTATAAAGAAACTATATTTGAAATTTAGTTATAATTAAAAACTAGGTTTTAGTTTATCCAAAATAGTATAAATAAAATCTTGGAAAACAAGTTAGGCAAATAATTATATCAAATATAAGTTTTAAACTTCTAAGGCCGTAACTGCTACAAAATAATATAACACTATTTTAGAACTTATAACCCAATTAAGAAAAATAAGGTAGGAGTGGCCTAATAAAATATTTTGTGACCAAATTAATTTAGAAATATTACTATATATTTATTTAACAAAACATAATAATAATAATAATAATAATAATAATAATAATAATAATAATAATAATAATAATAATAATAATAATTTGTAAGGCTGTAAGCTATAACATAAGTCGGTAGTAATTAGCAATGACTTCTGCTACTAATATTTTTAATATTAACAAAAAAATTAGTAATGGATGCAACCGCTTATAAAGTTGTTGTTCTCTAGAGGTGAGAAAAATCACATGAACACCTAAAATTGATAAGTAAGAGAGAATCAAATGTACTGCTATTCTCTGTCCCTCGGTTCTCGTGAGAGATAAGAAAGGAATAAGTGAGAGAGAGAGGAGTGAGAATAATGAAAAGTAAATTGAGGAGAGGAAATGAGAGAGGAGAAACGACAGGGAGAAAGGAGAGCGGAGGGAGGGGAACGGCTGAGGGGTGAACGGGGAGGACAGTGGAGAGGCGGAGGGAGTCGGAAAGTCGGCCGGCGGCGGCACGGCGGTCGCGGAGAGAAAAAGGGAAGAAGGGGGTTTCGGTGAGCGCTGCGCCGGTGGATGAAGGGAGCGGTGCCGAGGTGGGAAAATGGCGGCGCTGGCTTGGCGTGACGGCATGGCACTGCAGCGCACGGCCACGCGGAGGCGGGGACGGTGGCGGTGCACGTGCGGCGGCCCGGACAAGGGCGGAGGAAGACCGGAGAAGGGGGCCAGGTGGGGGTTCGGCACAGCTGGAGAAAAGAGCGCGCGAGGGAGCTATGCTCGTCGGGGCTCTGGCGCAGGGTGCGCGACGCCGGGGAGCGGGCTGCGGAGATGGCAACGGGATTTGGCAAGGAAAACGGCGATGGTCGAGGCTGCGAAAGCACGGTGGTGGTCTGGGTCGAGCACGGACAGGTGAGGTTTTCTCTTTTGCTCATTTGGGATGGTGGTGGCCGAGGTTGGTTTTCGATATAGGGGTGGCCGCGGTCGTGGCCGACGGGTTTTGTCGGTTGCGTGGGGAGGATGGGTTTTGCTAGGGTTGTGGGGGTGACTTGGGGTATGGACTCGTGGCGGACGGCCGGCGGGAACGATAGGGTAGCTGGCGTTTGGCAGGGTGATGGTGGTCGATTGTCGGGTGGCTCGGCTGCTGATGGTAGCGGGTGTCTGTTTTGGTGGTTTGGTTGAGACGGGTGTGGCCGGTAGGTGGCCGGGAGTATGGTGGCATGTGGTTATGGAGAAGGTGTAGGCGGAGGTCTCGGCTGCGCAGATGGTAGAGTTAGAATCGGGTTAGGAACAACATTTTTACCGTGTCGGGATTGTCGACACGGGGGAGAGGATTCAATATATATGTAAAATATATGGAATAAGAATTTGGATGGACACAGACACGATGCACGTAGATTTGTGGAGAAAATATTTGTGAAATAATAGAAATTTGGATGAGTACCTGCCTATTTATAGGATGTGGGAATTCCCAATTGGATAAAAACTAGAAATATTTAGAACCCAATTAGATAATTCAATCTATTAATTAAATTAATTCAATAAATCCAAATCCAAATCAAAATCCAATTTAAATCTAATTAATTTACATTCTTTAGTTTAAAAATAAGATAATTCAAATCCCAAATATAGATATCAATTTAAATAAATCCAAAATTCAAATCAAGATTTAAATTGTCACAATAATTTTAATTTTAAAATATGTTTTCCAAAAATACTATTAATAATAATTTTGAAAATTATCTTATTATTTAAAAATAAACTAATAATTAATTATGAAATATATATATGTATGCACAAATAATATTTACAAATATACACTTTTCTAGTGTACCTTTTTATAAGAATATTATTTATTATTATAATTGTCTAAAAGGTTTTTCATAAATAAACTCATAAATTTAGAAACTTTGATAGCTAAAAATAATTAATATATATTATCTTGAAACTATAAAAATAGAAAAAAAATGTTTTTCTAAAAATATGTACGCTCGCACATATTCGCACTCGTCGAACAATTTCGAAAAATTAAATTTCGTGCGCGACGTACAATATGACTACGCAACGTACAATACAAAATTTTAAATCAGTACCAAAATGCATAAAAATGTAGTAGAAATTTAGGGGTTTTACAACCTACCCAACTTAAAAGAATTTCGTCCTCGAAATTAAAAATTAGTAGGGGGTGAGAAGACACAAGGGGGTATCGGTGGGGAACAATCAATTATAAGGCTCAACGAAATCATGTCGTAAGAAGTTGCGATCTAGATCATAGAAAATAATACGAGTATGGTCGTGGGTAGTGAATGAGGGTTATAGTAGGGTCGAGAAGAAGGACGAGGAGTTTAGGATGAAGTTATAGCAACATCGAGTGAGAATGGTCATAGTCGATAGGAAGGCTAGAGGAAGTTCTAGTACAAGTGCCTTCGTCCTTCCAAAAATCGGTGAAGGCGAAAGCGATTTAAGGAGTTCAATGACGACAGTATCTATTACGAATATGTGGTTCAAAGGCGGTCGTATAGATTTTAAAAGGAGTTGCCAAGGCAGTCGCGGATGGGACTCTAGAGGACAAGTTTAGCTATGTCCCCATCCACGAAGAACGATAGATAAAAGCGAACCAAAGTGCACTCGGTTGATCAGACCATCATGCACCGGTTCTGATTAGACAATATATTAGTGGGTCGACCCAAATAACATACGTCTTGAACAAGCTCGATAAAGGAATAAGCTTGCAAAAACTAGGCTACATTAGCATCATTAGTCTAGATAGTAAAATATAGGCACGATGGTAGATGAAGTAAAAACAAATATGAGTCATAAGGATCTAAGTCTTGTTTATTCCTATACCATCATTCCATGGTTTTATTGACCAAGGCTTGGTTGACCAAATGGGTTAAATTCCTCTAGTCTCTATGATCTAGATAATACTATTTGTATTCTCTTAATGGTCAAGGGTGTGTCAGGTCGTGGGGTATTCTACCCAACTTAAAAGAATTAAGCTAAGGGTGTTTGGGACATCTAGCTAGTAGGGTCAATCTCTAGCAAGCACGAAGGGAAGATAATAATAATGATAGAAGGAATCAAGCAAGATGCAATCGATGAGTCGGTCGAATATGGAATCGAGGAAAGAGGTCAAGTATGTGGATAAGATCCTAGACTTCTAATCCTATTCGTAGGCTTGCTTGGTACGATAAAGTAACCAAATAATTTATCTTGACATGCATGGGCCACCACAAAAACATGTAACGCCCCAGTCCCAAAATACGTAGGACTAGGAACGTAGACATGCCAGCCGTATAATAAATATACGTAAGCTGTATAATGCAGTAGAACCATAACTAATCTCATCCACACAAAATAAATGAATAAAAGACATCATATAAAGATAATGAATTGTCTTGATACAATATGTTGGGCGGAGACAAATCCACTACCAACAAGTAAAGGAAATATACATAAGAAAAGAATGATTTTGGCGAGCGAAGCGAAGACGATCCAAGTGTAATCATCCTCGAAGAAATAGCGAAGATCACGGCTAGAGCTAGAACACCTGCGAAAGACAAAAGCATACACCTGGAGAGATAACCAGGTCCTCAGAGAGACATAACAAGACACATAATATCATGTCATATAAACTGAATAAATATTGCTCAAATAAATAAGTCAATTGAATTATAACATGGTGTAACACCCAGTTTTCCAGAAAAGGGTAATTTTAAAATTTTGTAATTTTAGTCTTTTAATAATGATATTTAAATCATGATATAATTTTTGGTGATTTTTAATCATTTAAAACTATTTTAAATTATGACTTATGATTTTGGTGTTTTGATAGTGTAACCTTGGAAACTGGTTGACCTAGAGCCTAGCCTTGTGATTTGGGTATTTTGTTTATCATTTCTAGTTTGAGGGTATTTTTGTCATTTTTGGGGTTATTTGAATTTATTAGAATTTATTTGAATTTATGGGAATTTTTAGGATTTATTTTGGAATTGTTTGAATGAAGGTTGACTAGGTTGACTTTGACTAGCAATGACCTTGGTAGACTAACTTAGGAGCTAACCCTAGTTGAGTTTGGACTTGGTTAGGTCATGCAACCCTAGTTAGACTAGGGACAACCTATGGTTTAGTCATTTGACTCAAGTTAGAATAGTTATGACACAAGCCATGACTTATGGTTGAACCATTAATCAATAACTTAGCCATAGAAGCCAACCCATTAGGCATGAGCCAAACCCTAGCCCAATCTTTAGTGGCCGGCCACCTAGTCCTAGGGATTCCCACCCTATAAATAATCTCCTCCATTAGGGCTAGCCTCCTTAGAATTTCACAAGCTTTGGAAAGAGGTGAGCCTCCATCTTCACAAATCTATAGAAATTCCATTTTAGCTCCTTTTTCCCTCAAACAAATTTCAATAGGTTCTAAATATAGTTTTCTTGTTGTTGGTATATGTTATTCTCAGTTTCAAATCAATTTGGAGAAGTTTGGCTATCAAGAGGAACACCCCTTTTTGGAGTTTTTGGAGGATTTGTAACTTATAGGTAAATTTCATTCTACACCATAGAATTCTGATTTTATTGCATAACTAGGAAGCCCTAGGCCTAACCTAACTGTAGGAATAGTAAACCCTAGATTTTGTGTCCATTTCGTGTCCTATTTGGACACGTATCAGTCCTTGATTTCAAGTGTTTGATGAAATGCCCCAAAGGGCATTTCGAGTGATTTTTAGGAATGTAAATGAAAAGGAAATTAGGTTTTTATGTCGCTTATGAGTTTCTTGTGTCTTGGTGTGGTTTTCGTGTCATGTCGAGTCACCACAGACATGGGAACACGCTGTCGCGCGCACGCGTGCACGGGCACTGTAGCTGCCCAGCTACTCGGGTGCGTTTGCGCGCAGCACACGCCACGTGGACGAGTGATACTCGATACACGTGTTGGGGCAACCACTGACACAGGGTCCCCCAAGTGACACAACCTCTCGTGTCGTGTCGGACACGATATCGAGCGTACACAGGGTGCGCACTGTGTGTGTGTGTACAGTGTATTAATGGTTTCTCTGTTCTTTTCAGTTTTAAATGTTTAATACATGTTTTAATTGCTAATATAGATCCTAAACATGTCTAATTATATATGTTAGATTTAGTTTGCATGATTAGTTAGTTTTTGATGTAAATTTGGTTTCAATTTGGGTTAAATGGCATGCTCACTGATACATGGAGCTGATACACTGTTTCTTTCTAATTCCTCAACATTAATTCCCTGTTATTTGATGTTTTCACTGATTTTTGATCCCCACATGATTGTTGATTTATGTTAATGCAATGTCTCATTCGATTTTGGCTTTATGGATTGAGAATGAGGTTTTGGACTTGGTGTTGAGTTTTCGAAATGCAGGACTAGCTACTGATTTCCCTTCCTATTTCCTGAGATGCATTGCAGCCTATTATTACATTATTCCAGGTTGAACACATGCCCTACTGTCTATGTTTTCCAGGCTTGCATATCACTATACACAAGTTCACTGATATGGTACACAGGTTCTTCTCAATCATGAATTGATTTCATTCCTTAACCTGAGTATTAACCCCCACTTCACTGTGTCATAATATTTCACTGATTCCAGATTTTCAAATGTGAACCTTGGCAGCTATTTTAACCATGTTAATGCTTCTACTTATGTGTTTTAGATCCTAATATAGTTTTTCTATATGTTTACTAACTATGTGTTGAGTTTGGGTTGATTTGTGTATTGAATTGGGATCAATTCTGGGTTTGAATGTCCTGGACTGATAACTAAAATTTGTTGAATGTTGGGACTGAAATCTGGTTTGATATGGACTGTTTGAAGACTGAAAATGTATCCCCTGTTTTCTTCCTACTGCCATATACATGTTAGCTACTGACCCCCTTTCACTCACTCACTGTTTTCTGTTCTCAGGTGTACATTGTTCCCAGGTTGACCCCTTGCACACCCTCCACACTGTTTCACTCTCTCACTCACTGTTTAGCCTATATGTTCACTGTTTTAATATGCCACTGATTCCCTACACTCTCAAGCCTAACAAGTTGCACACACATGCTCTCCCACACACATTCTCACTAACACACACACACAACTCTCATGTATCCTCTCACACTCACACACATCTTCTCACACACACACTCATTTGTCTAGACACGCACATTGTTCCTCTCATTTACACACACATACACATTATCACTCACTCCCTAACACACAGCTACACACACACAGTTTAATGTACTCTCACACTGTTATCATATTGACTTCTCTCACTCACTCATTCACAAACACACACTTTGTCACTCACTCTCTACACACACATGCTTCCCTTTCTCTGTATACATATGTCAGTACATATCTATTATATATATCATATATGTAAAGTAATGTATATATCAATTTATGTAGTGTATCTATATATGGTTAATGTATAGTGTAATGGTTAAAATAACTAGTATAGGCTTGATAGGCTTGCATAGCCTTGTGATTGTGTGTGTTAACTAGTGTAGGCTTGTTTAGACTAGTATGGACTAGTTAGACCTAGAATGACTTATTTGACCTAGTTTAGACTTGTTTGACCTAGTTTAGACTTGTTGGACCTAGTTTGACCATAGTTGACCTAGTTTGACTTCTAGGGTTGACCAAGAGTTGACTTTGGCCTAGATTGACCTAGATTCATTTAGAATGCATTGAATTGCATCTTGTTATCATTTTAGACTTGTTGTGACTTGTGCTGTTCTGATTAGGAGCCAGACACCTCTCCTCAGACAGTACATTTCATCCGGACACTCAGATACAGGCGAGTACATTCTCTGATCATTTTATATCCTGCTTAGTATTATTTTCCTACATTAAATTACTTTACTTGATACTGTCACGTTGGTCACACGGATTAGTACTATATGGATCCCTTCTTGAGATATTATCCCTTCAGGGAGCATCGGGTACTACATGTTCTGTGCGTTTCACTTACATGACGTATCACTATGCTTTATTGGTTCTTTGATCACTTGTGACATATACTCTTATGATCACAGAGTTTTCCTTGAATCCTTATCCCATTTATTGGGTTTTCCAGAATCCCCATTTATGGGACTACTATGTACCACCCTTCGGGGGCCGTTACATAGAATCATAACATAACCTGGTTGGATCCTTGTGTATTGATTGGGGATACGGAGGAGTAGAAGTAGACATGTGAATAATATCCAAGTAGTGTAGCATCAGAATCTTTCCATAGTGTAGCATCAGAATCATCCTATGTCATTTACATGTCTATATTTTACTCTGACTCACTAGCTACTGTCAGTCTCTATTTATAGTAGATATTTCTATTACGACTCTCTCTCTGTTTATATACTGCATTTCCTTCAGTATCTATATCTTACTTTACTGCATGATTATATTTTCTAACCTGCTATGAACTGTTGAGATATATTGTGCTCGCTCATGTCCTGACTGGACCTGTTGAAAATATTACAGAGGACGAGGAGGAGGCCTGTGTGGATACCTTCTACAGGACAGCTCTATCTGACGACTTTACCCTACTGCCTAGACTAGCTTAGTTAGGCTTTATCTTACTTATGTTGTCTTGAGACTAGTAGTTAGACTTTATTTCTGTCTTTGAGATTTGGGTTGTATATATATTCTTTCATATTCAGTAGCTGAGATCTTGTACTCTGAATATCTGCTGAGATGTTATCTTAGACTATTTGATCATCTGTATTTTCCTTGAGTTCTATATCATATCGTGCTTCTTCTTCCTTAGTTGTGATTGAGTTTATTTTCTACTATGTCACCCCCATTCGGGGAGTATAAACTGTTTAGCCTTACACTGTTAGATGTATTGAGACCTAGGACAGCGTTCTACCGCCGACACCGCGGCGTAGGCTGTCACGCCCCGATCCGGGAATTCGCTCGTCCTCGCTAGATTTTACCCGAATCATCGTCCTTGCTGGGGCGTGATGCCGCACGAGCCTGGAGTTGCGCTCGTGCAAGGCAAGATAACAGGTTCACATAGAACTATCTCAATTTGATAACATAAGCAGCGGAAGGAAACAAAGTATAACATAAGAATCTCTTTTATTAATAATGAACTGAAGGTTACAAAGGCTCTGAATAGCCCAACATATATGCCAATTGGCTACAATGCTCATGATCTCTCTAGCTCACAAAGGATTACATTGTTCCATACATTATGCCTCTTTATAGCCACCAAGTAGTCTTCGGCCGAACATCTCCATGTCGTAAGTCCGAACGCCTATGCGGTAGCTCCTCTTGAACGTCAAGGACTCCATGCCTCGGCACGTCCAAGCCAATCCCCGCCCCGAGCCGATCATAACCCGAGCCTACACATAAACTAGTGGGGGATTAGTGCTTTTGTCCTCGCTTCGCACTGATCAAAACCCGCTCGCACCCAAACCAAGCACTAAGTAAATTTAGTGGAACATGCATCATTATTTGGTGATATTTCTATTTAGCCTTAGGATCAGTTTCATGGCGATCATTCAACATATCGACTTAACATAAAGGTGTCCCATATCGTGTCTCTGCGGCAGATACAGTTAGACATAATCTGAACATAATCATAGTGTTCGTGCTCATCTCCGTCCCATTTTCCTTAGCCTACAATGGTTAGAACTTAACATAGAAATCATATTATTCATGCATTCAACCGACCATACTTAACATATGCATAGGGGTGGCAAGCCTTGCGCTTGCACCCAACTCTCATCTCAGCCCACCGGCCCTATCTGTTGAAGGTCACGGTGTTTCGCACCGTAATGGACTTAGCATCTCTTATGTGTAAGCCTACAATCACTTCGATACGGGTTGCTAGCCCAGTATCCGAAGGATCCCAAACTTACGGATATCATAGCTTATTACAGCACCGGACGGTCGCAATCCGTCCGAATGATGTGCACCATAAATACCATACATAATTCTCTCCTAGGCCGAACGGTCCCGGTGCCCCGGCGTAACCGTCCGAGGGAAGTCGTACCCGTGCATGGGCCATCCGAGTCTATTCACTATGCAATACGCGCCATAGCATACAAGTCATACATTCCAATCCATCTCGTGTTCCATAAACATAGTCCCGTTCCATAAACATAGTCCCGTCTCATAAACATAATCCACCATCCATATGGGGAGCTCCATCGGCGTTATGCCCCAACACATCCATATTGATGTACGACGCCCAACGGCTTAGTCATGTCGTACTCATATTCAACGCGTACCATTCGTTAGTTATTCTCATAGCCTAATTCCGTAGTTACTCAGTCTTTTCGTAGCATAAGTGCCCGAGGGCACGCTCAGCACCATAATCAATGTTCTATGCCTAGTATTCAATGTTCTCGGAGGCGTGCACGTGATGCACATCTCGATATTTTCTTTCAATGTCCTACCATCACCGCCCTACCGCGACCCATGCACTTGATGCACGTCGCTTCAATTATTCGATTGTTCAATATTCTATCTTAGTGTTCGACACATACTTGGACCTTTCGTCGCCGAGCCACGCTCGCTAACTCGATAACATCTTACGCATACCATAACATATTTTATTAGACGTGAAGGAATAGGAAGAAAGAGTCAAGAACCCGCCCACCTTAAGCCGATACGCCTTGTCATCTCGCCGATTGCAGCAGCTCGATTCCATAACTCGGTTGCATAGCTAACTCTCAGACTTAGCCATTCCTTTGAACTACTCGGATGACTTGTCCTATCGCGCCCATACCACGATCCGTAATCCAGCATAAAGGCATAGCCTGTACACCAGATCAACTAACATTAGCACTTGCTCAAACGGGACTTATCCTTTGCATCGATTCGATTCATAGATTCTAACCGACTCAAGGCTTACCTTTGGCCAACGTAACACTTGCATCGATTCGCATCGATACCTCATCGGGTCAACGCAACTCTTCAAGTCAACGACTCATCGTAATGCACCGTGCGGAGCGGGACATTACATAATATACCACTCAAAATCAGGTTCGTCCTCGAACCGAAACCAACACTTAATCCAAGTGCCTCGCTAGATCGTTTCACGATCTCGTACTACTATCGTTGAATCATACAACTTAGTTTGGATCATACACATATTTTAGGCATCCCACCAATATATGCATTTCAGCCAAGCTCAGTTGTAGGATATCGGGACAAACTAACACGCTCATCTTAAATTCTCAAGCACCCATCGTTCCATTCTCGACTTAGTCATATCTTAGCGCCTTTTCCCAAAATACTCCTCGTATGTGTATTCCATAACATGCAATCATCTTCCAACATCTTGCACATAACTTAATTCAAACCATAACTTCGATCTCATAAGTTTCTCGCCGGCCACCTAACACATGCATTGCATCAAGTCATTGCGCATCCGATCGCAACAAGCTTCCGCAACGTCCATTCGTCCAACCGTTTTCTATCTCTCGCATAACTCAAGTCTTTCATCCAATCATTCATAACATTTGGCCTTAACGATATGGACTATGTCAACATGTCATAAATTTCCTTGCCTACAATCCGTACTAAGTCTCGCACACAACTATCCATATATGGTTCACATTCTCTCGCTCTATCTATACATTGCATCTGGGGCTACCCTCGCTAGGTAACTTATCCAGACATCGTGCTTAATCTCTCCCGACACAAGAGGTCAACTTGAGTCTACGATGCTCAAAGGCAACAATCTTTCCGACCCAAGGTCTCTTACGATACGCCTATCTCTGATTCTCGGTCGAATAGAAATTCCTTACTCAATCTTTGAATCAGTCCCGACTAGTTCATTTCATAACATCGATGATGCGCTCAATATACAAAGCCTAACTGTTACTCAACCTGATCTACGACACAACTCTTAGGGTCAATCTACTATCCGTAGCTATCGCGCATTGCAGAATTCTTGCAATCGCCTTACCGCGTCACTACGCTAAGCACGTTCCTCAACATCTACTCGATCATCGACTAACCCAGTCTATCCACGTATCCATTCGATCGATCATAAACTTTCTAACCATATCGATCTAGTCGAAGGCTACTCGCTAACTTCCGAAACGCGATACTCGCTCGCTTAGACTTACCCTCAACATACACTACATTATCCCTTATCCTCGACAAAATTTCCTTATCCGACTTCTTTAGGGTCATCCTATGGAACTCCAACATTCACTTGATTTGGCGGTCAAGTCTTCTAGGGTCATCTGCCCCGAAACTACGCTCGATAATTGAAGATCATCAACGAGGGAAAGTTACAACGAACCATGCTATATTCTATCGCGGAGCCAAATCAATTCCCGACAATTCTTATAGGACTTTACCCAATCCGACGTAACGTACCAATCCATAATTTATCTACCCCGCGCAACTGATGCGCCGTCACTACTCGAATCACTTACGTATCACCGCCGACCATCCTTGCTAGTCGTATACGTCTACTTGCCTCAAATCCGAGTTTACCTATTCGTGATCATAGTCCGACGCATTCCATACTCATCAAACCATCCTCGAACAATTTTTGCATCAAACCACAAGTCTAAATCTAATTTGCCACGTCTTGCAAGTTCGATCATCCCCGCTGGATGAATCACCATACCAACGCTCACGCGGAATGATCGCCCAAATTTGGCGTGACGCATGTGCGATGCTGGAGTTGCACTTGCATAAGACAAGAATGTCAACATTGTGGTTATCCTCGAAACAATCAAATACTTTCGTTTTCTTCCGAGTAACATCCATCGACTCTCAAATTCTCCGAAGCATTCTTACCATTATCATCCAAACTGCCATCAACTTAACTTGCATCTTATTCATCCAACAACAATGCTCAACATAATTTTTGTTCATTCGATCAGAGTATCCCCGAGTTATTGCATATCATCTTTGATACGCCTCAATACCATCGTCGATATGCATAACTTGAACATCTTCGTCTCTCATAAGTTCCAATTCGTTGCAATCACTGTTATCATCCGAACTCGAATACGAATCAAGTCTTGCGCATATCAAGATTCATTCCATTATAACAAACTACCATAATCGCAACCCAATTTTCAATTCACATTTTTATTCTCATATCCCTAACTCGCACTTCCAAATCGTGCCACCGACTCCTCGCGCTAACCAAATTTCGTTCGCACAATTTCTTCGTACCTACTCAACTCGTTCCGAAGAAGTCTTCGTACTAACTCAACGTAAATTCGATCGATCGACTATTTCCTCAATGTAACATTCCTTCGCTATGCTTAGCCTATCATTCGACTTACACTTAACGAATCCCCGTCCGACGTATCATCCATAGGTACGACTTCGCACATAATCATTCAACTCAATTCATCGAAGCATACCAGCGTCGACTTCTACCAAGTCATTCTCGCTCGAGTCTCGGTACTACCTTGTCCGTTGAGGACAAACCTATCGTAACAACACAATCGTATCGATGTATTCTACTGCAAGTCACAAACGGCTTAACATAGCTATCGCTAAGTGGTATCGCATATACCACTCAGAAATCAAGCCTATCGTTATCAATACAATATTTCGCTATACTGATCGCATAATTGGTATTGCATATACCACTCGAAATCGAGTCATTACTCGACTTTACACTCTGCATAGGTCCGACATCTATCTTCCAATCAACTATCCTGTATGGCAATCTTCCCGATCCCAGCTCTAGCGTTCTTCTTATTCGAGTTGGCGTAACAACTGAACCAACATGATAGTCGTTCACTTATGTTTTACATACATTCGATCTAACCGTACCGTGGCGATCATATCGATCACACCCGCAACATTCGGCTAACACATACGTTTGCCTACTTCGAAACTCGATTCAATGCGGCCAACTTACAAGTTCGCCTACTCACTCGATTTAGCGACCAACTCGACTTCATTACTATCGCATCCGCGATCTTCCAATCTTACTCATTGCAACTCGTGCAACAACTCATTCTCGATACTTAAGGTCTTTACTCAATCTCGCACAACATATCACTATCCATCCGCATAGCCATACAATACGCATCATACCATATCGACTCGTTGCACCGATGCAACGAACGATTAACGACTTGCTGCACTCCGTGCAACCAACGACACATAACCATTCTCATAGCCATATAACACGCATCGCCTCACATATTGACCAGTTGCACTTTGTGCAACCAACAACACATCTT
Source organism: Iris pallida (assembly GCA_029216955.1). Lineage (NCBI taxonomy): Eukaryota > Viridiplantae > Streptophyta > Magnoliopsida > Asparagales > Iridaceae > Iris > Iris pallida. The sequence continues at coordinate 15,944,373 of JANAVB010009398.1, read as the reverse complement.
CTCGCACTTCGTGCGACCAACAACACATAGCTCCTCGCACTTCGTGCGACCGACCACACATATTGTTGCACTTCATGCAACCAACATAACCATATTCGTTGCACTTCGTACGACCAGTATTCCATAACTCGTTGCACTTCGTGCAACCAACACTCTCCGATGGCACACGGAGATAGCGCGATAGTCACGACATACTTGTGGCAGACGTACTCACTTAATATAGACTTATTGTATGGAACATCCAATGTAGCATCGAGCAGATCCATGAGCCATGCGGTTGCGGAAACAACTTAAAGTCAACTGAATTCGATATCGAAGCAACTGAGGGTCAAAGAGATTCGCTCATGGTCCAAAGGATGGAACCGCTCTGATACCAACTTGTCACGCCCTGATCAGGGAATTTGCTCGTCCTCGCTAGATTTTACCCGAATCATCGTCCTCGCTGGGGCGTGATGCCGTACGAGCCTGGAGTTGCGCTCGTGCAAGGCAAGATAACAGGTTCACATAGAACTATCTCAATTTGATAACATAAGCAGCGGAAGGAAACAAAGTATAACATAAGAATCTCTTTTATTAATAACGAACTGAAGGTTACAAAGGCTCTGATTAGCCCGATCCGGGAATTCGCTCGTCCTCGCTAGATTTTACCCGAATCATCGTCCTCGCTGGGGCGTGATACCGCACGAGCCTGGAGTTGCGCTCGTGCAAGGCAAGATAATAGGTTCACATAGAACTATCTCAATTTGATAACATAAGCAGCGGAAGGAAACAAAGTATAACATAAGAATCTCTTTTATTAATAATGAACTGAAGGTTACAAAGGCTATGAATAGCCCAATATATATGCCAATTGGCTACAACGCTCATGATCTCTCTAGCTCACAAAGGATTACATTGTTCCATACATTATGCCTCTTTATAGCCGCCAAGTAGTCTTCGGCCGAACATCTCCATGTCGCAAGTCCGAACGCCTATGCGGTAGCTCCTCTTGAACGCCAAGAACTCCATGCCTCGGCACGTCCAAGCCAAGCCCCGCCCCGAGCCGATCATAACCCAAGCCTACACATAAACTAGTGGGGGATTAGTGCTTTCGTCCTCGCTTCGCACTGATCAAAACCCGCTCGCACCCAAACCAAGCACTAAGTAAATTTAGTAGAACATGCATCATTATTTGGTGATCTTTCTATTTAGCCTTAGGATCAGTTTCATGGCGATCATTCAACATATCGACTTAACATAAAGGTGTCCCATATCGTGTCCCTACGACAGATACAGTTAGACATAATCTGAACATAATCATAGTGTTCGTGCTCATCTCCGTCCCATTTTCCTTAGCCTGCAATGGTTAGAACTTAACATAGAAATCATATTATTCACACATTCAACCGACCATACTTAACATATGCATAGGGATGGCAAGCCTTGCGCTTGCACCCAACTCTCATCTCAGCCCACCGGCCCTATCTATATGAAGGTTACGGTGTTTCGCACCGTAATGGACTTGGCGTCTCTTATGTGTAAGCCTACAATCACTTCGATACGGGTTGCTAGCCCAGTATCCGAAGGATCCCAAACTTACGGATATCATAGCTTATCACAGCACTGGACGGTCGTAATCCGTCCGAATGATGTGCACCGTAAATACTACACATAATTCCCTCCTAGGCTGAACGGTCCCGGTGCCCCGGCGTAACCGTCCGAGGGAAGCCGTACCCGTGCATGGGCCATCCGAGTCCATTGACCATGCAATACGCGCCATAGCATACAAGTCATACATTCCAATCCATCTCGTGTTCCATAAACATAGTCCCGTTCCATAAACATAGTCCCGTCTCATAAACATAATCCACCATCCATATGGGGAGCTCCGTCGGCGTTATGCCCCAATACATCCATATTGATGCACGACGCCCAACGACTTAGTCATCTCGTACTCATATTCAACGCGTACCATTCGTTAGTTATTCTCATAGCCTAATTCCGTAGTTACTCAGTCTTTTCGTAGCATAAGTGCCCGAGGGCACGCTCAGCACCATAATCAATGTTCTACGCCTAGTGTTCAATGTTCTCGGAGGCGTGCACGTGATGCACATCTCGATATTTTCTTTCAATGTTCTACCATCACCGCCCTACCGCGACCCGTGCACTTGATGTACGTCGCTTCAATTATTCGATTGTTCAATGTTCTATCTTAGTGTTCGACACATACTTGGACCTTTCGTCGTCGAGCCACGCTCGCTAACTCGATAACATCTTACGCATACCATAACATATTTTATTAGACGTGAAGGAATAGGAAGAGAGAGTCAAGAACCCGCCCACCTTAAGCCGATACGCCTTGTCATCTCGCCGATTGCAGCGACTCGATTCCATAATTCGGTTGCATAGCTAACTCTCAGACTTAGCCATTCCTTTGAACTACTTGGTTGACTTGGCCTATCGCGCCCATACCACGATCCGTAATCCAGCATAAAGGCATAGCCTGCACCAGATCAACTAACATTAGCACTTGCTCAAACGGGACTTATCCTTTGCATCGATTCGATTCATAGATTCCAACCGACTCAAGGCTTACCTTTGGCCAACGTAACACTTGCATCGATTCGCATCGATACCTCATCGGGTCAACGCAACTCTTCAAGTCAACGACTCATCGTAATACACCGTACGGAGCGGGGCATTACATAGACTGGGCGCTGTTACGTACTCGTACCCTCACGGTGGGTGCGGGTCGTGACACATGGTCTAATACACACCTATTGAACGAGCGTACCATCCCCCCAACCAAACAAGGACATGAGATGGTAAACTAATTCACGGTAACGTATCTTTCCATGCTATGAATCCAATATGGTATCCGGACCCCAACAAGGTTCAATACCTTCTCATCGAAGTAGTAAGTCACACCTACAACCAAACAAGGACAACATGTGACGAACTAATCTGCGACAAGTTATTATTCCAAGCCACGGTCAGATACAAGTACCCAAACCAAAAGTACTCGTACCTAACGAATAAAGGTGCCTAACCGTTCTAAGTGAAATATAGTTAAGAACAATCCTTCCTACGCATGGGCCCTGGCTAAATAGGATCGGCGTGGTCCCCCCTTGGGCACCAGAGGCCCCATCAGTAAGAGCATGACGTTCCGCAGAATTGCCAGTGGCCGTCAGTAATCATGGGTAATCTGACCCGCGTCTCCGGCGGAGCTCACGGGTTACAAAAAAGGGAAAGTGCATAGAAGCCCATACGCTAAGGAATTGTCCTCCCCGCCCAATGCCTACTATGTTGTATCCACAACATTAACCTCTATAACCGCTAAGTTAAACTAGCATACAATTCTATTAGCGGTTATTCCTATCGTACGGCTTGTACGTACTGGTGGCCAGGCAATCACGCACGTCCGTGTTCTATATGCGACACACAACTTCGTGGTACAACGTGTCAAGGCCAATGAATGCAACACACAAGGTGGTCCCTTAAATCTAGGTTTAATGTGTAAGAAAAAATAATACATAGCAGGAACATAAATGAACAGTAAGTTCTAACAGGTTATGCCATGTATCACAGTTTATTTTACATAAAGAAAATAAATAATGCATGAAATATGAGCTAAAATAAATAAACAACAAATGGCAAGGTATCTTGCCTGGTAGGACGCCTGAGGTGCTGCAATGATCGATGTGGCACGAACTGCGACTTCGGTGTATCAACTACACAAGGTGACCTTTGATGGTGGCACGGACAGTTCCATTGGGTCCAGGACGGTCAAATTGACTAGGAACGATATGAGGAAGTTTGAGATTTGCAAGAAGATATGAGTACGACTAGCCAGGGACAAGATTCAATAATGGAAGAAATTGAGTATAAATAAATATTTGTAATAATTCTAAATATATATATATATATATATATATATATATATATATATATATATATATATATATATATATATATATATATATATATATGAAAACTTTACTTAATCAAAACATTTAATAACTACATTTATAAAGTACTTTATTATAAAGAAACTATATTTGAAATTTAGTTATAATTAAAAACTAGGTTTTAGTTTATCGAAAATAGTATAAATAAAATCTTGGAAAACAAGTTAGGCAAATAATTATATCAAATATAAGTTTTAAACTTTTAAGGCCGTAACTGCTACAAAATAATATAACACTATTTTAGGACTTATAACCCAATTAAGAAAAATAAGGTAGGAGTAGCCTAATAAAATATTTTGTGACCAAATTAATTTAGAAACATTACTATATATTTATTTAACAAAACATAATAATAATAATAATAATAATAATAATAATAATAATAATAATAATAATAATAATAATAATTTGTAAGGCTGTAAGCTATAACATAAGTCGGTAGTAATTAGCAATAACTTCTGCTACTAATATTTATAATATTAACAAAAAAATTAGTAATGGATACAACCGCTCATAAAGCTGCTATTCTCTAGAGGTGAGAAAAATCACATGAACACCTAAAATTGATAAGTAAGAGAGAATCAAATGTACTGCTATTCTCTGTCCCTCGGTTCTCGTGAGAGATAAGAAAAATAAGTGAGAGAGGGAGGAGTGAGAATAATGAAAAGTAAATTGAGGAGAGGAAATGAGAGAGGAGAAACGACAGGGAAAAAGGAGAGCGGAGGGAGAGGAACGACTGAGGGGTGAACGGGGAGGACAGTGGAGAGGCGGAGGGAGTCGGGAAGTCGGCCGGCGGCGGCGCATCTGAAGGCGCCGCGGTTGCGGAGAGGAAAAGGGAAGAAGGGGGTTTCGGTGATCGCTGCGCCGGTGGATGAAGGAAGCGGCGCCGAGTTGGAGTAACGGCGGTGCTGGCTTGGCGTGACGGCATGGCACTGCAGCGCACGGCCACGCGGAGGCGGAGGCGGTGGCGGTGCACGTGCGGCGGCCCAGACAAGGGCAGAGGAAGACCGGAGAAGGGGGCCAGGCGGGGGTTCGGCGCAGCTGGAGGGAAGAGCGCGCGGAGGAGCTATGCTCGTCGGGGCTCTGGCACAGGGTGCACGACGCCGGGGAGCGGGCTGCGGAGATGGCGACGGGATTTGGCGAGGAAAACGGCGATGGTCGAGGCTGCGGAAGCACGGTGGTGGTCTGGGTCGAGCACGGACTGGTGAGATTTTCTCTTTTGCTCATTTGGGATGGTGGTGGCCGAGGTTGGTTTCCGATATAGGGGTGGCCGCGGTCGTGGCCGACGGGTTTTGTCGGTTGCGTAGGAAGGATGGGTTTTGCTAGGGTTATGGGGGTGACTTAGGGTCTGGACTCGTGGCGGACGGCTGGCGGGAACGATAGGGTAGCTGGCGTTTGGCAGGGTGATGGTGGTCGGTTGTCGGGTGGCTTGGCTGCTGATGGTAGCGGGTGTGTGTTTTGGTGGTTTGGTTGAGACGGGTGTGGCCGGTAGGTGGCCGGGAGTATGGTGGCAGGTGGTTATGGAGTAGGTGTAGGCGGAGGTCTCGGCTGCGCAGATGGTAGAGTTAGAATCGGGTTAGGGACAACATTTTTGCCGTGTCGGGATTGTCGACACGGGGGAGAGGATTCAATGTATATGTAAAATATATGGAATAAGAATTTGGAAGGACACATACACGATGCACGTAGATTTGTGGAAAAAATATTTGTGGAATAATAGAAATTTGGATGAGTACCTGCATATTTATAGGATGTGGGAATTCTCAATTGGATAAGAACTAGAAATATTTAGAACCCAATTAGATAATTCAATCTATTAATTAAATTAATTCAGTAAATCCAAATCCAAATCCAATTTAAATCTAATTAATTTACATTCTTTAGTTTAAAAATAAGATAATTTAAATCCCAAATATAGATATCAATTTAAATAAATCCAAAATTCAAATCAAGATTTAAATTGTCACAATAATTTTAATTTCAAAATATGTTTTCCAAAAATACTATTAATAATAATTTTAAAAATTACCTTATTATTTAAAAATAAACTAATAATTAATTACGAAATATATATGTATGCACAAATAATATTTACAAATATACACTTTTCTAGTGTACCTTTTTATAAGAATATTATTTATTATTATAATTGTCTAAAAGGTTTTTCATAAATAAACTCATAAATTTAGAAACTTTGATAGCTAAAAATAATTAATATATATATTATCTTGAAACTATAAAAATAGAAAAAAATATTTTTCTAAAAATATGTACGCTCGCACATATTCGCACTCGTCGAGCAATTTCGAAAAATAAAATTTCGTGCGCGACGTACAATATGACTACGCGACGTACAATACAAAATTTTAAATCAGTACCAAAATACATAAAAATATAGTAGAAATTTAGGGGTTTTACATAACCAAGATGTCTTACAAGCACATGGAACCCACAATGGCCATCACCGGGGACATCGACAATAGACCAAATGTATCGGCGAAGCTCAGGTTGGAATTTATCAATATACAAACTCAGTGTTTGGCTTGCAACGGTATCTTCTCTTGGGAGGTCCATTTTCTCCATTTTTCGGCGAATGACAAGCTTGGCCTTCCGTACGGGCGAAGCTTGCTGTAAGCTTCGTTCAACATGCTCAAAGTATGATGGATCTCTCCTAGTTGACTCCAGCCTTCTCTTCTGTGAACTAGTCAATCTTGTTTGAGGCCTGCCTTTAGGATTGGAAACAACGGTCGGCTCATGCATTCTAGTAGTGACCGGACATACAATTTCTTGATGATTTTAGTTGTCTCTTCACTACAGAGTGTGCTCCTTCGACACGGTTGGTAGTTGTCGTGCCGTAATGCTTCACCAAATTCGTCCATGCTAATACGAAGTGTTCTTTGTGCGGTTCAAGCCATGTATCTTTGATGTATGAAATACATGCCGGCTCCCTCGTCTCCCACTTTTTCTTGAACATGTACCATGCGGTGTCGTAACTGTCAATCGTAGAGGCTCGCCACACACAATTCCAGTCATTGGAGAATTCTTGAAAATTTTGTATATCAATTTTACCTTCCTCCTTCTGAAACTTCAACTTACATTGGGCTTGAATATTACGATTGACATGCCAAGTGCATAGTAATGTATCCGCTTGAGAAAAAATAATACGAATATCATTAATTAGGGCATACTCTCTGTCGGTCACAAGAACTGACGGCTCTGTATGACCGGTGTAAAGTGTTTTTAGTTTCTCCAATGCCCATGTGTAGTCTTCAAGTTTTTCACTCTTCATGAAGCAAAATGCCACCGGAAATGTTTTCCGAGTAGAGGTGAATCCGACAATATGAATGAGAGGCATCTTGAACTTGTTGGTCTTGTATGTACAATCAAGGACTAACACGTCGGCAAAAGACCTGGCCAGACTTGTGCAATCTGGATGAGCCCAAAATATTGAAATTACTTTATTACTCTGGGGATGTCTTCTATGGAACTCAACGTAATGATTATCGGCAAGCAACTTCAGCACTTCTTGCATCGCCATTCTTGATTTGGTCCGGACAGCGTTCGAAGAAGATAGGGCGTTGTATATTGACCTCATCGTAGACATGTTCTTCTCATCTTCATGCCGTATGACTGAATATATTTGTCTCGGTGCAACACCGGAAGTGGACAAGTCTTTGGCTATCTTCTTCTCCGTAGGGTTCAACCGTCCGACATACGGATGACCCAATAGTGTCTCGGCAATCTCATGATTGTGGGTTCCATTCTTCACTTGTACTGACCACTTCCCTTCTTCTTCGTTTCTAATCTGGATCATGAATAGACAACCACATTTCCTCGTTCCAGCTTTCTTTCTTGGAACTTTATTTTGGATAACTGTGTCTTTCTTGTGTGATCTGAACACACCACCTCTTTCACAGCCAACCATCACACTGTGTCGTCCTGGGCGATTTTGGCACGATCTGGATATCACTAGAACTAAGTTGTTTTCCCGTCCAACTTCTCGATACCATTGTACCGCATCGTCGCTTGATTGAAACGAAAGATCGGTCCAAAATAAATGCCCTATATCGATTGCAATTGGAGCATGTACCGCAACATCGGAAGATCACAACTCCTACAATAGAAGTTAAAAGTCAAAACTAAACAACTACATAAAGCCAAAATGTAAGCATATGAAATTAAAAAGGACTGCCAGAGATGTGGCAGTCCCTCACATATATAGGACTGCCAGAGATGTGGTAGTCCCTCACATATATAGGACTGCCACATCCCTGGCAGTCCAAATCCATGAGAGGGACTGCCAGAGAAGTGGTAGTCCTCTGTGTCAAAGTCTAATTTTTCATCCGAAATAAAGTTAAAGTGTAGTTACCACGAGGGCTTCCGATGCATCAAAGTGTTCTTCGGACGTTGTGGGAGGAGAGTATCCAGCATTTGATGGTCCGGGTTGTTTCATTTTCTATTTCTTTCTACATTAAACACAAAATTTAACTTTTATATGTAAAATTTAGGTTAAAATATTACACAAAAATAAATTCGACGACTTACAAATAAATGGGAGAAGTGATTGACACTATTACTAGATATTTCACCAAAAATCTTTAATAAATTTAGGTGGGGGGACAATTTCACCTAGGTTAGGTTAATTCAAGGTTTCTATGAGGAGGAGAAAAAAAGAGTGGAGGAAGAAAAGTAATAGAGGAAGAAAGAGAGAAGAAATAAAACAAGTTTGGCTTTTATAGTGAATTATGGGCTGCCCCCTAGTAACAAAAACCTATGGCAAACTTGTAATTTTTTCAAAAAAATTTGGGCTGCCCCTAGTAGAAGTGGTGGTGCCCCTAAAAAAAACCTTGTAAATCATGTAAAAAATAGTACAAATATCTATTCTACTATATCTACTATATAATAGGAAAACTTAGATGGTGAAACTTTTGAATTCCGAAAATACTCTTACATACTTATACTAATTAAAAATAGTTCATTAATTTTAATAAGGACAACTTAGTAATTAGGAAGACTACCCTTTGGTCTTCCTAAAGAGTCTTCCTAAACTAATTAAGAAATGTTAAAATACGTGCAAGGCACGTGCACATATGCTAGTTATATTAGACTGACAAGGTTCGAACCCTCCAATACGTATATATGTGTGGGAGAGTTATAATAAAAAAATTTATTAATTATCTGGTAACATGTTTGATAAACATAAAATAAATTTAAATTTTGAAATTTTAGATTTGGATTTTGATCCAAATCTTGAATTTATTTTTCAGAAGCTTAGACCAAAAGTTGTTTGGTAAAGTCCAACATCACAATCATGGCTCGATATTGAACCCAAAATTAGCCCTACCGTCAAGCCAAAAAGTAGATAGACCAATTATAAGGCTTAATGTAGGAGCGAGCTATTACAATTATGATACGGATCATCGTACGATCCATTTGTAGAACACTGAGGGTTTATACAACATTCTAGTGGTCGAAATAGAGGTTAAAGACATCAAGGTGCTTGAGCAAGTTGGTGTCACTAAGAATGTGTGCCTCAAACGTGCGATATGTGAGTCATGTCTCGAGAAGCATACTAATGGAAAAATGAAGGTCAATATAGGTAATGTCAAACCGCAAACAAAATCAAAATATGTGACAAGATATCGGTGAAGTGTTGTCAGGCCCCGCTCCCAAATGCTCGGGTATATGTACGTGGATACGTCCATCTTACGTCGCAGAGCCGACGTTATTATCTTGTTTATACCATCACATAACATCAACCAATCATAATAAGACTAATTTACATTAGATACATATCATCATCCACAAAAATATCATCAAACACACATCCACATAACCTATCACGGATAACAAAAGAAGAAGAAAAATAATATCCCAAAAAGTCTAAATAAGAATTTTCAACTACATCTCAAAAGTGGTATGGGAACAAAATCGGTAAATACATAACTAATGAAATAGATAAACTAAAATAAGAAGCCTGAGTGCACAAAGAAGAGCAACATGCTACTCCAAATTAGCAGAAAAAATATGGTACTTTAGTGACGTCGGTATCACTAATATACTAAACGTAAACCTCAGTACAGATATTGTCATCTAAAGTTGTAATAACATACCCAATTAGGATTGGAGCGAGTACAAGAACAACATACGAAAAATACAAGCTAACATGACAATATAATATAATAACAATAACTGTGATATGGAAATATATGTCAAGAACTGACATATAACATAAATAAGTCGATACAAGATAGTCAAAATTATATATTGTGTCATTGGAAGCACAATTTTTAACACGTGGAAAGTATAAGATTTCGGATAATAAGAGTTAGGAAGCTATATCTGGAATACGAAAATGCTACGAGATTGTGTATGCCCATGTTCCTAGTGGTTGTACTTCCCCTAATAGTACTTCCATATCTCACTACCTGATATGATAAAAAAAAACACTGATCGTAACAATATACTATGATAAGAAAACATGTATCAATAATTACTCTATATCTCTCATGTGTGTGTAAAATCATAATAGGAAACAAGTATTTCATACTAACATGCATAGCAATTTATTAATGATATGAAGTAATTGTATATGGGAGCTTGTTAGGTGTGTTCGTATGTTCCTCCTCATAGAAAATACGAACATATAATCGATGAAAGCAACCTCAATCTACTAGATATCACAATCACTTTCCCAACTGTCACCCTCACTTTTTCAAGATAGGGGTAAAATGGTAATTTTCTATTTTTGAATATTTTGGGATTTTATTTCATGAATGTTAATATTTAATGATTATAGGAGTCGGGTTCGAATTTCATCTCATTCCGACTTATTTCGGGACTCCGGAGAATTTCGACTTAAGTTGTGCTTAACACATTAATTAGTCATGGCCCACCAAACTCATCATTTAGGTCTAGGAGTTTGGTCTAATCCCACATGAGTGATTAGGCCTAATTATGATTTTTATTTGGTCTTTTCTAACCCCCAAACCCTAATACCATTTAACCCTTCATAAAGAAAAGGAGAGAGGCAAACTTGTAATTATACAAGGGGACAAACATCCTCCTTATATGGCAGCCACCTCCCTCCCCCTTTTCTTCCATTCACACTTCAAAATTTTCCATATTCTTCTCCAAGTGTTCTTCCAAAGAAAAGAAGAGCAATCTCTTGGAATCATCTTCAAATAAAGTTTTCTTCCAAATATTCTTCTATAGATCTCTCCCTCTACCTCAAGTGGTGCTTCTACAAACTTTTGGAAGCAAGAGGAGTAGAGGTGTGTCCTAAACAATTCACTTTGTGTCGGAGCCGTGTCGGAGGATTTTGTATTGGGATCCATCTTCCAATAGGTACTAACTATCCTCTATTTCCATTTCTTCATCATATAGAATAGTTTTGACCAAGTAGGATTGATCCCATGGTTGTGTCCCTATTTGTGTCAAGTTTGAGTCCATTTGGTGTGTATTAGAAAGAGTTATGATTTGTGCTTGTGTCCTAGTGTTTTCCTCCAAGTTGGACACCCCAAGAATATTTAGTTTTGCCTCTAAGTGGTTTAGACACTTTAAATTTCATATTTTGTATTAGTGTTATGTGTGTGTAAATATAAATATGTGTGTGTGTGGGCTTTTATATATATAGAGAGATGGAGGAAATGGTATGTGGAGTATTATTTGTATATATGTGTGTGTTTATATATATATGTAGAGAAGAGGGGAAGAATTAGTGTGTGTGTCTATATATATATTGTGGAGTGATATATATGTATGTGGAGTGATATATATATAGAGTGAGAATGAGGAGAAGAATTAGAGAGGAAGAGTTAGAAGAAGGGAGAATAGAGGGGAGAATAGAGGGTGAGAAGGAGGAGGAGAAGAAGAGCTATAGCAGCAGCAGTAGGGGGGACTAGGGGCTGCTGCCCCCCTTGTACACAGCAGCAAGCAGCCATGTAGCAACAGCAGCAGCAGCCATATGGCAGCAGCAGCAGCAGCTAAAGCAGCAGTAGCAGCCCCCCCAAGCCCCATTTGACCCCCCACAAACCCCTATATATATACCTATATATATACATATATATACCTATATATATACACCTATATACCCTATATAAATACCCGTATAACCCTCTTAATAACCCTCCAAATAGCCCTATGTGAGTGTGTGAGAGTGAGTTTTGTGAGAGTGAGTGAGTGTTTGTGTGAGGGCAAGTGAAGGGAAAATATTGAGATACGAGTGTCGGAACGTATCCAAATTGAAATAGGACTTAGCTAATGTGAAATAGAGTTTGTGGGTAGGCTCCTAAGTTAGAATCGGGGTTGCGTTTGAAGTGGGGAGAATGGTATCTCATGATACCATTGAGTATCTTACGATACTCAAGATAATGGGTAATTGAACAACATGAGTCGTAAGATGGACTGGATGTCCACTTTACCTAGGAAACTTGGTAGGTAATGTTAGTATAGGCTAGTATCCTATTACCCTAGGAAGCCAGGAGTGAAACTCCCAAGGGAAAGCCACTTGGCTTTAGTGTTAGAGTGGTAAAGGGTAAATGTTATATAAAGGGTAAACGGGTAAATTCAAGATACGGGATACGGGTAGTCGGTTTGACTTAAAACTTAGACGTCTTGATAGGTACACCCTACAAATGTCATATTTGAACCAATTTCGACTCGGTTGACCCAGAGTTGACTTTTTACCCAAAAGTCAACAACGAGTCAACCCTTTGTCTAAAATGGTCCAAAATCCAAACTAGAGTTGACCAGTTGACCAAAAGTTAACTGTTAGTCAACATTTAACCAGTTTGACCTAGGGTTGACCTAGAGTTGACCAAAGTTGACCAGTTGACTAAAAGTCAACTGTAAGTCAACTCTTGACCCCGTTTGACTTGCTTTGACTTGCTATGACTAGTATGACCTAGAATTGACTTAGTTTGACTTAGATTGACTTGACATGACTTAGTGTGACTCGGTGTGACCTAGTTTGACCTAGATTTCATATCATACATTAGAAATCATTCATAACTTTGTTAAACCCAAATTAACATGCAATATCTCATCTTTAGGTCTCTGATTACCACTCTGAGCATTGATATACCCTACAGCTCAGGACAGCAGGCGAGTACATTCTCTGATAGCAGTTACTTGTCTTGATATCTTCTCGACCAGTTCAGTTATAGTGTTTACTTGATTCTCGACACATTGGTGCACAGACTAGTATTGTCGGATTCCTGTCATGAGATGTCATTCCTGGATTTCTTGGGATACTGGTACTTGCTTGGTCTTGATTCTTGTACTTGTATTGACGCCGATTCCTGAAGAGGACTTGCTTCCCTCTTAGGGAATCCCGTGTCATGACGTGTTATGTCCGGATCCGTATACTATTCGGGGAATGGGGAATTTTATAGATAGTATGATCAATGCCCATCTTGAGTTACTACTTGTATCATAGCTATATCCTCACCTCACGATGGGTATAACCTGACCTGTGCTACTACTTGCTCCATAGCTTGCCATCCCGGCCGGGCCGAGTCCACGTACTTGTAGCCGGTCGGCTGGAAGCCTGATCTTGACCCTTACCGATCACATTATGCTATAATATTCGAGGCATATTTTATATTTATTACATCAGTTACATGATTACAGTTCAGCTTACTTTTCCTGCATGATTTACCTTAACATGATTTCCAGTTTACATATCCTGTTATACTTACATCTTGATATGTTCATCTTGTACTCTATTATGATTGACTGTTAGAGCATTTGTCATTACTATGGAATCTGTTGCCGGCGTTGTGCTCGTTCATTTTCCTGACAGGATATCGTTATGATATATCCAGATGACATAGATGCGGACTGTTCTACCCACTATGGGTATGGTCAGGACATAGACTGCGACCAGCTGACACCCTTGGAGCCAGTGGATGACAGTACTTCTATCTAGATCTATTAGCTAGGTTTGTCTGGACTGCGATTGTAATGCCCTGTTCCGTACGAGGCATTTGGTTGGCTTGTTGGATGGGATCAGAATGTTAGACCGTGACTTATGTTGGAAATCAAGAGAGTCGAGACTGATACAGTCTTTCTGAGCTGGCTAGACGGATTAAGTGTTGGAACGTGGCTCGCTGGTGGAGCTACCCTTTGGAGGAATGTGTGCAACCAGAATAAGAAGACCATTTTATGCAGGCAAGTGGAACTGTCCTCCTTACTCCTTATTCCTGCATGCTTAATAAATGGAATAACGTGATGCTATGAATATGTCCCTAATGTCTCTTACCTTGAATGTTGAATAATTTTGATGCGATGCTTTAGTTGCTAAATCGATAGAGATGCATATGCTGGAAATCATTGAATGAATAACGCATAAAATTTGAATTGCTGAACGAATCACACTCGAACTGCTAATGTATCATGATGCCTGAGAATGAATCGATAATGTCCCTTATGCTTAATATTGATGAAATGAATGAATCACTTGAATAATGAGATACTACGTGAATGATATATGAGAAAAGAATTAAATATGCTATTGTTCCTATGAAATGAATGAAATGCTACAGGTCCCTTCGAAATGAATGAATGTTGTTTTTCCTCCTTAGAAGGAACGTAATGAGAAATGTTGCAATGGAACAAACAATGAGAATGATGAGGCTTGGGATCATGGAGATCACTAAGTAGAATGATGGTAATGATTAGTCGTTGAACACGGCTCGGGAGCGAGATGAGATGTTGAACTGTTGGCTCTGCTTACTTTCAGTTGCTTTACCATGCATTTGTGTTATTGAGTCGACACGCATTCGTATGGTCATGGACATACTTGTACAAGTCAGAGTAAGTTTCCTCGAACAGTACCTGGGGCACCGGGACCGATTCGACCCGGGAGGAAACATTGGTTGTGCTATGGTGGCACGAGGTATTACGGGACATTCGGCTAGGCTTGCAACCTACCCTGGAATGATGTGTCGTAATACCCGTTGGGAAGTCCTTTATGGTACAGTTTCACCATCGACCATGTAGTCAGGATGCATGCTAACGAATGTTTTGTGCAGACAGAGTAAGTATATCATATTATCCTGTATTTTTATGCAGGTACAAGGGAGTTGGCTATCGGTAAGAAATCACTTAAATGTGATATACTCAATATATGTGTTGGCTTAACTTGCATGCTTAACGTGCCAAGTAAATGATGCTATGCGTAGTCTTTCAATATGGGAACCTGCTTAACATGTTAAATTCAGTATGCTAGAAAGATGCCTTGCTATGAATATTGCTCAAACATAACATACATGCTAAGTGATGCTTGAAGTGAGAATTGTTATAACATGTTTAAGATGTTAATGTTAACGATGCCTCAATGATGCCTTTTTATGATAACACCTAGTATGCCTCAATGATGCCTTTGCATGATAACACCAAGAATGCTATAATGATATGTCCACATGAATGCTACTAAGAATATGTTTACATGCTTCACTATGATTATTACCCATGAACTGTAAACTGATGCTAGGTCCCAAGTAGAAAGATCATTTTATTAAATACTTGCTAAAATCGACCAGTTAGTGTTGGTTTAGGCGAGTGGGTTGGATTCTGCTCGCCAGTACATAGATGATGTGCTGACCCACGTTTTGTGGGCATGTGCTCGTGCTTTGGATATTCTACACATGAAGATTGGCTTGATTGGTCCCGCGGCATCGAAGATTTGTTGGACATACATGAGATCTCCTTGTTCAAGATGATGTCTTCTGTTTATAAAGGGCATAATATATGGAACATTGTAATCAGTTGTACCATTGAGTTGTAAGCCAAGTTGGTATATCGAGTTGTAATCTAATGTATCCAAGTACCAATGTAAGCTGTATAGCATTGTTCAGTTGGATTTCAATGTAAAATGAGATGTGTTGTAAGCATTATACTTCAATATAAATCTTGTACACTTCTTCAATTATCAATAAAGAGAATAAAGTTCTATATATCTCTGTGTGACTTCTAGTTATCCTTTTATCTCCGCTGCTATAAAGAAGTGATGTAATTCTATTCAATAAGAAGGATTGTCCTCATTAACTTCAATTTGTCTGCTTCTGCCGCTGTGATGTATTCCTATTTGAAGATTATCACTTATGTACCATCTTTGCCTTGTACAAGTGCAATACCAGACTTGTACGACATCACGCCCAAGCGAGGACGATCGATTCCAAGAGATAAAATATGTGAATAAATGACTCTACGAATCGGGGCGTGACAGCGATCCAGCTTATGTTAGAATTTTGATACATATGTTATTCGGGACCTTATGTTATGTCTTCGACTCATTTCTGGTTGTGACCTTGTTTTATTTCCGCATTCTATATTCACCATATCTATCTTATATTCGTGCCTATCTTTCCTAGTCGTCTTGTGATTGAGTTGAGATTATATACCTCCGTGCGGAGATGACAGGTCTTTATATATTGTGTCTAGATGCTATACTTTCTAGGAGACCTATACAGCGTTCTACCGCCGATTATACGACGTAGGCTGGACGTACCCGCTTCTCGTGCCCCTAATCAGGGTACGGGTCGTGACACATTTTTGTGGTGGCCCATGCAGGTCTCCGAGTTAGAGTCGCAACTAGTGAGATTTTCGTAGTGGTGCTTGACTTAGAGTGCTGCTACGAGCCTGTTATTAGAAATTTGGTCCTAGTTATTATTACTAGATTTTCTCAATCACACCTAGGAAAATTTTCAATCTTTCGATTATCATGATGACTCTCCTTATATTAAACTTAACTGTCCTTCTTTGATAATAGCTTCTCATGTGCCATATTGATCTCTTTGTTTTAATTCGTCTCCAGGATGACGAAGACGCACCCGCAGGCCACTGGATCGAGTAGCTTGCACGAGAGATCTGACCAGGCTGAGAAGAAAGTTCAGGAGGCTGTCCCCAGTATTTCTACTATCCCGGAGGCCGTGGCAGTTGCACAGGGAGGTCTACCACCTCCACCCCAGAGGGTTTCGGTCGTCGTTCTAGAGATACTGCCGCCACCACCTTCGATACCGACGGATACACACCATATGTTCCTTCTCCTTCAGCAGATGATGGAGACACAGCGAGCCCAGGCAGAGGCGTCACAGCGCCAAACGGAGGCATCACACCGCCAGACTGAGATGCCGATGCAGAGCATGGAGAACTCGCATCAGCTTGTACTGGCAGCTGTGGAGAGAGTGGCACCGGGTACGGTGCAGGGCCCTACCGGCCAGCAGTCGTACCAGTAGCAGTCTAGGCCAAGGACAGTATTAGATTTTAGAAAGATGAGCTCCAGGGACTTCACGGGCACGGAAGGCATCCTTTATGCAGATGACTGGCTAGAGGACGTGCAGCGGAGTATGGAGCTGGCAGAGATTTCGAGAGGACTTTGGGTTTCGGCCGCAGCCAGCAAATTTTTTGACATCGTGCTGACATGGTACCGCACGGATCCTCATGCGTCGATGAGAGGGCTGTCATGGGAGAACTTTCAGAGGCTCTTCAAGGAGAAGTTCTTCCCGGACGTAGCACTCACAGCGTTGGAGGGCCAGTTTGTGGGTCTAGTGCAGGGGAACTCGTCGGTGGACGAGTATGCAGCAGAGTTCTTCCGCCTTAGCAGGTTCACTTTCGATCTGATCCAGGATGAGGGGCAGAAGGCTCGTAAGTTCCGTAGGGGACTTATTCATGCAGTACGCACTCGTACATCGGGTCGTCGTGACGCGACGTTCGATCAGATATTGATGGACGCACAGATTGCAGAGGAGGACTTCGGCCTCAAGCCGAAGAGGAGCGGTGATACCATGGGGGCGAGTTCCAGTGCGGGACCGGCCAAGCGCCCCCACATTCAGCATCAACAGAGGCCATTTCAGCAGCAGCATGAGGCACCAGCACGTGCCCAACAGCAGCAGGGTCAGGGCCAGAGGCAGATCCAGCAGTTTGCTTTCTGCGGAAAGACGGGGCACAGCAGAGACGTATGCAGGAGGAGGTTAGGCACTTGCCTATTCTGTGAAGGGACCGACCACCAGCTGAAGGGATGTCCTGTTCGAGCAGCCAAGGGAGGCCAGGACAGGGCACTGACGGGACCGGCAGTTCAGCCGAAGGGTCAGCCACTCCAGACACAGCAGCAGAAGTTCGTCCAGCATCAGAGGGCACCCCAGGGCAGAGCCTTTGCACTAGCCGTAGAGGAGTTTGAGCCCGAGTCAGATGTTGTGGCAGGTCATGTTCTCCTTGATTCCTTTCCTGTTTTTGCCTTGTTTGATTCTGGTGCCACGCACAGTTTTGTGTCTGTTTCTTTTGCTCTTAGACACAACATTATTGCTGAATCTTTGGATAGGACTTGCAAGATTATGACCGGGGGAGGCATTATCCTTGTTAATAATGTTTGCAAGGGGCAGAGAGTTACCCTGGGAGGCTGGGACTTGAGTGCGTGTCTGCTCGTAATGCTCCTTCCGAGGTACGATATGGTACTCGGTATGGATTGGTTGAGCAGGCACCATGCTAGTATAGATTGTAGAGGAGGTAGAGTTCTTTTTAGGCCGCCGGGAGAGCAAGAGATCGAGTTTGCTCGAGGAGCAGTGGAGCCGAAGGCTGGATTCTGTGGAGCTTTGTTGGCAGGGCAGGACTTGCCACATCCGTTGATAGCTGAGTTCTCGGATGTCTTTTCCGAGGAGTTACCGGGGATGCCGCCAGACAGGGATATTGAGTTCTCTATAGACTTGGTGCCGGGCGCCGAGCCCATTTCACAGCACGTCTATAGGGTCAACAACAATGAGTTGATAGAGCTGAAGAAACAAGTCGACGAGCTGCAGGACAAGGGGTTTATCAGATCCAGTTCTTCATCGTGGGGAGCGCCAGTCCTGTTTGTGTCGAAGAAGGACGGTACGGCCCGTATGTGCATTGATTACCGGGCGCTCAACAACCTCACTATCAAGAATAGATACCTTTTGTCGATGATCGACGATTTGTTCGATCAGCTTAGTGGGGCAAAGGTATTTTCGAAGATAGACTTAAGGTCCGGGTATCACCAGCTGAAGGTAAGGCGGGATGACATTTCAAAGATGGCATTTTGGACTCGGTACAGCCAGTACGAGTTTACAGTGATGCCATTTGGGTTGACCAATGCTCCAGCGATGTTCATAAACTTGATGAACAAGGTATACCATCAGTACCTTGACAAGTTCATGGTGGTCTTCATAGATGATATCTTGATCTATTCAAAGACGCAGGAGGAGCATGAGGAGCATTTGAGAGTTGTGTTAGAGACTCTGAGGAGGGAGCAACTCTACAGAAAGCTTTCGAAGTGCGAGTTCTTCTTGGATAAGGTCGAGTTCTTAGGTCATGTTGTGACCGAGCACGGGATCTCAATGGACCAGAAGAAGATTTCAACAGTTGAGTCTTGGTCTACGCCCAGTTCAGTTGTTGAGGTTCGGAGCTTTCTGGGTTTGGCTGGCTATTATCGGAAGTTCGTCCAGGACTTCTCGCGGATTGCTGAGCCGATGACTAGACTCACCAGGAAGGACGTGGAGTTCATCTGGACTGATGAGTGTTAGGCTGCATTCGATGAGCTGAAGAAGCGGTTGACCTCAGCTCCGATCTTGACTTTGCCATCTGGGTCAGGTGGTTTCTCGATCTACAACGATGCTTCAGGGAAGGGCTTGGGTTGTGTTCTTCAGCAACACGGGAAGGTGATTGCCTATGCATCTAGGCAATTACGTCCTCATAAGAAGAACTATCCTACTCATGATCTGGAGTTGGTCGCGGTTATTTTTGCTTTGAAGTTATGGAAGCACTACCTATACGGAGAGCGAGTTGAGATCTTCACAGATCACAAGAGCTTAAAGTACGTGTTCACTCAGAAGGAGCTGAACATGCGGCAGAGACGGTGGTTAGAGCTGATGATGGACTTCGATATCTCACAGCAGTACCATCCGGGGAAGGCCAACGTAGTTGTAGATGCCTTGAGCAGGTATCCAGTAGCTATGTTCTTGACGACAGATCGTCATCTTTTGGCCGACCTGGATAGTTTGGGTATCGAGGTCATCATTCCGGGCATAGAGATCCAGATGTGGGATTTGCAGATTCAGTCTGAGCGGATGGATAGAGTCAGGTCAGCGCAGTATGATGATGTTGCCCTGAGGAGCATCAGAGAGCAGGTGCGGACGGGTTTGCTCGACGATTTTTCTTTAGCCGAAGATGGGTCGTTGCGATACGGTACTAGGTTGTGCGTTCTGCATGGAGAGCTTCGGGAGGAGGTTCTTCAGGAGGCGCATCGCTCTCAGTATTCAATGCATCATGGAGCCAACAAGATGTATAGGGACCTGAGAGAGCACGTGTGGTGGTATGGCATGAAGCGCGAGGTAGCTCAGTTTGTATCTCGTTGCCTTGTGTGTCAGCAGATGAAGGCCAAGAGACAGAGACCGGGTGGATTACTACAGCCGCTACCCATTCCCGAGTGGAAGTGGGAGCACATCACTATGGACTTTGTATATGGACTTCCACGATCGCCAGGAGGAAAAGACGCGGTTTGGGTCATCGTTGATAGATTGACCAAATCGGCCCACTTTTTGCCTTTCAAAGTGGGTTTGTATACGGAGAGGCTGGTAGAGCTATACGTTCGTCAGATCGTGAGATTGCACGGAGTTCCGGTGAGCATAGTCTCTGATCGGAATAGTCGTTTCACTTCCCACTTTTGGAGGAGTTTGCATACTAGCTTGGGCACCAAGCTCAAGTTTAGTACCGCTTATCACCCCCAGACAGACGGGTAGTCAGAGAGGACCATTCAGACGCTGGAGGATATGCTTCGCACATGTGTGTTAGATCTCGGGGGTTCTTGGGAGGACCATCTTCACCTGGTAGAGTTTGCTTACAACAACAGCTACCAGGCCAGTATAGAGATATCGCCATTCGAGGCTCTATATGGATGGAGATGCCGTACTCCTTTGTCTTGGGATGATGTCGGCGAGAGGGCGCTTCTTGGGCCGGAGATGGTTGTGGATGCGGCCGAAAAGGTCAGGTTAATTAGAGACAGACTTCGGGTGGCTCAGGATAGGCAATGGCATTGGACCGAAAGTCACCGAAGACCGTTAGAGTTCGAGGTTAGTTTCAGTTTCCTGTCGTATTTGTTTATGATTGTTGTTTTGTTTATGTGCTGAGTTTTGTCTTATGTCTAGGCTGGTGACATGGTGTTTCTGAGGATATCCCCGACACGTGGCACGATTCGCTTTGGCGGAGGTGGAAAGCTTAGTCCGCGCTACATCAGACCCTTTGTCACGCCCCGCTCCCGTAGGAGCGATCGTCCTCGCTAAGGCGTGATGCCGCACGAGCCTAGATTGCGCTCGTGCAAGGCGGGTTCCATAACGACCGATTTCAGCGGCTGCGACGGGGTCGTCGCACAGAAGTCCCAAGCAGAGACATTGAACACGCAACGAAATTGTAAGCCCCCTGAATTTCCTGAATTATTTTTCGAATTTTCTAATGAATTATTTTCAATAATTCATTTCTATATAATTAATTTTTATCTTTAAATGCTCTTTACCGTGACTTGAAATTCTAGAGCATCAGGGATGCCAGTCTCTGGAAACTTCCTTCTTGGAGTTTGTAGTAGACGAGATTATCTTTACAGTAATATATCATGTCCCATCCAAACTCGTTCCCTTGTGCTCCTTTTGTATCGTGCAAGTTCAGGTCAATTTAGACCATTTTAATTATTAATTGATTTTCCACTCTTTTCCTTGATCCCCATAAGCACGTTATCGTGGCTTTTAATTTAGGAGCACCAGACCTGTCTTTTTCTTGAAACCAACTTGTCATGTCTGATCTACTCGAGACGCTCTTCACCCCTGACCTTCGTGTCCCATTCAGACACTCCATTTTGTGCTCTATTTCCTTCGCACAACTTTCGGTTCAATTTAGGCCAATTAATTATCTACCGTGAAACCTGATTTAATTTCCAATTTAATTTCGGGACCCGACATCGACCCAACCTAGTCGACCCCAAATAGGAACATGGCCCACACGAAGCCTACTACCCACATGACGCTTGTGTCCCATTTATTGGAGTCCCCGTATATTATTTATTTATCCATGATTATAAATCCCTATTTTAATTCAATTATTTCACCCGGTTCGATTTTGACCCGATCCGGCTCGACCGAACCCGAGCCCAAGCACCATATTGTTCTCTCATGACTGCCCAAATACCCCGTATAATTTTCCTATTTTCTATTTTGAAATTATCACTTCCTCTCTCTCTTTTTCTCTCTCTCTCTCTTAAATATCTTATATAATTAATTCCCTCCTTAAAATACTCCCATACACTCCACTCCCCATCACCCTCACCATCAAGAGCACCCCCTCCCCTTCCTTCAGCCGACATCACACACCCTCCCTCTCTCTAAATATCTCCCCTCTCTCTATATATATAATATATACACACCGATATATATATATATTATATATATACATATACAATTCTCTCTCTCCCACACTTTATACAAACACTCACACATTCCCCCCCTCCTGTACACAGTACCCCCCCCTTTATGGACCGACATCCCTCTCTCTCATCTCATACATCTCTCTCTCTCTCTTTAAAATATCAACAAACTCTCTCTCACTCTCTTTATATACACACACACAAATTTCTCTCTCTCTCTCAACAAACACACACACACACACTCCACAGCCGACCCCCTCTTCCTCTCCTGGCCGAACCCTCCTCCACAGCCGAGAATCCTCCCCGAGCTCCTCTCTCTCCCCCTCCATACTCCACCATCATCATCATCAAGTTCATCATCACCATTACCATCTTCATCTTCATCACCATCATCAAACCATTACAACACCACCACCGCCACCATCTCCTCCACCACTCTGCACCCCACCACGCCGAGGCCACCGCCGGCCACCGCTGCGCCGCCGTAGCCACGCACGTACGCTGTAAACAGCAGCAGCAGCGAGCAGCAGTGGCTCCGCGCCACGCCACCCCGCGCGCGTATGGACGCATGGCGCGCGCCACCGCGGCCAGCCACCGGCCACCGACGACCCTCCCATCGATGCGCGACCCCCCGGCGATCACCCCCTGGCCACCACCGGCCTCCCCGACGTGTTAAACACACGATTCGTGCGTTTAGCACGAGATCCCGTCGGCGCGCGCGAGTTTGGAACTCAGAATTCGCGCTCCGTCGCAGCAAGTTCGTGCGTGTTTTTCGGGAGATTCGACCGTTGGATCGGCGATCTCTTTGCTCCGTTGCAATCTCAATATATCCATCTTCACTTCTGTCAATTTTGTTCCGTTAATTTCGTCATTTGATACCTCAAAACTGGCCACCAAGTTGACATTTTAAATTGAACTATTTTTGGACAGTTTCATGGAGTCGACTTCGTCAGCTCGTAACTTCGCCGTCGCAGCTCCAGTTGATGCACTACCAGTTCCTGTGCGAAGCTGGTATAACCCTCTTCCTGCTCCCTTTAGATTTCATTTCAGTTTGAGCTTGTTAGGTCGGTCGAATTCGACGCCAAAGTTGGCCGTTCGAATTCTTAGTGTTACACTTGTAAAATTTTATTTTTGAATCCGGAACTCCGGATTTAATTTCTGACACCACCAGTAGACTCGTGGCATCGTTCTAGCATGTTTTCATATAAAGTTTGCTTGATTTGGAGAACGTGGGCCCTGGCACACATTTCGGTGCAAAGTGGGTCCCACTTTCTGAGTCAACGGGTCATTTTGAGTTCGGCTCATCGGAATCCAATTCTGGATATACCGTTGAGTTCGTATCTTCATTCTGGACTCGTTGACATATAATTTGCTGAGTTTTGAGGACATTAGCTCCGACACACTTTTCTGTGCAAATCGATTTCTAATGTCCTGGTCAACGGACCAATTTGAGATCGGGTCAACGGAATCCAATTCTGGATATACCGTTGGGTTCGTATCGTCATTCTGGATTCGTGGACATATAATTTGTTAGATTTTGTGCACTTTTATTTCGGCATATTTTTCGGTACAAAGTGGGTCCGACACGGACACCATTTTGGTCCAAAATTACCGTTTTGCCCCTGTGTCCAAATTGAACTTTTGGACAGGCTATCCTAGCTGATTTGACCATTCGGACACGTTGGTGATATTTATTTTATCATCCGACAACATCTGTAGGTTTTTACCCTATTATTATAATCCTTCTCCTTTTGTGGTATTTTGAGTTCCATCGATTCCGGTGATTTCACAATCACTGAAATTGATGTGTTGACCTTGTAGATGTTTGTAGAGACTAGCCTTGACCCTGTTTGACCATGGTTGACTGTTTTGACTGAAAGTCGAAGTAGAGTCAACATTTGACCTAGTTTAACCTAGAGTTGACCATAGTTGACCAAAAGTCAACTGTAAGTCAACCATTGACCCAATTTGACCTAGTTTGACTTAGTTGACTGAGTCTGACCTAGATTACGTAGCTTATACTATAGAATCAAGCCTAACACCGTTGAACCCTAATTAGCTTATATATATATATTATCTTTAGGTTTGTGGCATCACTCTGAGCATCGACCCCATTTGACAGCTCAGGACCGCAGGCGAGTACATTCACTGATAGTTTTCATTGTCTTGATATTTGCTATATCCGATTCAGTCGTAGTGTCTTACTTGATTCTCAGACACGATAGTTCACGGACTAGTATAGTCAAATTTGTGTCATGAGATATCATTCCTGGATTTCTTGGGATACTGGTACTTGCTCGATTGTTCTTGTACTTGTATTGACACCGATTCCTGAGAAGGAGTAGCTACCTTCTTAGGGAATCTCGTGCCATGACGTGCTATGTCTGGATCCGTATACTACTCGGGGATGGGGAATATTATAGATAGTGTGATCAATGCCCACCTTGAGTTACTACTTGTATCATAGCTATACCCTCACCTCACGATGGGTATAGCCTGACCTGTGCTACTACTTGCTCCATAGCTTACCATCTCGGCCGGGCCGAGTCCACGTACTTGTAGCCGGTCGACTGGAAGCCTGATCTTGACCCATACCGATCACATTATGCTATAATATTCGAGGCACATTTTATATTTACTTTATCTTATCATATATCCTGTTCTGTTCTACATATAGTACTTCTCACCATGCTATGATTTCAGTTACTCACATGTTTTATATGCCTCTATGATGTACCTTGATTGGAGACTGAGTTCTGCTCGGGAGAAGGGTTACAACCCCGGTCCTTGTTTGGTTTAAGGGTTGTAACTCAGCTTTCGAACGGTTCCCAAGTCTTCATATATCTTTGTCTTGTAGTTCATTATACTGTCTCTTATAGAATTTGTCAATTCACATGAAACTGCTGTTAGTGTTTGTACTTGCTCATTTTTCTGACAGGATACCGTTGATAATATTTTAGGAGTAGTTGTGCCATTATTGGACATTATGATGTTGCTAGCAGAAGTGGATCTCACTATTATTCTATGTGAGTTGCCGGGGAGTTATCCTTAGTTAGTCTTGTTGTTCCTTCTTTATTTTCCTGTCTTATGATTCCTTCTAGTAGTTTTTAGTTGTTCTTGTGCTTTAGTTATCTTTCTTGTCTTATCATCCCTAGCTGTTGTGATGTGACTAGAGTATATTTGTAGTTATAGGCCTTCTAGACGTAGTGTATATTTATTGGGTACTAGACAGCGTTCTACCGCCGATACTGCAGCGTAGGCTGGGCGTCGTCTACGTATTCGTACCCGTATATCCGGGCGCGGGTCGTGACACGTTTTTAGTGGTGGCCCATGCAGGTCAGTCTTTGTAATTAATACGAAGTCGTGGTAGTACTTGAGCTTTTCTGTACTACTGCGAGCCTGCCCTAGGATTAAGGTTGAGTCATGGAATATTTTAGGAATTTGGTACTCAGTCACATATTAGGAACTCTTGGTAGATTCCAGGGATGACCCCTGGGAATCTTATTTCGAACTTTTCGAAACTTTTCCCATTTGTTCTGTCCGTCATGATTTCTGAAACATCTGTCCGTTATCAACTTTATTCTTTCTTGGAATGAGTTTGTAGACCCCAGAGGGAAGGTATAAGTTGAACTTATATATCTTCTAGGTTGAAACAAGAATATGCTTTGCCAGTCTCATATCAGGTTGGAATTGTTTTAGATTATATTCCGATAATTTTCTTTTATCTTGACCTAGATAGTACCTTTGGACAACTCCTGAGAATTTTCTTCTAAACTCTACCTCGAGATCTGTTTTCGCTAGTTTCCATCTACTTATCCTTGATCCGTTGTTGAAAATTTTGAATCTTGATGTTTCGTTGTTGACTTCGATTTTGATTTTGTTTGAAGATAAGTTTTTAAGGATTAAGTTAAGATATCCTGATAAACATATTTGATGAAGACGATGGGAATGATAAATGTCTACTTTACTTATGGAGTTGGAATTTATCGCAGTCATATTAGCTAGCCTGACAGGGACATGGAGCCTGATTTTGGATATACTATCCTAGTTATGGAATTTAGATTCTCTTGCAGCCATACCGGTTAGCGTGGTAAGGAATCTAGATGACATGATTATAGGGTGTATACCTTAGTTATGAACGCTATCGTTTATTGCAGCTATGCTTACTGGCGTGGCGTAAATTCTGGCAGCATGGTTTTGGATAGACGTGTATGGTTATCAGATCGTATCTTAAATTGATTCACTTCTTTTGACCAAATGATGAGGACAATTCATACGCTTATTTGTCGACTTATCATTCGTTTCTTTTCTCATCGTATGATGATTTCCTCATCTTGCCATCATTTCCTTGACTTGTTTAGCTATGTTTGATTACACCAATCACCTATCTCATATCTACAACTGTCATCTACACTTGAAAACTTTGAAAATTTTAAAATTTTCATATCTCAATTGTTTCTTAATTTTCGATACTGTTAAGATTTTGATTCCCTTCTGTCCATGACCAATCAATTTTGGTCGTTTTGTATATCGTGCCAAGAGTCTTGGTTGCTGACTAAACTCTAGATGACTTCAAATTCCTTGTGACTTGGATTTTCGTCCTTGGATTCTCGTGCCCAGCCTTCGTTGATCTTATTCTCCATCTGGCCCAAATTCTGATTTACTCAAACTTGATCAATTTAAATCATGCTGAGACTAAATTATTTACTTTTATCGTGATTGGATAATGCTATCATCACTCGTGCTTTAAACTTTCGATTCAATTCTGGCAAATGACTAAATTCCATTCCAATCACGATTTGGCTTCATACTATCCTTGATTATGTCGAAGTCTCATGTTGGTCATGCCTAAACCGTTATACTTTTGACCAAGGTTGAGCTGACCGTATCTATGATCGTATTGAGATTCAATTTTAAGCATGTTTGGATTTTGAAACACTCGTGCCTATACTCTTTTCGACCTTAATTTGATTTTCTGATTGTATCTGAAATTTCCTTGTGCTTAATCATGCCTATCTTAAATCCTAAATCAAATTTCAGTAAGATAAAATCCTATTATCAATATTTTGTTGATTGTAACCGATGAAGCTCAAGTTTTGATTTTGTTGTCATATCTCTTTCGTGCCAAGTGATCTTAGACTATTTCCAATTTTATTCACGCTCGAACTTGGAGCGTATTCCATGATTTTATTAATCATACTCTTCAATCTTGATCAGGTCTATAAGAACTTGACTTCGATTTTGTTTGTCTAAAACTCCAGCTCAATCATGCCAAGCCTTGTTTTGGT
>JANAVB010009398.1:15816905-15916701 GCA_029216955.1 Iris pallida | reverse complement strand
AATACTCCTACACTCCACTCCCCATCACCCTCACCATCAAGAGCACCCCCTCCCCTTCCTTCAGCCGACATCACACACCCTCCCTCTCTCTAAATATCTCCCTCTCTCTATATATATATATATACACACCGATATATATATATTATATATATACATATACAATTCTCTCTCTCCCACACTTTATACAAACACTCACACATTCCCCCCCTCCTGTACACAGTACCCCCCCCTTTATGGACCGACATCCCTCTCTCATCTCATACATCCTCTCTCTCTCTTTAAAATATCAACAAACTCTCTCTCACTCTCTTTATATACCACACACAAATTTCTCTCTCTCTCAACAAACACACACACACACTCCACAGCCGACCCCCTCTTCCTCTCCTGGCCGAACCCTCCTCCACAGCCGAGAATCCTCCCCGAGCTCCTCTCTCTCCCCCTCCATACTCCACCATCATCATCATCAAGTTCATCATCACCATTACCATCTTCATCTTCATCACCATCATCAAACCATTACAACACCACCACCGCCACCATCTCCTCCACCACTCTGCACCCCACCACCCGAGGCCACCGCCGGCCACCGCTGCGCCGCCGTAGCCACGCACGTACGCTGTAAACACAGCAGCAGCGAGCAGCAGTGGCTCCGCGCCACGCCACCCCGCGCGCGTATGGACGCATGGCGCGCGCCACCGCGGCCAGCCACCGGCCACCGACGACCCTCCCATCGATGCGCGACCCCCCGGCGATCACCCCCTGGCCACCACCGGCCTCCCCGACGTGTTAAACACACGATTCGTGCGTTTAGCACGAGATCCCGTCGGGCGCGCGAGTTTGGAACTCAGAATTCGCGCTCCGTCGCAGCAAGTTCGTGCGTGTTTTTCGGGAGATTCGACCGTTGGATCGGCGATCTCTTTGCTCCGTTGCAATCTCAATATATCCATCTTCACTTCTGTCAATTTTGTTCCGTTAATTTCGTCATTTGATACCTCAAAACTGGCCACCAAGTTGACATTTTAAATTGAACTATTTTGGACAGTTTCATGGAGTCGACTTCGTCAGCTCGTAACTTCGCCGTCGCAGCTCCAGTTGATGCACTACCAGTTCCTGTGCGAAGCTGGTATAACCCTCTTCCTGCTCCCTTTAGATTTCATTTCAGTTTGAGCTTGTTAGGTCGGTCGAATTCGACGCCAAAGTTGGCCGTTCGAATTCTTAGTGTTACACTTGTAAAATTTTATTTTTGAATCCGGAACTCCGGATTTAATTTCTGACACCACCAGTAGACTCGTGGCATCGTTCTAGCATGTTTCATATAAAGTTTGCTTGATTTGGAGAACGTGGGCCCTGGCACACATTTCGGTGCAAAGTGGGTCCCACTTTCTGAGTCAACGGGTCATTTTGAGTTCGGCTCATCGGAATCCAATTCTGGATATACCGTTGAGTTCGTATCTTCATTCTGGACTCGTTGACATATAATTTGCTGAGTTTTGAGGACATTAGCTCCGACACACTTTTCTGTGCAAATCGATTTCTAATGTCCTGGTCAACGGACCAATTTGAGATCGGGTCAACGGAATCCAATTCTGGATATACCGTTGGGTTCGTATCGTCATTCTGGATTCGTGGACATATAATTTGTTAGATTTTGTGCACTTTTATTTCGGCATATTTTTCGGTACAAAGTGGGTCCGACACGGACACCATTTTGGTCCAAAATTACCGTTTTGCCCCTGTGTCCAAATTGAACTTTTGGACAGGCTATCCTAGCTGATTTGACCATTCGGACACGTTGGTGATATTTATTTTATCATCCGACAACATCTGTAGGTTTTTACCCTATTATTATAATCCTTCTCCTTTTGTGGTATTTTGAGTTCCATCGATTCCGGTGATTTCACAATCACTGAAATTGATGTGTTGACCTTGTAGATGTTTGTAGAGACTAGCCTTGACCCTGTTTGACCATGGTTGACTGTTTTGACTGAAAGTCGAAGTAGAGTCAACATTTGACCTAGTTTAACCTAGAGTTGACCATAGTTGACCAAAAGTCAACTGTAAGTCAACCATTGACCCAATTTGACCTAGTTTGACTTAGTTGACTGAGTCTGACCTAGATTACGTAGCTTATACTATAGAATCAAGCCTAACACCGTTGAACCCTAATTAGCTTATATATATATATTATCTTTAGGTTTGTGGCATCACTCTGAGCATCGACCCCATTTGACAGCTCAGGACCGCAGGCGAGTACATTCACTGATAGTTTTCATTGTCTTGATATTTGCTATATCCGATTCAGTCGTAGTGTCTTACTTGATTCTCAGACACGATAGTTCACGGACTAGTATAGTCAAATTTGTGTCATGAGATATCATTCCTGGATTTCTTGGGATACTGGTACTTGCTCGATTGTTCTTGTACTTGTATTGACACCGATTCCTGAGAAGGAGTAGCTACCTTCTTAGGGAATCTCGTGCCATGACGTGCTATGTCTGGATCCGTATACTACTCGGGGATGGGGAATATTATAGATAGTGTGATCAATGCCCACCTTGAGTTACTACTTGTATCATAGCTATACCCTCACCTCACGATGGGTATAGCCTGACCTGTGCTACTACTTGCTCCATAGCTTACCATCTCGGCCGGGCCGAGTCCACGTACTTGTAGCCGGTCGACTGGAAGCCTGATCTTGACCCATACCGATCACATTATGCTATAATATTCGAGGCACATTTTATATTTACTTTATCTTATCATATATCCTGTTCTGTTCTACATATAGTACTTCTCACCATGCTATGATTTCAGTTACTCACATGTTTTATATGCCTCTATGATGTACCTTGATTGGAGACTGAGTTCTGCTCGGGAGAAGGGTTACAACCCCGGTCCTTGTTTGGTTTAAGGGTTGTAACTCAGCTTTCGAACGGTTCCCAAGTCTTCATATATCTTGTCTTGTAGTTCATTATACTGTCTCTTATAGAATTTGTCAATTCACATGAAACTGCTGTTAGTGTTTGTACTTGCTCATTTTTCTGACAGGATACCGTTGATAATATTTTAGGAGTAGTTGTGCCATTATTGGACATTATGATGTTGCTAGCAGAAGTGGATCTCACTATTATTCTATGTGAGTTGCCGGGGAGTTATCCTTAGTTAGTCTTGTTGTTCCTTCTTTATTTTCCTGTCTTATGATTCCTTCTAGTAGTTTTTAGTTGTTCTTGTGCTTTAGTTATCTTTCTTGTCTTATCATCCCTAGCTGTTGTGATGTGACTAGAGTATATTTGTAGTTATAGGCCTTCTAGACGTAGTGTATATTTATTGGGTACTAGACAGCGTTCTACCGCCGATACTGCAGCGTAGGCTGGGCGTCGTCTACGTATTCGTACCCGTATATCCGGGCGCGGGTCGTGACACGTTTTTAGTGGTGGCCCATGCAGGTCAGTCTTTGTAATTAATACGAAGTCGTGGTAGTACTTGAGCTTTTCTGTACTACTGCGAGCCTGCCCTAGGATTAAGGTTGAGTCATGGAATATTTTAGGAATTTGGTACTCAGTCACATATTAGGAACTCTTGGTAGATTCCAGGGATGACCCCTGGGAATCTTATTTCGAACTTTTCGAAACTTTTCCCATTTGTTCTGTCCGTCATGATTTCTGAAACATCTGTCCGTTATCAACTTTATTCTTTCTTGGAATGAGTTTGTAGACCCCAGAGGGAAGGTATAAGTTGAACTTATATATCTTCTAGGTTGAAACAAGAATATGCTTTGCCAGTCTCATATCAGGTTGGAATTGTTTTAGATTATATTCCGATAATTTTCTTTTATCTTGACCTAGATAGTACCTTTGGACAACTCCTGAGAATTTTCTTCTAAACTCTACCTCGAGATCTGTTTTCGCTAGTTTCCATCTACTTATCCTTGATCCGTTGTTGAAAATTTTGAATCTTGATGTTTCGTTGTTGACTTCGATTTTGATTTTGTTTGAAGATAAGTTTTAAGGATTAAGTTAAGATATCCTGATAAACATATTTGATGAAGACGATGGGAATGATAAATGTCTACTTTACTTATGGAGTTGGAATTTATCGCAGTCATATTAGCTAGCCTGACAGGGACATGGAGCCTGATTTTGGATATACTATCCTAGTTATGGAATTTAGATTCTCTTGCAGCCATACCGGTTAGCGTGGTAAGGAATCTAGATGACATGATTATAGGGTGTATACCTTAGTTATGAACGCTATCGTTTATTGCAGCTATGCTTACTGGCGTGGCGTAAATTCTGGCAGCATGGTTTTGGATAGACGTGTATGGTTATCAGATCGTATCTTAAATTGATTCACTTCTTTTGACCAAATGATGAGGACAATTCATACGCTTATTTGTCGACTTATCATTCGTTTCTTTTCTCATCGTATGATGATTTCCTCATCTTGCCATCATTTCCTTGACTTGTTTAGCTATGTTTGATTACACCAATCACCTATCTCATATCTACAACTGTCATCTACACTTGAAAACTTTGAAAATTTTAAAATTTTCATATCTCAATTGTTTCTTAATTTTCGATACTGTTAAGATTTTGATTCCCTTCTGTCCATGACCAATCAATTTTGGTCGTTTTGTATATCGTGCCAAAGAGTCTTGGTTGCTGACTAAACTCTAGATGACTTCAAATTCCTTGTGACTTGGATTTTCGTCCTTGGATTCTCGTGCCCAGCCTTCGTTGATCTTATTCTCCATCTGGCCCAAATTCTGATTTACTCAAAACTTGATCAATTTAAATCATGCTGAGACTAAATTATTTACTTTTATCGTGATTGGATAATGCTATCATCACTCGTGCTTTAAACTTTCGATTCAATTCTGGCAAATGACTAAATTCCATTCCAATCACGATTTGGCTTCATACTATCCTTGATTATGTCGAAGTCTCATGTTGGTCATGCCTAAACCGTTATACTTTTGACCAAGGTTGAGCTGACCGTATCTATGATCGTATTGAGATTCAATTTTAAGCATGTTTGGATTTTGAAACACTCGTGCCTATACTCTTTTCGACCTTAATTTGATTTTCTGATTGTATCTGAAATTTCCTTGTGCTTAATCATGCCTATCTTAAATCCTAAATCAAATTTCAGTAAGATAAAATCCTATTATCAATATTTTGTTGATTGTAACCGGATGAAGCTCAAGTTTTGATTTTGTTGTCATATCTCTTTCGTGCCAAGTGATCTTAGACTATTTCCAATTTTATTCACGCTCGAACTTGGAGCGTATTCCATGATTTTATTAATCATACTCTTCAATCTTGATCAGGTCTATAAGAACTTGACTTCGATTTTGTTGTGTCTAAAACTCCAGCTCAATCATGCCAAGCCTTGTTTTGGTCATGATTATCTCTCATCTTGATCAAGCCTGTGTGACTTTCAGGCTGATTATCCGTTAACCCGAGTGCTACACGTCACCTCGTACGTGGACTTCATCTATAACTTTCGTTCTCCTAAGTCATTTCTGAATCGTGTCCCAATGACTTAACTTACCTATAATCGTGCCTATATGATTCTGTTCCTATTTGATTCTATCGTGCGGAAATTTTTCATCGTGCCTGAATAATTGTGAATTGATTATCTTAATCGTGCAAACTTGTCATTCTATGATCGTGCCTAAGTTTTTGCCTAAAACTTTCTATCTTGTTTACCCCTACTACAACCTTAATTTCGAGGACAAAATTTCTATAAGGTGGGTAGGATGTAAGCCTCCTGAATTTTCCGAATTATTTTTCAAATTTTCTAATGAATTATTTTCAATAATTCATTTCTATATAATTAATTTTGATCTTTAAATGCTCTTTACCGTGACTTGGAATTTTAGAGCATCAGGGATGCCAGTCTCTGGAAACTTCCTTCTTGGAGTTTGTAGTAGACGAGATTATCTTCACAGTGATATATCATGTCTCATCCAAACTCGTTCCCTTGTGCTCCTTTTGTATCGCGCAAGTTCGGGTCAATTTAGACCATTTTAATTATTAATTGATTTCTCACTCTTTTCCTTGATCCCCATAAGCACGTTATCGTGGCTTTTAATTTAGGAGCACCAGACCTGTATTTTTCTTGAATCCAACTGTAGGATGTGGAAAATTATGACACGCTGTCATTTTCATCCATACGCTTAAAGACAGATGTCAGTTGAAGCCATACGCTCAATTCAGAGTTGTACGCTCATTCAAAAGCCATACGCTCAGTAAATATTTTATTATTTACTGAAGTGACAGCACAGCATATGTTTAAATGAGGAATGAATCTGACACTTCATCTTTCGTGCAAAGATAGCTGTCACAAGAAAAGTAACCGTCGTATAGGTTTTCGAAGAGTCGGTTTTGTCTTTTACGAGGACAACTCAGCAGCCTTCATAAATACAAAAGCCATCATTACTGTCAGTTATGACAGTCTGTCAGCCGTCAAATCTGCAGTCACGACGCTCGAGAAGATTTTGTCAGCTATGGGAAGATATGGTGTACCAAAGAAGATTGATGATAGCCACGTGGCCACTTCTCCAGTGAGCGTATCGACCTCACATGACTCCTTCTTCACACAGTCAAGTGAGCGTATGGACCTCACATGATTCCTTGCTAAACAAGCGAGCGTATGACCTCACATGACTCCTTGCCCATAAAGTGAGCGTATGGATTTCCTATGGCACTACGCTGTCCAAGTCAGCGTATAAACTCTCCTTCAACAAGGCAGCGTATTACAGCAACCATATCCAGGATTACAGTCAACACACGTTCTCACGTGTCCTGTACCAGTTATCCACTTCTCTAGAAGTTATGCAACGTGGCATCCAGGCCATCAATCTCTCCTGAACATGCTCCACTACTTTCAACCGCACGCTAATGTGTCTCCATCAGAATTCGCCACGCGTCCCTGCAGTTATGCACACGTCAAGTAACTACCTGAGCGTATGCTTAAGGACAGTTATCCTGAACTCTATAAAAAGAGTTTCTTCATCTTCATCAGAGACTACAGTCAATTTCAGAGAGAACAGAGAGATTGCCCAGTTGCTGTCCAAGTTCTTCAAAGTTCGAGTCTTCTTCATCGCATCGTCCAAGGGATAAAGTAATCGTCTTCTAGATTAGATTCCTACAGTTGTAATTTTCTCAGATACAAAATAAATAAAGTGAATTTATTTATGGAAAACAAATTGGCGACTCTGCTGGGGAAAGCTGTCTCCTCCAATGAGATAGCAACAACTCAATGCGATACTTCATCGATCGGCTTGACGAAGAAGACGATGGTTGTACAATTCGACCAATCGGCTTATGAAGAAATGCTCAAGGCGAAGGAGGGCCGCACTGCTTCCTCCGCTCTTCCTGTTGCCAAGAAGAAGGGACACTCCGTCTATGTCCCTAAGTCTTCTGCAGCAATCCGAGACGCTTCTGTCACTTCTCATGCTGACAAGAACACGTCTTCAACTTCTATGAAGCACACTTCGGCTTCTCGGAACACGGCAACAGTGGTTTCCCCTAGTCACGCTGACAAAATTGGTTCTTTAACCAAGTCAATGTGTCCAAGGAAAACCATCTCTGGACATGTCAAAGTCCCTTCTCCTTCTATTCTTACGACAGCAGTCGGCTCTTTAGCCATTGATGACTCTGAGCGTATGGCATTCAAAGGGCAGCGTACGGCAAAGGCAGCGTACAAAAGCCAACATCAGGCAGCGTACGCTGAGCCAAAGCCAGTGTATGCTAATAAAAAGACAGCGTATGACCAGAAGTCCAAACTGAAGTCAGCGTATGCTAACAAATACAGTCCTTTGACTGTTTCTGAAAATCAAATTGGGGGTTCTCTTCCACAGAACATACAAATGATTCCCCCTCAACTTGCACATCTTGTGCCAACCAAGGAGAAAGACTCTTTAGTCAACTCCTCTACTTCTAAGGTCTTTACCTCTGGAGTTAATTTGACTAGTACTCTTACTAGATCAAACAATGGAAAACGCCTTTTGGCTAACTCCTCCAAAGATGGATTATTACCGACTCCTAGTCGGAATAATACTCATCTTCCTTCTCTCAAAATTTCTCGGTCTGAGAAAGGCAAATTACAAGTATCCAAGACTGATATCAAAGTCAAATCTCCCACGGATCTTCGTAATAAGCTTAATCAGAATCGGTTCGGTTCCACTGAGACAAGTATATTAGACCTTGATGCAGAATATGCCAAGAACTATGTGGCTCAAATTAATCAGTCTTTATACACTCAGGAACCAAGAAGACAGAAGAACAAAAGACAAGTTTCTACACAGAAACTATCTTCAAATACTTCCCAATCTGTTCCTACAGATCTCCGAGAATATTTGCAAAATAAACAGAGAATTGACACTCCATCTGGCTATGACATTGCCCATATTCGCCATGAAAAGCATGGTTGTGACTTCCAACCTCGGGTTGTCATCCAATGTTGTTGTTCACCAAAAAGACAATCTGTTTTCGAACGGATTCAATATGAACCAATGTTGGATGAAGATGAACCTCTTTATGCTTCTGTCAACATGACTTCCAGAAATATTGGGGGTAGCATACGGTCTGATGCTATATCAGACTCTGAAGATGGTGTTTATCTCGGCACTCGATCCAGGACCGGAGCCTTGACCAGAGCCTCTTCTTCTTCTCATCCAAGTGGTAATCCGGAGATCACAGAAGACTTCCTTGGAGAGTCCAATTTTCCAGTATTGACTCCTGTAAAAAGCCCTGGGAAAGATACTGATTCACACAGTGATGATTCAGAACAGACTGTTTCATCATCTATTCCTCGAATGATTACCACTTACATGGCAGAAAGTGATCATGAACCTTCGACTAGCAATAAGGCTCATAAACAGAGGATTTCTTCTTTAGAACAACAATTGCGAGCTATGGCAGATACATTGAGTGCTATGCACACTCTAATGCAGGCTCAACAACAGACAGCACCACCAGTGGTATTGAATACCCCTGGTGTTCCAAACCCCGAACCCTCTATTTCGGGGGTACAATCTAATGTTCCTGTACAAACCACCCCAAGTCACTCTGGAGCTGGGGGTGGTACATATGCTGCAGTTCCTCCTCCCAATTACACTCTACAAGCCACAACTCCACAATCTTCGGGAGTTGTCTCTGAAGAATTGAAGAATCTCAAAACTCAATTCGAGGCATTCAAACAGAAGGATGATTTACAAAGGTTAGGCATCAAACAGCCTTATCCGATAGAATGGAAGCAGGTATCGTATCCACCAAAATACAAACCTCCAACCATCTCTTTCTATGATGGGACAACCTCTCCAAGTCAGTTCATTAATCATTTTGAAGTAATGACTGATCAACTGCAACCAAGTGACGCTCTCCTTACTCGGGTGTTCATTGGATGTCTCAAAGGAACGGCTTATGAATGGTATAGAAGTCTCCCTGATGGGTGCATTACCTCATTTGCCGGTTTTAAGCAAATGTTTCTTGAACGATTCTACGAAGGGCTCAATGATATGACCATGTCGGCCCTTATAAGAATCAAACAGAAGAATAATGAGACCACTGAGGAATTCATTGAGAGATTCAGAAGAGAAGCCCTCAAAATGCCTCTTGGAACTCCCGATGCTGTTACGATCGACACTTGCAAGTCGAACCTCTTACCAATTATCAGCATGTGGACAGGGTCCACTCAGTTCCAAGATTGGCCTTCATTCATCGTCAGTGCCAAGGCTGCCGAGGTCAGTGCTGAGACCTTTAAGGGTCTGGGGGTACAAATGGCTCCCAAAGAATCAAATCAGAGTGCTAGCAATAGTACTCGACCCAACAATCGCAAAGGGAAAGAAGCTCTTGAAGTCAATCTCCAAAACAGTAGTCAAGAGGTAAAGACTACCCAAGCTACTTCAGCTCCAACAAATCAACAACAGAGATCTCCTTGGCCGAAAGAAGAATATTCTTTCGATGATGACGATGTTCAGGGTATCTTTGAATGCTTACTCAAAGGTAATAAGATTCAATTGCCAGAAATTAAAAAGCCTGATGAAGCCAATAAGACAGATCATCCAAAATACTGTCCATATCATAGAATGCTGGGTCATACAATCCGGTCTTGCTATGTATTAAAAGGGAAGATTCAAGAGATGATTAAATCAGGAGCTGTGACATTAACATCCAAAGACAAAACAGTCACAGCAAATGTAATTTCAATGCAGTTCGGTGACTTCCCTCCCTTAAAGGTGGAAAGTGGGATTGTTCCTATCCCCAAAGCAACTCTCGAAGTTATAAACATCCCACCAGCACAGAATGACGGACTTGTTCCTGTCACAACTAAGAAGGGAGAAATCATGTGGATTCACCCAGACTTAAAGACAGAGTTTGAGACGTCTTCCTCTTCTCCTCGAAAGATTTCCTCATCTAAAAAGAAGTTTGGGAAGACTAAGTCATGCAATGTGACTTCTAGTTTCTCACCCGATTTTTATCTAACCTCTACTTTCATCTCAGCAGGAAATTCACTCTCTACGAAGATAAAATCTATACCTCAAATTGAAGATAGGTATAAACCTGCTTTTCATTTATACAGTTCACAATCTCGTGAATTGATGGCGAAGATGGGTTATGATCTAGCCACTGCCCCAGGTTTGAACTCAGGCAAGGGACTCCGAGCACCTTTGGCCATCACTATGAGACATAATCAATCTCGTGTTGGCCTTGGTTTCTGGAATGAAGCTTTCATCAAACATAAAAGAACCATGAGCAAAATAAAGAATTGTAGCATGGTTTCCATAGACCTTGAACCAGAATCTGAAGTTGAAGTTCATGCTGGAACTCGGTCAGGAAAAGTATATTTGAAAGATTATGCTGAAGTTCTTGAAGAAATTTTTGACGTTCCTCCGGCTACAGCTTCAACTCCAGTCTCTACTGAAGAGCCTTTAAATGTTCCTGTTGAGACAGTTCCTTCTAAACCAACAGCAGCTGACAAAGGCAAACAACAAGTCCGCTTCGACAAACCATTGAAGAAGTCATCTCCTACAGCACTTGAAAAGCCTTATAATTTTGATATATTGGCTCAACTAGCCAATACCCCAGCTAAATTATCAATCTTCGAGCTCTTACGCCTCTCTAAAGAGACTCGAGAAACTTTAAGTGAAGCACTGCTGCAAGCAGAAACCTGCTTAACTCTTCTCAAGAAGTTGGAAACAGGACCTGTTTCTCATTGCCATAATGTATTGGAATTTATTCCAAACATTACCTTTACGCAGGACGATATGCTGCTAGAGGATAATCGACATGATCGTCCTTTATATCATACAGGATATATTGATTCTATGAAGGTTGATCGTTTACTGATTGATCCAGGATCCGCTCTCAGTATTATGCCAAAGGCTATGTTAGATGCATTGAAGATACCTGTGCATAATCTTTCCAGTACTATCACTACCATCTTGGGATTCAATCAAGGAAAAAGTGAGCCTTTAGGCAAGATCCGCCTTAAATTTCAAATAGGCGATCTTCGTACTAAGGTTACTTTTTACATCATCGACAATCATGGTTGCTCATACAATGCTCTATTAGGAAGACCATTCTTGCATGAACATAATGTCGTTCCTTCAACCCTTCATCAGTGCTTCAAATATGTTGATGATAATGGAGAGGTTCAAAAAGAAGTGGCAGATCTTTACCCATTCAAAGGAGTCGAAGCTTACTTCAATGACGCTCGCATGTACAAAGATGAATACTCGAAAGTCTTGCAAGCTATGGATAATGAAGATGAGACATCCAAAGTTGACACTTTTGTTATTCCTGTAAAAGGGCGTATCATTCCTCCGCAGTCTGTTAGATCATCCGAAGAAGGCTCACTGATAATTCCTGTCAGTGGACGCACTACTGCACCATCTTCCCAAGCTTCACAAAGTTCGCTGATCATTCCTGTCAGTGGACTCATCACTCCCCCTCCATCTTCTCAGACTAGATCAGATACTCTAGTCATTCCAGTCAGTGGACGTATTACTTATCCACGGTCTTCTTCAAGGGAGCTCACCTCTTCTGAGCCTTTTGTTATCGATCTTAATCGAAACAAAAATTCTAACTGTTCTTCTTCCTCCCCCTTTGTCATTAATCTGACTAAGTCTGATAAGGCTCAGCCTTCTGTTGTAAATACAGCATCTAGTATTAATGAAGCATCTCCTTTGTAGTATATTGATGTTTGTGGTTATGTACAAAGTTATTTACAATTGCTAAATAGCTTAGAGCCACTAACTATAGGGGTTGTTAAAGCTCTTCATACAGACGTATCATTAGACTCTATACAGAAATCGAACTTTGTGGTCCCCAGTCGAAAGAAGGGAGAAAATCCAATATTTTTCTATAAAGGACCTCAGAATCCTCCTAACTTGGAAGAAGATGACATAAACGATGATACTGGAAGGTTACAACTGCGTCGCTACAGTCAACAATCCAAAAATATTATCAAGAATATGGGTTATGATTTCAGAACCAGTCTTAATAGAAAAGGAAGAAGAATGCCTGTTCGAATTCCTCCATTAAAATACGGAAGGACAAAATGTGGTTTAGGTTATATTGCTCCTACTTTCTTTATCAACATAGTCCATGAAGATTCAAAATTCAATAAAGACGAACAATCTGAAGATGAACGATCTGAGTCTTTTGATTCTCTCTCTTGGGATTCTGACACGAGTATTGGCGATCTTCATCGCTCTATTTTATCCATCAATATGGTCTCTGTTGATGGCCCACAAGAAAATGATGAAGATGAGGATGATTTTGAAATATCACCCGAATCAGAACAATGGGCTCAAAGATTAGATGATCAATGGGAATTCAGGTTCGAACAGAGGGAACCTCCTACCGAAGATAAACTGATCCAAATTGATGTTGGTGAAGAAGGTTCTCCTAAACCAGTATTCATCAGTGAAAGTCTTTCAGAAACAGATAAGCAAGACATGATCAAGCTTATTCGTGATTATATCGATGTCTTCGCCTGGAGCTACGAGGATATGCCAGGACTAGATCCGAAGATCGCAATGCACAAACTCAATATCATGCCAAATGCTAAACCGGTCAAACAACAACAGCGACGATTTCGTCCAGACATTATGGATGCAATTGAAGCTGAAGTCAACAAGCTTATGGCTTCTGGATTTATTCGAGAGAAACAACATCCTGACTGGGTGGCTAACATCGTTCCTGTCCTTAAAAAGATTGGCAAGATCCGAGTCTGTATAGACTTTCGCGATCTCAATGCAGCTTGTCCTAAAGACGAGTTTCCTCTTCCAATTACTGATGTTATGATCGACAATACATGTGGTTTCGAATGAATGTCATTTATGGATGGGTATTCGGGATACAACCAAATCAAAATGTTTCCGGATGATGAAAAACACACTTCCTTCAGAACGCCGATCGGTACATACTGTTATACAGTGATGCCGTTTGGTCTCAAGAATGCAGGAGCAACATATCAGCGAGCAATGAGTACTATATTTCGCGAACATCTCCGAAAAATAGTCGAATGCTATGTTGATGATATTGCAGTCAAAAGTCGACGAAAGGAGGATCATATCCAAGATTTGAAGACTATCTTTGATTTAATGCGTCAGCATCAACTTAAAATAAACCCTACTAAGTCCTTCCTGGGCGTCTCTAGTGGTAAATTTCTCGGCTTCGTCATTACCGCTAAAGGTATACACGTGGATCCCGAGAAGATCAAAGCCATCCAAGAGATGCGTCCTCCACGCACCTTAAAAGAGCTACGAGGATTTCAAGGAAGAATTGCTTATATCAGGAGATTCATTTCCAACTTATCAGGACGCTGCAGACCATTCCACAAACTTCTGAAGAAAGGTGTATCTTTCATCTGGAACGAAGAATGTCAAAAAGCATTTGATGACATCAAACAGTACCTCATGAACCCTCCAGTTTTGGTACCTCCTGTCTCGGGAATACCATTTCTTCTATATGTTCGAGCTATGGATCATTCTCTTGGTGCATTACTCGCCCAGAAAAATAAAGATGGTCATGAACAGGCCATTTATTATCTCAGTCGCACAATGACAGGCGCTGAACCGCGTTATTCTCCAATCGAGAAAGAATGCCTAGCATTAATGTTTGCTGTTCAGAAAACGCGACATTATATTATCGGTCAAACGATTCATGTCATTTCCAGAGTGAATCCCATCAGGATTATGATGAAAAAACCTGGTATTCTCAACTCCAGACTAGCTAATTGGGGAATCTTGTTAGCCCAATATGACATGCATTATATTCCTCAGAAGTCAGTTAAAGGACAGGCTCTTGCTGATTTTCTAGCAGCTCATGCAGTCCCAGAAGATTCTAAATTATATGATGAGATTCCCGATGAAGTTCTGGATTCAAATATGGTTTCTAAAGAAGTTCCTACCTGGCGTCTATTCTTTGATGGAGCATCTAGAATAGGTCCTAACGGCAATATTGTCACCGGAGTTGGAATTGTTCTTGTATCCCCAGAGGGATTAACTATTCAGAGGGCTTATTCTCTAGATCAATCATGTTCAAATAATGTTGCAGAATACAATGCGTTGCTCATTGATCTTCAACTCGCTAAACATCTGGATGTTCAATATTTAGAAGTTTATGGAGACTCTAAGCTTATCATCAATCAGATCAGAGGAACGTATGAAGTTCATCATCAAAATTTGATACCTTATCATCGAATAGCACTCTCTATGGCCTCCTCCTTTGAAGGTTTCTTTATCGAACATGTTCGACGAGCCTATAATGCAGAAGCTGATGCTTTGGCTAATCTTGCTGCTGTATTAGCCATACCAATCAGACGTCAGCAAGTGATAGTGGTTTATAATCGAGAACTATTCTGCGTTGAAAATAATCTGGCTTTAGCTTTTTTTCATAATCCAGACGAAGATTCTCTCAACTTTGATGCTGAATTAAAGTTTGACAAAATGTCCTTGTCTTTTTCCGATTCTACTATGAAATATGTCTTTTCCAACAAAATAGACACCGTAACTGAAGACTGGAGACGTCCGTTTCTGGACTTTGTGTTGTATGACATACTTCCTGATAACCCGAGTGAAGCAGCATCTATCCGGCGCCGGTCTCTCAGATTCTATTATAATCATACTACGAAGACACTATATCGTCGAGCCTATGATGGTCTTCTCCTTCGATGCATCACTGGTGAAGAAGCACAACAGATAATCCGTGAAACACATGATGGCGTCTGCGGAGCTCACCAGCCAGGTCCAAAACTTCAAGATCGTATCCGACGTATGGGTTATTATTGGCCCACGATGGTAGCTGATACCATTCAATATGCTCGGAAATGTAAAGCCTGTCAAATTCATGCAGACTTTATCCATCAACCATCGGAGTTCTTACACCCAACAGCGGCATCATGGCCCTTTGAAGCTTGGGGCATGGACGTCATCGGTCCTATCAATCCACCATCATCAAAAGGATATCGGTTTATTCTAGCAATAACTGATTACTTTTCTAAATGGGCTGAAGCAATCCCATTATCTGAAGTCAAGACTTCTAATGTTATCAACTTTGTCAAACATCATGTCATCTATCGATTTGGTGTTCCTCGGCGTATTATCCATGATAATGGACCACAGTTCGTCAGCCAAAAATTTACTCGGTTCTGTGATGATCATCGGATTAATAATCTGGCTTCTACAGCATATAATCCAGCAGCCAATGGACTAGCAGAGGCTTTCAACAAAACAATCATCAAACTCTTAAAAAAGTTCGTTTCTTCCAATAAACGTAACTGGAGTGAGAAGCTTGGTGAATGTTTATGGGCTTATCGCACCACAGTTCGCAATGCGACCGGATGTACACCTTTCTCTTTGGTATATGGGTGTGAAGCTGTTCTTCCCCTCGAGATACAAATTCCTTCTTTGAGAGTTGCAATCTCCAATGAATTTACAACAGAGAATAATGATCGTCTTCGACTTCAAGAGTTGGAAGCTCTAGATGAAAAGCGATTGTATGCGCAACAAAATATCGAGCTATATCAAGCCCGAATCTCAAAAGCTTTTAATCGGAAAGTCAAAGTCAGAACATATCAAAAGGGAGAATTGGTCCTTACTGTCAGACGTCCGATGACCATGACACATATGAGCAAAGGCAAATTTGACGCGAAATGGGAAGGCCCATTCGTAGTAAACAAAGTCTTCTCTAATGGAGCATATCAGCTTGCCTCTATGGACGGGAAAGTCACGATGATGCCTATCAATGGCAAATTCTTAAAGAAATATTATGTATAAATAATATTTTCATTACTCCCCAGCAAGTATAAAATCAAAAATTTATTCTTCTCGACAAAAGCTATTTCGATGTCATTATCCCCAGCGGAAACTGATATTCTACCATGTATCATTTTCCCAGAGAATTTGATATTTTGTCTTATTAGATTCCCAATGGATTTAATAAAGATCTTGTATAGAAAATCATGTCCATATCACCTCTGAATTTTCTATCTCAGTATGTACCATATTCTATGAAAATGATATCTCGTCCTTTTGATTTCTGAGTCTAAAAGATCAGTGAATAAAGGCAAAATAATATAAAGCAGGAAGGATACATCATAAACAAAGTTTCCTTAAGCAGAGTTTATTTGAGACAAATTCTTCAAGAAGTACATCATCATGGAAGATCACTGGTATCCCTTTCGTACTTGGGACGAGGACCACATACATAATTAGCAAAAGAATTGAATACATCATTTCCTGACCGTACCAAGAACTGACAGGCAGCCAGCCTCATTGCTTCTTCTTCTTCGGTTTCTCCTTGTTCGACCAGGAAATCCAAGATATCTTTCGGCAGCTTGGGAGCAGACGAGCTTTCGCCCGTCTCCTTCTTTTGTGGAGTCGAGTGCTCTTTAGCATTTTCATCGACTTGGGAGACGACTTCGGTTTTCTTCGTATTCTCTTCGGAAGACATTTTGAATAAAGGAGAATAATGTGTGATCCTTCTACTCAAAGAGATGCTCTATTTATAGGCATATATTTGCCAGAATTAAAGGAACGTGTCTTTTTCCGATATTCATTCATTAATACTTGACGGTTCATCCGTACATTTATTATATTCATCCGATGGTTCGTCTGTTCATAATCTTCTATCGATTGGAATTCGTTATCTTTCACATTTTCATAACCTTTGACCTCTGTATAAATACAAATCTGACTTTCTTTTTGAGTCTTTACATCC
This sequence comes from Iris pallida, assembly GCA_029216955.1. Taxonomy (NCBI): domain Eukaryota; kingdom Viridiplantae; phylum Streptophyta; class Magnoliopsida; order Asparagales; family Iridaceae; genus Iris; species Iris pallida. The sequence continues at coordinate 15,899,461 of JANAVB010009398.1, read as the reverse complement.
TATCACGTCCATATTACCTCTGATGGCATTGTACACTCTAAAAAAAAAGAAATCAAGATTTCTATTTATCATGTTCTTTTTACATCCAGAGAGATACAAAATCACTTCAGATAAAGAAGATTTATCATTTCCATTATCATATTTTCATAAAAAGTCTATTATATTTCTTAGACTTTCCTACAAATCATAATGGAAATCTATTACAAATCTTGGATTTTTATTCTATGTACAACTGAGATCTATTTCTTCTTGGGTCTTCTCTGGCAATCTCGTTGTTTGTGGCAATTCCTGGGTGTCCAGCAGGAATCAAACTCTGGTCTTATCTCTCAGACGAGAGGAGAACCACAGAGTATGGCAACACGATGGCGTGTTGCTGCCAATACAGCGCGTGGAGGAACGGCGGCACCTCAAGCAGATTGGAATGTATCCAAACCTTGGGATACAATTCCTAGTTCTGCCGTAAAAGGAACTCTACTACCCGATTTCTCGGGGTAGAGTTGACTCCACCATCCAACTCTCGTGTATAAAGGCTCTTCCTACCATCTGAGGAAGACCCTTCTATCTCACGAAGAGTTCTGAGTTGTCTGATATACGCGTCAAAAGCGTATGAGCTCCCTGATGTAGATGTCAGAAGAACATTGTTCACAGCATCCATATCACCAATGCCAGTTCTGAAGAAGGTTTTCAGCCAAAATTCTGCAAGAAACAGTAAAGAAAAATCAGTTAACAGAAACTGGCCAAGCAAAGACAGATGCATTCTGTTCATTTCGGGAAGATGAATTTGTCCTTAGCAAACAAAAATTTTGATGCGTGTATATTGAACTTACCGCTGAGTTTGCTGCTAAGGATTGACAGATCCATGTCTGGTAGCGTGCACAGAGATTTGACATCAGACAACATGGCTTTCCTGTTTCCTTCTCATAGAAAATTCATTCTCAGAAGAGAGGAAGAAGAATGGAAAGATGAGTTTGCGTGGAGTTCAACCATCTATTTAAAGTATGGAGCATGAACCTATTCTTGGAAAGGATCCGCATGAATAGCGCTCGTAAACGTGGAATGAATGACACGTGTACTTTGGAAACCAGCACAGCCTTGGAAATATTCAAAGAGTGCTTTCCACAACGTTGGAAGATAGCGTAACTTACGGGCTATTTATTAGTGCACGCTATTCATTGGCATACGTTATTTAACGTAACTTACAACTTGGAAGACGGCGTATTCTACAGTTATTCATCGGTGCATGTTAGTTTTCAACACAAAATTATACTAAACAGAGAATTCTTGAATATTCATTTTCATTAAAGGCACTGATGGCCTTACAAAACAAAAAAAAGAGAGGGAAAGAAAGGGGTGCAACAAAGTCACGCTCTATTTTCCAGAGCGACTAAGCTTGACGCCTAACTCTTCTACGCTTTGGACCCCCATGCGGTGTAACAGAGCAACGAACATTTTACGCTTCTCTGCAAGGCTCTGCCCATCAGAAGAAGAGGAGCCGTCCAGACCAAAGTAGCCCAAGAAATTCTTGGCTAAATGCATAGGGTCGTCCTTGAGCTCGATGACGACAAAAGTATATTTGTTCGGGTTCTTGGCCCCCAAAAGTGGGGTCACCATGGGAACAGAATCCCAACTTACGTGCTTCTTCTTCAGCAGCTTCTTTTGGAGTCATGGTTTCAAAAGATGAAAGTCAAAAATTGAATTCTCTCGGTTTATATAATAGAGCTTGCTGGCTGTTCATATTCTTCCATCAGATTCAATCAATCTCGAAAAATGAAGAGTCATCATGACATTTAATGAACTCATGCCAGCGTGTCAGGACTCATTCCCACTTTCTGTTCAAAGTAATTTCGAACTTTTGAAACTCATAAAGTTCGAAAACTTTGAAGGGGGTCTTGTAGGATGTGGAAAATTATGACACGCTGTTATTTTCATCCATACGCTTAAAGACAGATGTCAGTTGAAGCCATACGCTCAATTCAGAGTTGTACGCTCATTCAAAAGCCATACACTCAGTAAATATTTTATTATTTACTGAAGTGACAGCACAGCATATGTTTAAATGAGGAATGAATCTGACACTTCATCTTTCGTGCAAAGACAGCTGTCACAAGAAAAGTAACCGTTGTATAGGTTTTCGAAGAGTCGGTTTTGTCTTTTACGAGGACAACTCAGCAGCCTTCATAAATACAAAAGCCATCATTACTGTCAGTTATGACAGTCTGTCAGCCGTCAAATCCGCAGTCACGACGCTCGAGAAGATTTTGTCAGCTATGGGAAGATATGGTGTACCAAAGAAGATTGATGATAGCCACGTGGCCACTTCTCCAGTGAGCGTATCGACCTCACATGACTCCTTCTTCACACAGTCAAGTGAGCGTATGGACCTCACATGATTCCTTGCTAAACAAGCGAGCGTATGACCTCACTTGACTCCTTGCCCATAAAGTGAGCGTATGGATTTCCTATGGCACTACGCTGTCCAAGTCAGCGTATAAACTCTCCTTCAACAAGGCAGCGTATTACAGCAACCATATCCATGATTACAGTCAACACACGTTCTCACGTGTCCTGTACCAGTTATCCACTTCTCTAGAAGTTATGCAACGTGGCATCCAGGCCATCAATCTCTCCTGAACATGCTCCACTACTTTCAACCGCACGCTAATGTGTCTCCATCAGAATTCGCCACGCGTCCCTGCAGTTATGCACACGTCAAGTAACTACCTGAGCGTATGCTTAAGGACAGTTATCCTGAACTCTATAAAAAAGAGTTTCTTCATCTTCATCAGAGACTACAGTCAATTTCAGAGAGAACAGAGAGATTGCCCAGTTGCTGTCCAAGTTCTTCAAAGTTCGAGTCTTCTTCATCGCATCGTCCAAGGGATAAAGTAATCGTCTTCTAGATTAGATTCCTACAGTTGTAATTTTCTCAGATACAAAATAAATAAAGTGAATTTATTTATGGAAAACACCAACTTGTCATGTCTGATCTACTCGAGACGCTCTTTACCCCTGACCTTCGTGTCCTACTCAGACACTCCATTTTGTGCTCCATTTCCTTCGCACAACTTTCGGTTCAATTTAGGCCAATTAATTATCTACCGCGAAACCTGATTTAATTTTCAATTTAATTTCGGGACCCGACATCGACCCAACCTAGTCGACCCCAAATAGAAACATGGCCCACACGAAGCCTACTACCCACATGACGCTTGTGTCCCATTTATTGGAGTCCCCTTATATTATTTATTTATCCATGATTATAAATTCCTATTTTAATTCAATTATTTCACCAGGTTCGATATTGACCCGACCCGGCTCGACCGAACCCGAGCCCAAGCACCATATTGTTCTCTCATGACTGCCCAAATACCCCGCATAATTTTCTTATTTTCCTATTTTGAAATTATCACTTCCTCTCTCTCTTTTTCTTTCTCTCTCTCTTAAATATCTTATATAATTAATTCCCTCCTTAAAACACTCCCATACACTCCACTCCCCATCACCCTCACCATCAAGAGCACCCCCTCCCCTTCCTTCAGCCGACATCACACACCCTCCCTCTCTCTAAATATCTCCCCCTCTCTCTCTATATATAATATATACACACCCATCTATATATATTATATATATACATATACAATTCTCTCTCTCCCACACTTTATACAAACACTCACACATTCCCCCCTCCTGTACACAGCACCCCCCCTTTTATGGATCGACATCCCTCTCTCTCATCTCATACATCTCTCTCTCTCTTTTTAAAATATCAACAAACTCTCTCTCACTCTCTTTATATACACACACACACACAAATTTCTCTCTCTCTCTCAACAAACACGCACACACACACTCCACAGCCGACCCCCTCTTCCTCCCCTGGCCGAACCCTCCTCCACAGCCGAGAATCCTTCCCGAGCTCCTCCCTCTCCTCCTCCATACTCCAACACCATCATCATCAAGTTCATCATCACCATTACCATCTTCATCTTCATCACCATCATTAAACCATTACAACACCACCACCGCCACCATCTCCTCCACCACTCCGCACCCCACCACGCCGAGGCCACCGTCGGCCACCGCCGCTCTGCCGCAGCCGTGCGCGTGCGCTGCAAACAGTAGCAGCAGCGAGCAGCAGTGGCTCCGCGCCACGCCACCGCGCGCGCGCATGGGCGCATGGCGCGCGCCACCGCGGCCAGCCACCGGCCACCGACGACCCACCTCATCGGCGCACGACCCCCCGGCGATCACCCCCTGGCCACCACCGGCCTCCCCGACGTGTTAAACACACGATTCATGCGTTTAGAACGAGATCCCGTCGGCGCGCGCGAGTTTGGAACTCAGAATTCGCGCTCCGTCGCAGCAAGTTCGTGCATGTTTTTCGGGAGATCCGACCGTTGGATCAGCGATCTCTTTGCTCCGTCGCAATTTCGGTATATCCATCTTCACTCCTGTCAATTTTCGTCCGTTAATTTCATCATTTGATACCTCAAAACTGGCCACCAAGTTGACATTTTAAATTAAACTATTTTTGGACAGTTTCGTGGAGCCGACTTCGTCAGCTCGTAACTTCGCCGTCGCAGCTCCGGTTGATGCGCTACTAGTTCCTGTGCGAAGCTGGTATAACCCTCTTCCTGTCCCCTTTAGATTTCATTTCAGTTTGAGCTTGTTAGGTCGGTCGAATTCGACGTCAAAGTTGGCCGTTCGAATTCTTAGTGTTGCACTTGTAAAATTCCATTTTTGAACCCGGGACTCCGGATTCAATTTCTGACACCACCAGTAGACTCATGGCATTGTTCTGGTATATTTTCATATAAAGTTTGCTTGATTTGGAGAACGTGGGCCCTGGCACGCATTTCGGTGCAAAGCGGGTCCTATTTTCTGAGTCAATGGGTCATTTTGAGTTCGGCTCATCGGAATCCAATTCCGGATATACCGTTGAGTTCGTATCGTCATTCTGGACTTGTTGACATATAATTTGCTGAGTTTTGAGGACATTAGCTCCGACACGCTTTTCTGTGCAAATCGATTTCCAATGTCCTGGTCAACGGACCAATTTGAGATCGGGTCAACGGAATCCAATTCTGGATATACCGTTGGGTTCGTATCGTCATTCTGGATTCGTGAACATATAATTTGTTAGATTTTGTGCACTTTTATTTTGGCACATTTTTTGGTGCAAAGTGGGTCCGACACGGACACCATTTTGGTCCGAAATTACCGTTTTGCCCCTGTATCCAAATTAGACTTTTGGACAGGCTATTCTAGCTGATTTGACCATTCTGGACACGTTGGTGATATTTATTTTATCATCCGACAACATCTGTAGGTTTTTACCCTATTATTATACTCATTCTCCTTTTGTGGTATTTTGAGTTCCATCGATTCCGGTGATTTCACAATCACTGAAATTGATGTGTTGACCTTGTAGATGTTTGTAGAGACTAGCCTTGAACCTGTTTGACCATGGTTGACTGTTTTGACTGAACGTCGAAGTAGAGTCAATATTTGACCTAGTTTAACCTAGAGTTGACCATAGTTGATCAGTTGACCAAAAGTCAACTGTAAGTCAACCATTGACCCAATTTGACCTAGTTTGACTTAGTTGACTGAGTCTGACCTAGATTACGTAGCTTATACTATAGAATCAAGCCTAACACTGTTGAACCCTAATTAGCTTATATATATCTTATCTTTAGGTCTGTGGCGTCACTCTGAGCATCGACCCCATTTGACAGCTCAGGACCGCAGACAAGTACATTCACTGATAGTTTTTATTGTCTTGATATTTGCTATATCCGATTCAGTCGTAGTGTCTTACTTGATTCTCAGACACGATAGTTCACTGACTAGTATAGTCGGATTTCTGTCATGAGATGTCATTCCTGGATTTCTTGGGATACTGGTACTTGCTCGATTGTTCTTGTACTTGTATTGACACCGATTTCTGAGAAGGAGTAGCTACCTTCTTAGGGAATCTCGTGCCATGACGTGCTATGTCTGGATCCGTATACTACTCGGGGATGGGGAATATTATAGATAGTGTGATCAATGCCCACCTTGAGTTACTACTTGTATCATTGCTATACCCTCACCTCACGATCGGTATAGCCTGACCTGTGCTACTACTTGCTCCATAGCTTACCATCCCGGCCGGGCCGAGTCCACGTACTTGTAGCCGGTCGGCTGGAAGCCTGATCTTGACCCATACCGATCACATTATGCTATAATATTCGAGACACATTTTATATTTACTTTATCTTATCATATATCATGTTCTGTTCTACTTACAGTACTTCTCACCATGCTATGATTTCAGTTACTCACATGTTTTATATGCCTCTATGATGTACCTTGATTGGAGACTGAGTTCTGCTCGGGAGAAGGGTTACAACCACGGTCCTTGTTTGGTTTAAGGGTTGTAACTCAGCTTTCGAACGGTTTCCAAGTCTTCATATATCTTTGTCTTGTAGTTCATTATACTGTCTCTTATAGAATTTGTCAATTCACATGAAACTACTGTTAGTGTTTGTACTTGCTCATTTTCCTGACAGGATACCGTTGATAATATTTTAGGAGTAGTTGTGCCATTATTGGACATCATGATGTTGCTAGCAGAAGTGGATCTCACTATTATTCTATGTGAGTTGCCGGGGAGTTATCCTTAGTTAGTCTTGTTGTTCCTTCTTTATTTTCCTGTCTTATGATTCCTTCTAGTAGTTTCTAGTTGTTCTTGTGCTTTAGTTATCTTTCTTGTCTTATCAACCCTAGCTGTTGTGATGTGACTAGAGTATATTTGTAGTTATAGGCCTTCTAGACGTAGTGTATATTTATTGGGTACTAGACAGCGTTCTACCGCCGATACTGCAGCTTAGGCTGGGCGTCGTCTACGTATTCGTACCCGTATATCCGGGTGCGGGTCGTGACAGAAATTTAGAACAAACACAAGTTATTCAAAGAAGCTCTTTATTAATATTGAAACAACGGTTACATTGGGGCGCAAGGCCAATATTACAATCACTCAAGCTCACTTATCTCACATTTACAAGTCACTCAGCTCTCTCTCATCTCTTAATACATGTCAAGATTCAACGGAAGCTTCGAAAGGCGACGTCCATACATTATGTCCAGTGTTGTAAAAATCCCTCTAGGCGGCCGACTAGTCCCCGACTAGTCGCTAGTCAGCCGTCGCCGACTCGACTAGGGGCTAGTCCCCGACTAGTCACTCGTCGGCCACCGTCGACTCGATTAGGGGCTGGTCCATCCAAAAATTAGCTAAATTGGTACTAGTCTGGGCTGCCGTCGACTTCGTCAAGGCAGCCGTCATCGACTCTTTACTTTGTTGCTGCATTTTTCTATTTTTGAAAAAAGTGACTAGTCTCTTTTTTTTATTTTTACTTTTGCTTTGTTATCTCTTTGCTACTGTTGTTGTGGCTCTTTTTTTAATTTTTGCTTGTTACTTTTTTTTTGCTTTTGCTTGCTACTGCGGCTGTAACTCTCCGTACAAAATAGTAAGTTGTTAACATATTATTTAAATATTTATCAAAATAGAAATTTATGCAAAATAATGAATAAGAAAATGCGTTGTAGTCTGCGATAATTAAAAGTTCAACAATTAACATATTATTTTTTAAAATATTTTTATAACATATTACATATATATATATATATATATATATATATATATATATATATATATATATATATATATATATATATGTATTCATTAAAAATTCTAAACCGACTAATCCGAGTAGTCCCCGAGTAGTCCGATTAATCCATAGTCCCCACGAACCGACTAGCGACCGACTAGCGATTTTTACAACCTTGATTATGTCCCGTATAAGTCTTTACTCCATGCGGCCGTACGCTTTGAATCGCCAAGGAACTCCGTGCCTCGATGCATCCAAGCGAGCTCCGCGCCACGAGCTTCTACCTGCGCCTGCACATGTAAACTATGTGGGGTCAGTACTCAACTGTACTAGTGGAATGAGCTCCTCGCCCACCCATACAAAAGCTACACGTTAGATTTACTTTGTGCAACATAGTCCCTTCTTATCAATTGTCTTTCTACTCTTGCCTTAGGATAAGTTTTAAGACAGACGCCTTGGCATATTTCGTGTCTCTAGACCATCCCGTGCTTGGGACAACGGTGTTAACTCATACTTTGCCTTTAGACCCTTTTCGTGCCAACAACGTTAACCTATCAAGTCGTGCTTGCCTTTCGGCACAAAATCAGAGATGCAACTACGCGATAAGACTCTATTCCCATGTGACCGTGCTATAAGTCCTTCTTGAGGCCGCGCCTCGCAACTCAATGAGACTCAATCATATCGTCGCCTCGCGGCCCTTTTTGCTACTAACTCATCAACTGACCCATCCAACTTGCGAACTAAGTGTCACTCGACCAACATTGCCTTGCGGTATTTCCTGACTTAAACTCAAGACAACTCAAAACCAACTTATGCAACTTATATGCCGACAACTTAAGACTCGACGCCACCTCTCGTGCCGAAGCACGTCGCCTATATTGTAGCCATTCTTAGGCCCAAATACTTGTGTTCCAACCATACACACATTCAACTAGACTAAATCCAAAGGTACACACGCGGATTGCCGCTCGTGCCGACCCATCTATATGAATTGGTCACTAACACCACAAGCTATCGTGGACTTATAGCCTTGTTATTCGAAGACCCTTTCATCGCAAGTAGCTAGCCCCGAAGAAAGTTTTAGAATAACCCGAGCGGTTCGTCCAGCTACGGCTATACCGTGTTTCCCTCCGGAACGACGCGGTCCCTCGGCGCCCAGGGTTGTCGCGCGTAGAAACTCTACCTTGTCGACAAGTTGTCCAATGACCATGCAAGACTCGACACAAACTGACGTCTCACACAGTCATTCCTCTTCCAATGTTACCATCTCTTTCAAACCAATATCAAGACTTCTATCCTTGAGATCCCTCGATGACCCACGGTCGCGAGCCTTCTCCCTTGATGCTCCTTGAGATCCCTCGACGACCCACGGCCGTGAGCCTTCTCCCTATCATTTGAGACCCCTCGACGACCCACGGTCGCGAGCATTCTTTCCATGTTACCATATCATTAAGTCCTTTCTCCAAAACTCATTAGATCAACCGTGGTTCATGCCTTAAATACTAAGTCCGTACATCGTACCTTAAGTCGACTTTCGATCTACGCGACGCTATCGCCCAAGTCATACTTTATATGACGGGTCTTGAGACCGTAGGACTATGTGGTTATACCCAACTGTAGAACTCGTAGGACCGTGCTTGCTTCCACTCCGATAGCCTAACATAACTTGCCTGACTTAAACGCACAACGACTCGACGAGCAAAGGCTGTGTCAAGCCTTCCATTGCGGAAATGTGCCGCGCATGCGTTCGACTTCTGAACGACCAAGTTATTTGGGCGCCTAGACTTACGCCAGCAGCCGTGCGACGCAACTTAACTCATAGGGCAGGTCAAGGCTATGCCAAGCCTTGGACGATGGGACCGTGCATGCTTTATGAAGCATTCATACGGGCGACACCTATGACTTAGGCTACGATTCATGACTTCGCCTACTCAACCAACTTTCTTTCTCCCAAGTCACGGGACGAAGGACCGAGTGTCATTTTCAAAGCACGTCGTGCACCAACTCTAAGCCGACCGTTGGACCTTTCCATATTCTAACTCAATTCGACCCATCGGGATTATTCCCTTTAGCTATGTGAATTCGTCTCTTTTATTATCAAGCCTACTTGTGCAAGTTGAAAACATGCGATTTATTATGTGAAGGCTAAGATGAGACAAGTTCACCGAAACTATCCCACCTGAACGAGCGGTCGTCTCGACCGAGCGATGTCTTCAAGTAGCCGTTGCAAGGCTAAGTTCGAAATCCGTTGGCGTTTTGATTCTGCCGATTGACTGAGCGGGACGGGGCACTATATCATAAACCACTCAGAAAAAGTTTCGTCCTCGAAACTAACTGAGTACTTATTCATTGACTTATTACTCGAATGTTCAAAGACTCTCGCACACATTTCTCCTATGCGTTCCCTCAAATCCGAGCCACGCTCGTGCCACCCAAAATCTTTTCTTTAAAACTTATGATCCCAAAATCCTCGACACTTTCTCGTTCCACAAATCTCACTTGAATCAACATATCACTTAGTTTGGATCGTGCACACATTCCAGGCGTCCACGAAATACATGTATTTCAGCCAAGCCTTGTGATAGTGAATCCAATTCCACCTATCGATCCATCCACTCAATCCTGAAAATCAATCCTACCGATGCTAACCCTCACAATATGGACATCTCGCCTAGCCGCTAGGCAATCTCTTTAGACTAAAGTCAATTGTCAGTATTGGAATCACAGTTCCCAAACAACGATATCAACACTGACCCCATGCTAAGGTTAAACGGCGTTTTCTACCCAAGCTCGCATCACTCCGATTTTTAAACATCGAGCATCGATTCCCTACGCACATTCTAATATTTTGTCGTACGGGGTCCGAGTCATTCAGCAAAGCCATCCTACGATAACTCACATTTCAACCAATTCCTCGACGTGTCGACATCACTCGTTCATCAAGCCATTTCGTATAGTCTATCTCTTCGAAAACGTGCGACGTAGATCGCCTATCAATCTTTCTCAAATCAAGCACGCTACGACACAATTCATTGCTAATCCATAATTCATATTTTATACTCCCTAAGTCGTTCATCCCAATTCACGTAATCGATCACAAGGTCGTCCGATTTAACAATATATTGCACCCCAATCTCACGCGAGTCAGATTATCCACGGTGGGCACGAATCACCATGCACGCTCCCGCGAGATAATCATTCTCATCGGGACGTAACTCTTGTTTTGTGTCCAGACTAATTCATTCTCGATGCGCGGATTGGACCTACTCAATCCTCAAGTTTTATTCATTCGTCAATCATAAGTCCTACAATCCTCAAGTTCACCTTCGCATCAAATCAACAAGTCGAGACGATCAGAGTTGTCGCGTCCTATTTTTCGAGTTCGATCATTCCCGCGACATGAATCACCATGTCAGCGCTCACACGGAATAATCGCCGGCCCAAATCCGATGCAATGCATGTGAGAGGCTAGAGTTGCGCTCGCGTAAGATAAGATCGTCGACGTTGTGGTTATCCGCATAACCATCAAGACACAATCATTTTCTTCCGGCATTCATCTCAATCAAAATCCTAAGTATAGCATCCAACCGAACAATAACACTTGCACGATCATCACTCGTCGAGTCAGAGTACCCCCCGAGTTATCGTATATCATCTTTGATACGCCTCAATACCATCGACGATATACGTAACATGACGATCTTCGTTTGTAACGAATTCTGAGTCGTACGAATGATGCTATCGTCCGACTGGATAATCTCCTCGACATTCAAATTCAAGTTTGATCATTATCCCTCGAATCATTCACAATATCAATTTCCTCAATCAATCGATCGACATCCCTGAAGCTATCGTATACACCACTCAGGGATGAAGTCATTCAACAAATCCTTAAAACTATCATTCGAATCAAAATTGACTTCCTCAAGTTTTCCGTTCGAACCATTCCTCAATTTCCAAGCACGCTCATCTATATCACACCGACGATATCGTCGCTCGATAGCACCCCTATCGATAATCGTTTCACTTTACTCAATCGAGTTCAACACATCATTGTTCGACACTATTCAATTCCCGCACTCGACTTTTCTAAGGTCGACGCAACTTTGGTGTATATGCCCAGCCCGACTTAGCCAACCGTGTTTACGCAAACCATCTTTTGTTTCTTGTCAAAAACAGTTTTTCTATGTTTTGTAAAATAGTTAGACTTATTGTATGGATATCCCGTGGGACATTTAAGAGAGAGCGCACCAACGATATCAACTTTGCGGAAGCAACGATTCAGAGTTCGCGGAAACAACGGAGTTAAAGAATTCAATCGAAAGACCAAGGACGTAAAGCCGTGCTCTGATACCATTATGTCACGCCACACTCCCGTAGGAGCGATCGTCCTTGCTAAGACGTGATGCCGCACGAGCCTAGATTGCGCTCGTGCAAGGCGGGTTCCATAACGGCCGATTTCAGCGGCTGCGACGGGGTCGTCGTACAGAAATCCCAAGCAGAGACATTGAACACGCAACAAAAATTTAGAACAAACACAAGTTATTCAAAGAAGCTCTTTATTAATATTAAAACAACGGTTACATTAGGGCGCAAGGTCAATATTACAATCACTCAAGCTCACTCATCTCATATTTACAAGTGACTCAGCTCTCTCTCACCTCTCAATACATGTCTAGATCCAGCGGAAGCTTCGGAAGGCGACGTCCATACATTATGTCCTGTATAAGTCTTTACTCCATGCGGCCGCACGCTTCGAATCGCCAAGGAACTCCATGCCTCGACGCATCCAAGCGAGCTCCGCGCCACGAGCTTCTACCTGTGCCTGTACATGTAAACTATGTGGGCGTCAATACTCAACTGTACTGGTGGAATGAGCTCCTCGCCCACCCATACAAAACCTACACGTTAGATTTATTTTGTGCAACATAGTCCATTCTTATCAATTATCTTTCTACTCTTGCCTTAGGATAAGTTTTAAGACAGACGCCTTGGCCTATTTCGTGTCTCTAGACCATCCCGTGCTTGCGACAACGGTGTTAACTCATACTTTGCCTTTAGACCCTTCTCGTGCCAACAACGTTAACCTATCAAGTCGTGCTTGTCTTTCGACACAAAATCAGAGATGCAACTACGCGATAAGACTCTATTCCCATGTGACCGTGCTATAAGTCATTCTTAAGGCCGGGCCTCGCAACTCAATGAGACTCAATCATATCGCCGCCTCGCGGCCCTTGCCGCCTCGCGGCCATTTTTGCTACTAACTCATCAACTGATCCATCCAACTTGTGAACTAAGTGTCACTCGACCAACTTTGCCTTGCGGCATTTCCTGACTTAAACTCAAGACAACTCAAAACCAACTTATGCAACTTATATGCCGACAACTTAAGACTCGACGCCACCTCTCGTGCCGAAGCACGTCACCTATGTTGTAGCCATTCTTAGGCCCAAATACTTGTGTTCCAACCATACAAACATTCAACTAGACTAAATCCAAAGGCACACACGCGGATTGCCGTTCATGCTGACCCATCTATATGAATTGGTCACTAATACCACAAGCTATCGTGGACTTATAGCCTTGTTATTCGAAGACCCTTTCATCGCAAGTAGCTAGCCCCGAAGAAAGTTCCCGAATAACCCGAGTGGTTCGTCCAGCTACGGCTATACCGTGTTTCCCTCCGGAACGACGCGGTCCCTCGGCGTCCAGGGTTGTCGCACGTGGAAACTCTACCTTGTCGACAAGTTGTCCAATGACCATGCAAGACTCGACACAAACTGACGTCTCACACAATCATTCCTCTTCCAATGTTACCATCTCTTTCAAACAAATATCAAGACTTCTATCCTTGAGATCCCTCGACGACCCACGGTCGCGAGCCTTCTCCCTTGATGCTCCTTGAGATCCCTCGATGACCCACGGCCGCGAGCCTTCTCCCTATCATTTGAGATCCCTCGACGACCCACGGTCACGAGCATTCTTTCCATGTTACCATATCATTAAGTCCTTTCTCCAAAACTCATTAGATCAACCGTGGTTCATGTCTTAAATACTAAGTCCGTGCATCGTGCCTTAAGTCGACTTTCGATCTATGCGACGCTATCGCCCAAGTCATACTTTATATGACGGGTCTTGAGACCGTAGGACTATGTGGTTATACCCAACTGTAGAACTCGTAGGATCGTGCTTGCTTCCACTCCGATAGCCTAACATAACTTGCATGACTTAAAGAAACAACGACTCGACGAGCAAAGGCTGCGTCAAGCCTTCCATTGCGGAAATGTGCCGCGCATGCGTTCAACTTCTGAATGACCAAGTCATTTGGGCGCCTAGACTTATTCCAGCAGCCGTGTGACGCAACTTAACTCATAGGGCAGGTCAAGGCTATGCCAAGCCTTGGACGATAGGACCGTGCATGCTTTATGAAGCATTCATGCGGGCGACGCCTGTGACTTAGTGTGAGACTCGTCTCACAGTATCGGTATTTATATACGGATACGTATTTTGTAGTGTATTTCGTATTTCTTTGATTTTCGTAATGCTTTAAAATTTTTCCTAAACTTATAGATTTTCTTCTTGGCCGGCATACCGCCAGTATACCGGAGTATACCGACGGCATATCGTCCAGACAGATTTTTCACACTTTAGATATTTTCGGTTTTTGATATTTTCATGAATAGTGTTTCGGATATTTTCATGAATAGTGTTTCGGATATTTTCGTGAATAGTATTTAGATATTTTCGTGAATAGTGCTTGGATATTTTCGTGAATAGTGTAGATGCACTCTATTATCCAATGGACAATTGGTTTTGTTTGAATGGCCATGATTGACCTAGATTTTCACATGGATCATGATCCAACGGCTAAGATTAATTCCCCCTTCTATATATACCCTTTCACTTTCTCTCTCTTCTCTCTTTTCATTCTCTTCACTCTCTCTTCATTTTTTCTTCTCTTCTCTCCCCCTTGGAGCTTGCCAAGAGCTTGGCCTTGAGGCCTAGAGTGTGGTTTCGTACCCCTCTTGGAGGAGGAGTAGAAGATTAGGCTTGGAGCTTAACCTAGGCAAGTACATCTTGCCAAATCCATGAACCATAATATTTTTGTTGTCATTTTATTTTTCCTTGGTTGTAAATGCTTAGAGTTTTTCCAAACTCATTTTGTTAAATATGTTTTCCTAATGATTCTCTTATATATGCATGTTTCCAAAATTTGTTTAAGCAAGGTTTTAATTTTCTGTTAAAATCCAATATGGACTTAGTAGAAAACTTGGTATCAAGAATGATACTAGTGTTGCCATCATGTATCTTGGTCACATATACATATATGAGGCCCTCACCTAGTTTGTATATCATGGATTTTGAGTTTGGTGGCAATCGGAACTCGTTTCGGTGTTCCGAGAACCTATGTTTTGTAGTATTTTGAGATATTGATCTATCAAATATTTTGATTTGTGAAAACTAATATTCCCATGTTGTAGGAAATTCAATTCTATGCAATTTTGACTTTTGAAAATCCGAATTTCGATTTAAAACGAAGTTTTTATGGCCGAAACAAGTTTTGAGTTCAAAAAATCAACTTTCTGTGACGGTTCGGAAAATCCGTCGGAAATCCGCGAAAATCCGTCGGAAAATCCGAACTTGCACCACAAAACTTGCTGTTTCAATCCGGAAAATCCGCCGGAAATCCGCTATAATCCGCCGGATAATCCGGTTAGGCTGTTTTTGCCCGTTTTCGCCCGTTTTTGTCCGTTTTTGATATTTTCTTCGACTATAATGATTTCTTAACATGATAAGATGATCTTGCTTAGTTAGAGAATGATTGTACACCCTATATAAACTTGATACTAGCACACGTTCAATCATTTTCTATGAGATGTACTTAACTTTAATTATTGTTTCCCACATGCCATGATATGTCTTTTGATAGATTCTTCCTTACAAGCTATGATAATTGTTGCCATGTCCTTCTTGCCTACTTGATAGTGACCCGTCGTGGTGCACTCTTGAATATGTCTTTTTTTTGCTTACATGATAGTGGCCTGTCATGGCGCACTCTTGATTCTAGTACATGTCTAGCTTCTTGATAGTGGCTCGTCGTAGTGCACTCTTGCCTTGATATTGTCATGTCTTGTTGTGGCTTGTTGTAGCGCACAATCTTGTTTGTCTTGTCCAGTCTTGCATGTCTCATGTCTAGGATGGATTCTGCGGAATGCCACACCCGGAATCCAACAAGAAAATGTTAAGGACTAAACAACTAGCTTGAATACTTAGATCATTGAGAATTTCCCAGTTACCTGTTGCCCCTTTGGTCTTGGCATTATATATATATATATACATGGGATTTGGAGCTATCTGTCATGATGAGCACTCTTCCAGCACACCGTCGAGTGGGGCACCTCTTTAGGACACATGTATCTTACTGCAGTGTGTCTGCTATACTTCTTTTCTTTTGGCTTAGACCACTCAGGTAGTAGCAGGCAGGTGCTGGACTTGGAATTCTCAGACTTGCATTTGTTAGTAATTAGGATTGTGACAACCCTAGTTAGCTAAATTATTAAGCCGTAATCATTGCTTGGCCGTGATTGATGGATGGAGTCCATTCTTGTCTAGTCTAGTCTTGCTCCAGTTTATCTTATTGTAGTACTTAGCTTCTTGTCATTCCTTACATGCTATTCTTTCTACTACATGCTCGGCTTCACCATATGCTCACATGCTCCAGTTACATAACATGCTCACATGTCCAATCTACTTAACATGCTCTACAAGACAAGTTAACAAGTTTTCTTTAAATGCCTTACATGACAAGTTTCCTTTAAAATGCTCACATGACATGTTTACAAATGATGTCTTCCTTTACATATCTACAGTTAACTCTATATGACATGTTGTTGTTTATTGTCTCTCATCGGGATAAGTGCATTGGTAGTGCACAAGTCTCGATTAGCTTTACCTTTATGTCTCTATCCATTGCTTGTTAGAATTAGATTGGTTTTAGTTCATAGTTTGGCTTCCTTTGTGGTACTTGCTATTGGGGGTCTGACCCCACTGGTTTTGCATTGACCAGATCTAGTTGAGGAGCCCGAGGATCTTCCGGACCTTCCTCTCGATGGTGACCACCCGGAGCACCAGGGGACTTGAGTGGGTGTTCTTTCTCTTACCCACTCTTTTCTGTACATATTCTTTTGAGGCGTTTAGCCACCGAGCACGTGTTTAGCTCGTGTTTTGGACTTGACATTCGGCCTACGGGCTTAGACATGATGTTATATTTCTAGACTGCAGCTAGAGCTGATCATGTATTACTTAGTCTTGCTAGTTCTTCATTTTGTATTACTAGCTTCATGATCATCTATATATTATGGTTTGGGACGCTTTACTGTCTTATATGCATGATGATCATATTCTTGTACTTTACTTTTTGTCTGAGACTGAGATATCTAGGATCATGTGACCTAGGATTGACTGTTGGTTTGTAGCAGTGACCCCCATCTATACAGCTTATACGTTGTTTCGGAGTACTGGAGTACTTTGGTATACGTAGCTGGCCTTGTCCGTCCCTACTTGCCAGTATTCTGGTTCTGGGGCGTGACACTTAGGCTACGATTCATGACTTCGCCTACTCAACCAACTTTCCTTCTCCCAAGCCACGGGACGAAGGACCGATTGTCATTTTCAAATCACGCTGTGCACCAACTCTAAGCCGACCGTTGGACCTTTCCATATTCTAACTCAATTCGACCCATCGGGATTATTTCCTTTAGCTATGTGAATTCGTTTCATTTATTATCAAGCCTACTTGTGCAAGTTGAAAACATGCGATTTATTATGTGAAGGCTAAGATGAGGCAAGTTCACCGAAACTACCCCACCTGAACGAGCGGTCGCCTCGACCGAACGATGTCTTCAAGTAGCCGTTGCAAGACTAAGTCCGAACGCCGTTGGCATTTTGATTCTGTCGATTGACTGAGCGGGACGGGGCACTACACCCTTCACTATCATAGAGAGGGTCGGTGCAGTAGCCTACCGACTGGACTTGCCGTCTACGCTCGAGGGAGTGCACAACGTGTTCCATGTATCTCAGTTGAGGCGGTACGTGGCAGATCCTAGCCATGTATTGGACCATTCAGCGATACGGATGGGACCTACTCTCAGCTATCCAGAACAGCCAGTGGAGATTCTGAATCGCAGGAAGAAGGTGCTCCGGAACCGGGTCATACCCTTGGTTCGTGTTGCCTAGAGACATCACTCTCCAGGTGAGTCTACCTGGGAGAGGGAGGACGACATGCAGGAGCGCTTTCCTTATCTTTTCAAGCCCTAAGGTATAAGTCCATTTCTTTTTTACTTTCTGCTTGTGATTCCTGTGTTGTCTTCAATCTCGAGGACGAATTTTTTTTAAGGTGGATAGACTTGTCACCCTCACTTTTCTAAGATAGGAGTAAAATGGTAATTTTTCATTTTTGAATATTTTAGGATTTTTATTTCATGAATGTTAATATTTAATGATTATAGGAGTCGGGTTCGAATTTCATCTCATTCCGACTTATTTCGGGACTCCGGAGAATTTTGACTTTAGTTGTGCTTAATACATTAATTAGCCATGGCCCACCAAACTCATCATCTAGGTCTAGGAGTTTGGTCTAATCCTACATGAGTGATTAGGACTAATTATGATTTTTATTTGGTCTTTTCTAACCCCCAAACTCTAATACCATTTAACCCTTCATAAAGAAAATGAGAGACAAACTTGTAATTATACAAGGGGACAAATATCCCCCTTATATGGTAGCCACCTCCCTCCCCCTTTTCTTCCATTCACACTTCAAAAATTTTCATCTTCTTCTCCAAGTGTTCTTCCAAAGAAAAGAAGAGCAATCTCTTGGAATCATCTCCAAATAAAGTTTTTCTTCCAAATATTCTTCCATAGATCTCTCCCTCTACCTCAAGTGGTGCTTCTACAAACTTTTGGAAGCAAGAGGAGTAGAGGTGTGTCCTAAACAATTCACTTTGTGTCGGAGCCGTGTCGGAGGATTTTGTATTGGGATCCATCTCCCAATAGGTACAAACTATCCTCTATTTTCATTTTTTCATCATATAAAATAGTTTTGACCAAGTAGGATTGATCCCCATGGTTGTGTCCCTATTTGTGTCAAGTTTGAGTCCATTTGGTGTGTCCTAGGAAGAGTTATGATTTGTGCTTGTGTCCTAGTGTTTTCTCCCAAGTTGGACACCCCAAGAATATTTAGTTTTGCCTCTAAGTGGTTTAGACACTTTAAATTTTATATTTTGTATTAGTGTTATGTGTGTGTAAATATATATATATGTGTGTGTGTGGGCTTTTATATATATAGAGAGATGGGGGAAATGGTATGTGGAGTATTATTTCTATATGTGTGTGTGTTTATATATATATATGTAGAGAAGAGGGAAGGAATTAGTGTGTGTGTCTATATATATATTGTGGAGTGATATATATGTATGTGGAGTGATATATATATAGAGTGAGAATGAGGAGAAGAATTAGAGAGGAAGAGTTAGAAGAAGGGAGAATAGAGGGGAGAATAGAGGATAAGAAGGAGGAGGAGAAGAAGAGCTATAGCAGCAGCAGTAGGGGGACTAGGGGCTGCTGCCCCCCCTTGTACACAGCAGCAGCAGCAGCCATGTAGCAACAGCAGCAGCAGCCGCCATATGGCAGCAGCAGCAGCCCCCCAAGCCCCATTTGACCCCCCACAAACCCCTATATGTATATATATATATATATATATATATATATATATATATATATATATATATATATATATATATATATATATATATATATACACCTATATACCCTATATAAATACCCGTATAACCCTCTTAATAACCCTCCAAAATAGCCCTATGTGAGTGTGTGAGAGTGAGTTTTGTGAGAGTGAGTGAGTGTTTGTGTGAGGGCAAGTGAACGGGGAATATTGAGATACGAGTGTCGGAACGTATCCAAATTGAAATAGGACTTAGCTAATGTGAAATAGAGTTTGTGGGTAGGCTCCTAAGTTAGAATCGGGGTTGCGTTTGAAGTGGGAAGAATGGTATCTCATGATACCATTGAGTATCTTACGGTACTCAAGATAATGGGTAATTGAACAACATGAGTCGTAAGATGGACTGGATGTCCACTTTACCTAGAAAACTTGGTAGGTAATGTTAGTATAGGCTAGTATCCTACTACCCTAGGAAGCCGGGAGTGAAACTCCCAAGGGAAAGCCACTTGGCTTTAGTGTTAGAGTGGTAAAGGGTAAATGTTATATAAAAGGTAAACGTGTAAATTCAAGATACGGGATACGGGTAGTCAGTTTGAATTGAAACTTAGACGTCTTGATAGGTACACCCTACAAATGTCATATTTGAACCAATTTCGACTCGGTTGACCCAGAGTTGACTTTTTATCCAAAAGTCAACAACGAGTCAACCCTTTGTCTAAAATGGTCTAAATCCAAACTAGAGTTGACCAGTTGACCAAAAGTCAACTGTTAGTCAATATTTGACCAGTTTGACCTAGGATTGACCTAGAGTTGACCAGAGTTGACCAGTTGACTAAAAGTCAACTGTAAGTCAACTCTTGACCCCGTTTGACTTGTTTTGACTTGCTATGACTAGTATGACCTAGAGTTGACTTAGTTTGACTTAGATTGACTTGACATGACTTAGTGTGACTCGGTGTGACCTAGTTTGACCTAAATTTTATATCATACATTAGAAATCATTCATAACTTTGTTAAATCCAAATTAACATGCAATATCTCATCTTTAGGTCTCTGATTACCACTCTGAGCATTGATATACCCTACAGCTCAGGACAACAGGCGAGTACATTCTCTGATAGCAGTTACTTGTCTTGATATCTTCTCTACCAGTTCAGTTATAGTGTTTACTTGATTCTCGACACATTGGTGCACGGACTAGTATTGTCGGATTCCTGTCATGAGATGTCATTCCTGGATTTCTTGGGATACTGGTACTTGCTTGGTCTTGATTCTTGTACTTGTATTGACGCCGATTCCTGAAGAGGACTTGCTCCCCTCTTAGGGAATCCCGCGTCATGACGTGTTATGTCCGGATCCGTATACTATTCGGAGAATGGGAAATTTTATAGATAGTGTGATCAATGCCCATCTTGAGTTACTACTTGTATCATAGCTATACCCTCACCTCACGATGGGTATAGCCTGACCTGTGCTACTACTTGCTCCATAGCTTGCCATCCCGGCCGGGCCGAGTCTACGTACTTGTAGCCGGTCGGCTGGAAGCCTGATCTTGACCCTTACCGATCACATTATGCTATAATATTCGAGGCATATTTTACATTTATTACATCAGTTACATGATTACAGTTCAGCTTACTTTTCCTGCATGATTCACCTTGACATGATTTCTAGTTTACATATCATGTTATACTTACATCTTGATATGTTCATCTTGTACTCTATTATGATTGACCGTTAGAGCATTTGTCATTACTATGGAATCTGTTGTCGGTGTTGTGCTCGTTCATTTTTCTGACAGGATACCGTTATGATATATCCAGATGACATAGATGCGGACTGTTCTACCCACTATGGGTATGGTCAGGACATAGACTGCGACCAGCTGACACCCTTGGAGCCAGTGGATGACAGTACTTCTATCTAGATCTATTAGCTAGGTTTGTCTGGACTGCGATCCAGCTTATGTTAGACTTTTGATACATATGTTATTCGGGACCTTATGTTATGTCTTCGACTCATTTCTGGTTGTGACCTTGTTTTATTTCCGCATTCTATATTCACCATATCTATCTTATATTTGTGCCTATCTTTCCTAGTTGTCTTGTGATTGAGTTGAGATTTTATACCTCCGTGCGGAGATGACAGGTCTTTATATATTGTGTATAGATGCTATACTTTCTAGGAGACCTATACAGCGTTCTACCGCCGATTCTGCGGCGTAGGCTGGACGTACCCGCTTCTCGTGCCCCTAATCGGGGTGCGGATCGTGACAACAACCCCACAATTTTTCACATAGAACAACACTTACAAAGGATTAATTTCTTGTTAACGAAGTAACGCATAACCTATTTTACTTACTAGCGAAAAATCTATCGAACTAGGGTTGAAGTATACCTAACCTAATATAATGGTTAGTTATCAATTAGGTTTCATAAAAAAGCAAATGAAATGAATAAAAATTAACTTTACAATCATTTGGCCTGAGGCATACAAACTGAGGCAAATAGTTGACCAAAAGGTCAACCTTCTCAAAACCCATGTTTGAGGATATGAAACAATGCATTCAACATTATGGACAAGTTGGAATCGATCATTCATCCATTGGGTATATCGATTTAAGATATGCACGTTTTAGTTCGATTGGTAGTGTCAATTCTAATATAGGTATTCTAACTTCTACGATTTTAATCAATAATAAACATTTAAAAAAAAAATTGTGTTAGAAGTTTCAACCAATATGAATTCCAAGAATTTTTTAAAGAATCAGATCCGGCTTTGTGGTTTTGAGTTATGATTTTAACAATATAATATATACTAAATTATGACATGTTCTAATAGAAAATTCATCAAAAATAAAATTTACATCCTAAATTTACAAAGTTTGGTATTTCAGCAAAATTGTACTTGAAAACTTAAACATGTTTAAGAGTTATGATAACAAGTTTGAATACAAAATTCGAATTTTTTTGTTTGTGGTCAAACTAGTGTTAGATTTATAGAAAATACTAAACAATGGAATTTAAGTAATAAAAAATTAGTATGTTGGATGTAATCGAATTAGAATGCTATAAATTTATGGAGATTAATTTTGATATTAGAAATTTGAGTTAAAATTCTAACAAAACAACCTACTCTAATTTAGGACACGTGTTGTTAGATGATTTTCAGAAAATTGTATAAGACTCCTAAATACTACCAAACATACAATTATTGAAAATACTAGGTAGAGTTAGGAAACTTTTAAAAAATGTGGGTAAACGAAGTCTAGAGTTAGGAGAAACGCTTCTCCAAAGTAGGAGGATTGTTCTTGAAATTTTGTCTGACAGTCTAAAAAAAAATCTAATTCCAAAACTCATGTATATAAAAAAAATTCCAAAACTTTGGACGATCGTGATCAAGCGGTGGCTTTATTCTCTGGTCCATATCAATATAGGCGCAAAGAGGGTGCAACAATGACATTGCCCCCCCACCCCCACCTACCTCGCATGCGCTGCCACCCACTGAGGAGTGGATCACCTCTCCCACGTGCTGGTGCGAGTGCGCTTTGCTAGTGCATGAGCCGTCAGCGCCCGCTTGCAAGCCCTCTTATGTCGGTGTGGATTTGAGTATTCCGGCCTACTTTTAATTTATTATTTGTTTTCTCTATTTAATTAATTGCGAAAGATTGTTTTTAAATAGGTTCCTAACATGTTTAATTCATACTAAATCCAAACAACTTTAAAAATAAATCCAGAAATTGTTGGAATTATATTGGGATATTAGGAACCTAAAACATAAGGTTTAGGGCCAAAATATGGTGATGAGGACGTGTAGTAATTTCTAGAAGTCGTATGATACCTCATTCCTTAAATAATTAATACCTAAAACTTGTATACATTTTCTATTAATTATACAATAGTCTAAATTCATCTTTAACATATTTTATGGTATTTGGGTCCCACTATAGCGTACCATTTAGTTGTTACACTTTATAAGCTTAGGTACTTCCCCCTTTTCCCAAATAAAACTCGTATTCTTGTTAAGTAATTAGTAGTTTAATTATGATATCCAAACTATTATAATTGTGGCGAGAAGATCTATCATGCTTGGAATTGTTTAAACCCAAAGAAGGTATGTCAAAATTCTTTTTTGTTATAGTTTGTACGCTAGCTTCGGTAGTTACTAATTCTCCTCATTGATTAGTTGTAAATTTCGGTGCCACTGACAATATAGCGAAAGAGCAAAATGGAGTCGTACAGTACCATCGGGTACCTATCGACAATATAAATGCATACATAGGGAATGTTGAGAACGTGGTATGATCCGAATCAGAGTTGGCCCATGAAGTGCGACATTGGACTGGGTCCGTATGTCTTAAGAAAATTCTCATGTAAGGCCTGAACCAATCCCCATTATCTACACCTCATGATCCCAACACCATCATTTGTGTGCCAACCACAACGTCT
The DNA here is from genome assembly GCA_029216955.1 of Iris pallida. Taxonomy (NCBI): domain Eukaryota; kingdom Viridiplantae; phylum Streptophyta; class Magnoliopsida; order Asparagales; family Iridaceae; genus Iris; species Iris pallida. Next base: position 15,875,621 of record JANAVB010009398.1, on the reverse strand, counting down.
TGCTTCACCTAGACGTGTCGGACCCACCATTGAAGTCCATCTGTGTAGTTGTCTCCAACATTAGAGAAGAGAGCCCGTATAATTTGATTCTATGCATGAACGTTCACCATCTGTCTCGAATCAATTATAGCCACCAAACCAGGTCCCTATAACCATAGGCTTTGATACCACTTGTTGAGAATGCGGTGTGATCCGAACCGGAGTTGGCCCATGAGGTGCGATATTGGACTGAGTCCATATGCCTTAAAAGAAATTTATCACGTAAGGCCTGAACCAATCTCAATTATCTACACCTCACTATCCTATCTTTTGCTCGATGTGGGCCGGACTAAGTTACTAACTCTAGTGTTACCCTTTTGAGGGCTCAACCGGAAACGATATACAATTCAAACAAGATACCAATTGTACGTGGAGGTGTTCATAATCGGAACGTACTAGTTGATAACTCGTTTCGGACGATCTTGAATTCTTCACGACATACTTTATGTTCCAGGGATTTGGCAAAATATACTTTTTGTTATTGCACTACTTAGTTTATGATTTTATGTGGGGTCTTTGTTAATTTATTTTTAAATAAGACTTTGTAGGTTCTCTAAACAATGGTTTAGTGATTATTGAGTTTCTCACGTGGATTTTTGATTTTATTTGAGCGAGTTATCCTTAGTTATTTAGAAATTTTGGTTTAAGGTGTTTTGTTCCTTGTTAGCAATTCGGCAAACGTAAAAAAATTTGGTACGGCAAAAGTACGAGTATAAATCGGCACAATATAAGTAAAATACGGTAAAAAATGCGATTAAAAATTCGTCTAACGAAAAACATTCGGATCAAATTTAATTCGTGTTTAGTACGTTTCATATGAACCAATTCGGCACTAAAAATTCGGCATATCTATAGGTCCCATCCATCTCTACTCCTTCATAAACAAGGGTTCAGTGTGAAAATAAGAAGAGGTTGGATTTTCGGTTGTTCTTTGATTGTTGCAAGCAACATGTACAAAGACTCTTGGGTTTCTTTTTTTTTTGTTACTGCGAGACTTTTTTTCTTTTTTTTGATAATTTTTGAGAATTGTGCCAGTCTTAATATCTAATAGCAGCAAGAGTCAAGAAAGTCAAGACTGTTGGGTTTCTTGGTCACATTTTTTGGCCAAATTTTTTAAAAATTCGTACGGTACGCGTTTAAAACGCCACAGGCTTAAAATTCGCATACAAATCTGAATTTTTCAAAAGTACGTAAGTATTATACGTTTATGTAAGATACGGAAAAATTTGCATATAATACGCGTTTTATTCGGGTGATTGCTAACAAAGGTTTTGTTTGCAAGTACTCGATCATACTTGAAACAGAAGAGAAAAGATGAGTACATATGATATGTGCGTGTGCGAGTATGTTGGTTATCCGAACCAGACATGTCTAGTCCGAGACTAGTCGAGGAGCACTCTACTAATGCAATCCTAGAAGCATGTCTCCTTCTCAAGAATAATTTTAGCTCCAAGTTATTTTCCTTTTCTCTTCTTCGTCTTCATTTCCATAAATGATATATTTCACGGTGAACTAAAACTGTAATCTTTAAAATACACATTAGATAATTGATTAATTATTTTTGTTTACATGTATATTTATACACCAAAAATAGTTGTCGGATTACATGCATATTAGTTTTTTTTCCCCAAGGATCTAAATAGAAAAAAACTAATGACTTAAATGCATAAAAAAATAACACGTGTCATAACCACGTTGCAAGTTCCTATTTGAGTTTCTGTAGTCAGACTGTATTTAACTGATTTGTTCTGTTATAATAAATTTTGTTTTTTTAAATAGTCGACATTAGATAATTGATTAATTATTTTTGTTTATATGTATTATTTATACACCAAAAATAGTTGTCGGATTACATGCATATTTTTTTTCAATGATCTAAATAGAAAAAACCAAGGACTTAAATGCACAAAAAACAACATGTGTCATAATCATGTTGCAAGTTCCTATTTGAGTTTCTGTAGTCGGACTGTATTTAACTTTGATTTGTTCTGTTATAATTAATTTTTTTAAATGAAACACCCAAAGAAATCAAACACTACAACTTTTTTCGAGTATCTCCCATTTCTCTCTCCTGTTCTTTTCTCTCTGTCCGGAAGTGCATTCCCGGTGCCATAATTCTTGGAGGCACTTGGAGTAGAGTAGAGGATCCATCTCTTCCAGCATCTCCTTCACGTTCGTGCTCAACTGTTGGACAGATGGGCACCAATGCCACTTGATGTTCTTCTCAATGGCTTCCACGATTGGTAGGAGAACATCTTCCGTGGAATCCGTTATCCTCCTCACAAATTGCTCGTTGTTCCAAACATGCAGGACCCTTTCTGCTACCTAAAAAAATAATACATAATTAAGCAAAGTAATTAAAGACAACTAAGAAATATTTGTCCAGCACTTGTAGCTCACGTAGAAAGGAGAACGGATATCAGGAGGGACCGGCTCGGAGCCCTCCAACCGTAAGGATGTGTAGGTGTGTGTGTGTGGATTGTAATAATTTAAAAAAAAAAAACCTTGTATAGCTTGTACGAACTAAGAAACTTTTATGCAGATTTTGCTCAAATAAACTTGATCTGTCCAGGTTCTTCTGTTGTTCTCCCTCTCAGCTTTAGTTGAAGGAGTTTAAATGACAATATATATATATATATATATATATATATATATATATATATATATATATATATATATATATATATATATATGTGTGTGTGTGTGTGTGTGTGTGTGTGTGTGTGTGTGTGTGTGTGTGAATAATTTCAAACCAAACTCGAATAATTTTCATTACTAAGGAAAGTTAAACTGGAAATTTAGGAACCCATTTGCCCTAATCTCTTGAGCAATTTTAGTTCTTGTAATGCGAAAAATCTTACCTTATACAAAAATCATAGTATGTGTTATATATATAATTATATCCACACGTATTGATTTTTTTTTTTAATAATATCTTGAAATTTATATTTCATACACCACATTGATGGACCTGTAATTTGGAGGGAATAAAAGTACCATAACTTAGACTTTAAGTAGATGTTATATAAAATTTATGAAAAGAAAAAGAAAAAAAAAGATGGAACATATTTTGCCTCAAGATTTATTTTGGCCTAATGTGTCATAGAGTTTTATGTAGCAAATTGTAATATCATCTTTTTGTCTAAATTTTTTGTAGTCTAGAAAATTTAGAGGGTGTTCCTTAGTTGCATGAGCTTAAATTGAAATTCAAAAGATAGCTACCTGCTAATTGCATGACTATCTAGATTTTGTAACGTACTCATAGCTACGGTCAGTGGCGGATCCACATGGGAGGGACTGGAGAGGCGGGGCACAATGAATTTTTATTTTTAACATATTATTATACTCCAATTTTTTTTTTTTAAGGCGTAGTCTACGAACCCCTTTATAATTTTTCTCCCAGTGAATTATAATCCTGAATCCGCTAGTGGCTACTGTGGCTAGGAGCTTGGTACAAACATATTAAGATAAAATTGATAGCCGATTATATATAAAGCATTGTCAAATCTTATGGAACTTTGGATGCTCTATAGTCACTCCCTTTTGATTGAAAAGAAGGTTGATTGATGGTGATGGTGATTGTGGGGGAAATGCTATGCTTACAACCAATTTTGGTTGTAAGCTTTACAATCGCCTGCATGGCATACATTGATTGGAGGAAAGGGGGGACCGAGTGGGATCAGGTGGGACCATGTTAGCATGGAGTAGGTCTAGGATATAATAAAGTTGTAAATATTTGATAGTAAAATTAGCGTTTTTCGGTTGAAAAAGTTTAACTCAAGACCTCCAAGTAAAAAAAAATTCATATAATTAAATTTTCAGGATGTGCGAGGCCCTCGGCCAGGTTGGTTGGTCTGGAGTTGTGGACTTTACCGACGACGGTTGTGAATGGTTGTCACGTGTCTCCAGAAAATCAAAAAAAAAAAAAAAAAAATAGCAAACCTGAGAATTGCAACTGGTCATGCACTTGGCGATCCTGGAGCACAGAGCCACCGCCACCTCGTCGAACACCCCGACGTCCATGGCTTCCACCAGGTCCTCCAGCTCCCCGATCAGCAGCACCTCCTTGTGGAAGCCGGTCACCGGCCAGTGCCGCAGTATCCCCCTCACCGCCGCCCCGCCGAGCGCGGGCTCCTTCCGCGCGAACCCCGCCACGCAGTACGACAGCTGGCGGTGGTACGCGTGCATCCCCCTGTGCCTGTGCAGCGGCAGCAGCACCCTCGCCAGCGCCTCCCTGTGCTCCTCCTTCAGCGGCACCGCGAGCCCGTCGACGATGCTCCCCCATATCTCCAGCAGGTCCCCGATGCCGGCGTGCCGCTCCGCCGCCGCCGGCGCCGAGCTCGAGTCGAACGCGAAGCTCAGGAGCACGTTGCTCATCATGCGCCGCATGGCCGGCCGCGCGGCCTTCACTCGGGAGTATATCTGGTGGTAGACGCTCCTCAGCCGGTCCCGCTCCCGGGGCTCCTCGGACTGGAAGAGCGCGAGCAGGCCGGCGAGGAAGGGGCGGCCGAGGTGCGAGCCCAGGCGCTTGGGGCTGGCGGCGCCGACGACGAGGGCCAGGATGTCGTAGTGCACCTGCAGGCGGGGCCAGGAGGGGGTGGGGAGCGCGGCGGGGGCCTCCTCGGCGAAGTCCGCGAGGGCGTCGCAGGCGGCGGAGGCCGGGCAGGGGTGGCCGGACGGTGGCGGGAGCGGGCGGAAGAGGTCCGCCGCGAGCATCGGCACGAGGCGGGAGAGGACGCGGTCGTCGTCGAGGAGCGACGGGGAGGAGGCTCCTCCGCCGAGTAGGGAGAGGATGCGGGCGAGGTTGCGGCGCTTGAGGTCCTGCTGCGGGGCGTCGGGGGGCTCGGAGGGGCCGGCGGAGGCGTGTCGGGTGCATTCGGAGATCAGGGAGACGATGTGGCCGACCGGATAGGGCTCGGAGGAGAGGGCGTCGGCGTCGGAGTCCTGCTCGATGAGGTACTGGAGGGTGGTGGTGGGCTTTTTCTTTGGAGCGCCCATAGCTATGGCTTTGGCTTTGTTGGGAGGAATAGTTTGTTTACATAGCCATGGGAAGGAAGGAACATTATTAAGTCTCCTTGCGCATTGCTCTTTGGTGATCTCTCCAATGGAGAAGGCTCCAAATTTGGAGAGTGGATACATACTAGGGAGGGATTGTTGTGAATTCAGACCATGTTAATGCAATGGTGGCATGCATGGTGCCTAATTAACAATCTACCTAGGAATTCTCATCAGCATCCAAATGATACTTGTATTACTATCATCTGCCTTGAAATATGGTTGGCTACATATAACTTCTGCTTATTTTGTCGAACCCGAGTGATTCTTGTAGTCAGCAGAAGAGACAAAAAAAATTCAGACTTGATGGCTGAAGATCAGTGGATCGAGCTAGGAGCGACCCTTGCCCATGACAGACCGGACGACGACCCATGGACCCCAAATGAAAGGAGACACCAACATGATTCTATCTACAATAGAACTAGTATGTATCAATTGTTATTTTAACAAAAAAAAATTTGTGGTTTAGTGGTTATAATGAAGACTTTTACTTTTTGGTCCTTGGTTCAAAACTTGCAACAAATTTTTCTTATGCCTGCACTTTTTTTTTACATTCATTTTGGAAGCTTCGTCTCGCGTCCCCATCAGCTCAGGTTGGCCCTGGATCGAACTATGAGGGCATATTTCCTTATATTTTCTTGAGAAGTTAGTAAAGGAGCATTTGGATTTAACCACCATTAAAACTAGACTAGAAATATGATGGGCTAAAGTATTCTTATGAAAGTATGAAGGATGAATTAAGCCTGAGAAACAAGAAAAATACATGATCGAATAGAGAGAGAGAAGTGAGACTAATAATTTGATCGGCTACTGTTACAATTTGCACCAAAACTCTCATATATCGGTAAAGTTACACGTAAAAAACTAATACTTGTGCCAAAATTCTATAATATTAATGAGAGTTTAATATTAATATTAATATTAATATTAATATTAATATTAATATTAATATTAATATTAATATTAATATTATTCAACAATTATAGAGATAGAAATAAGACTTAATTATTGAAATATGGAACCGGTCTATGTTGTGTCAAAGGCTGACAGCTCACAATCTATTTTGACGTGGTACACGTTAAGGCGAACAACTAAGGTCTTTGATCATTCAGATCAGAGCAGTAATACGTGATGCTTATAACAATGGCCAATCACACATACAGAGTACTTTTCAGTACTACTGCAATATTGCTGATATAATTTTTCAGCAAATTTTCTGTAGCATATCATATTTTAAAGAAATTGGACATAACGGTAGAAATTTCGAAAAATTTGAATTGGAGAACCTTTTCGCCAGTCGGTCTGGCAGAAATCGTGCATGTGTGGGTGGGTGGGGGAGCTGTTGCTGCATGCGAGTGCTGGGTGGAGAGATGTTGTGTTGAGATATGTGGTGTGTTGAGTGGGAGGACCAGCGTATTGTCGTTCATTTGCCTTGAAGAAATCAAAGTTAACCGACATATATTCACCTCCCCCTGCGTCCCCCACCCACGCCACCCCCACCCCCACCCCCACATGTACGATTTCTGCCGGACCGACTAACGGAAAAGTTCTCCAGCCAAAAATTTTCAAATTTCTGCCGTTCTATCCAATTTCTTTGAAAATTGGTATGCTACAATAAAATTAAGTTTGCATCTAAATTTAATTTTATGGACAAATTTGATTGTTACCACAAATGATAAAAAAAATCCAACCTAACATAAGGGAAAAAAAAAAAAAAAACCAAGAAATGTAGTAGTAGAAATTTTAGAAGGATTAATGGATTTTTGGTGGACGGACTAGTTGAGCTGCAGAGGTATAGGCGGGGCGCGCGCCCTCCTCATCCAAATATTGATCTCCTTCTTCGGCTCCAAAGCCACCGCAGCTCCGCCGACGACCAGCATCGGCGCGGAGTGCGGCACCAGCGCCTCCTCGGCCGCCTCGTTGGCGCTTATCGTCCTCCAGTCGAAATCCTTCAGAGTCTCCCTCCGGCTCCGGCTCGCGTACCTCCTCATCCTCCTCACGTCCGGCGCCACAGCCGCCTCGTCGACGTCGCTGCTGCTGCCGACGCCACCGCCGCCCCTCCTTGCTGGCCTAGCCTTCCGCCAGAACAACCGGCCTAGCGATGAAGCGCGCTTCGGCGCTTCCTTCTTCTTCTTCTTCTGCTCCTCCTTCACCGACGATTCCTTCTTCGTCTTCGTCTTCTTGATGTTGGTCTTCTTATGATTTCTCACCTGGCCCATACACGATACTTTGGGCGAAGTGGGCTCCTCCTCTCGATCATCATCTCCTTCTTCTTCCAGCATGATCTCGATGCTCTTGCGCCTGCGGTGGTCGGGGATCACGGGGACGATCGGACCCGAGAACATGTACTTGTTGTTGTTGTGATTCGGGATCGAGAACGATGCTGCTTTAGGCAAGAACTTGAAGATCATCCCGGCCATGGCGACTAAGGATCTCTTCCTTCTTTCTTCGACTCCTCTGTGTGGATGATGCATGTGTATTAGTTATATAGGGATTAATGAGCTAATGAAGGAGAGAATGGGTTTGGTCAAGGAAGGAGGGAGATTGTGTACAACTCAAGTTTTACTAGGAATGATTAATAGGGAGGTCAACGGAAATAAGAGCATCTCCAACCCTAATGTGAGTTTGGAAATGACAAGCATTTTTTTTTTCAAAAGTACTTCTCCAATACAAATGTGAAATAAATTGTGAAGTTGATATGGCAATGACATGACAAAGAGAATGTGAAGTTGGTTGTCTAGCTCTAGACAATGCACTTCACAATGACTTTATGTCCACATCATCAATTATGAATAATATATATATATATATATATATATATATATATATATATATATATATATATATATATATATATAAAATGAAAAAGTTGTCTTGGAAGTTGAAAAAAAAAATTTATTGTCTTCTCAAACTTTTGCATTGGAGAACACATTTTTATCTCATTGTCTTGTGTGAATGTCATCTTGCCACATAGGAAAGACATTGTCTTGTGCCTCATGCCACATAGGATTCACAACACAAAACAAGACAATAGGGATGGAGATGCTCTAAGTACTTCGGAAATCCCTTTGGCCTGCAGGTGGTGACCGGACGCGAATGTGTCACTCTCCCACTGGTTCTCCTGCATCACACGGGGTCCACTCTGCCCCCCCTCCCCCTCCAATGAACGTGCGACACATGGCATGCGGTCCAAACATGCGGACAAGATAACACTGCTCTAAGACCATCTCCAATGGGGGTTTCTATTTTTCCTATTTCTATGGAAGAAATTTATTTTAGAAAAAACTTCTCCCAATGGTGGTTTCTATCACCATTTCTATCTTAGGTGGCAATGATGTAGGATAGAAACTTTCTAGGAGGGTTTCTACATGTAGAAACTCTCATAGAAATTCTCCTATCTCTCATGAAAATTATTATTGGACCCCACACCATTAAATTGGTCCTTTTACTATGTGACACATAGGATAGAAATGGAGAACCATTGGGGAGTATTTTTTGTATGTACAATTTCTATGTAGAAATGTCACGCCCCAGAACCAGAATACTGGAGAGCGGAGGAGTGACTCAGCCAGCTACGTATTACGGGTAGATGAATACCGTATAATACGATCAATGCTGTCTAACCAGACGAGGGGGTGCATACTACATAAAAGTCTTACTATGGTCATTTCACATCTATTGTCTCAATCATTCAAACAAGAAACAGAAATATAGAACATGTAAGGTAAAGCAGTAAGGCGTCCCAAACGCTCAGTCAAAATGTTCTTGAGATCTGGCTTTACAAAACATAGCCAGATGATATAGCAAGCGTACACAATTGTTATCAGCTGCAGTCTGACTTAATTACAATTATGCAAAAGTAAGTACAAGACAATCCGACTAACATGTCGGTGCCAAACGGCAAGGTATAAAGTAGATAACAAAACGAGTGGTGAAGTTAAGGAACCCACTCGAGTCCTCCTGCGATCATTCTTCTAGTATTGACCATCTTGGAGGTAGAAGTAAGCTGGATCCTCGGGGACTGGCTCTAAATCTGGCCATGCAAAACCAGAGAGGTTAGACCTCTAATAGCAAGTACCACAAGGGAGCACGACATGAGAACTAAAACCAGTAAGTAAGAGAATATAATAATAGATCTCTGCTTGCTACTAGAACTCACATCACATCAAGACACTTCGAACCAACCTCCCAACCAAACAAGGACAGAAGTTGGTCCGTCATGTCCTGACATTCTGATCATCCCAGTTAGGTAACAGAGTACAGTGCACAAACAAATCATCTTGAACGGCCAATCAACTCCTACGGCTTGCTATTATGAGTCCCAAGTTATCCTGGAATAATGCAATTAGGGATTCCTCAGTTCTTATTATGTGCAAGCAAGGCTAGTCTATCCAGTCGATCAATTGGCCCATGCATGAATTAGACAAGTCCTAGCAGGACGCCCGTCAATATACAATATACAATAATAATAAAAGCAGATACTGTTCCCTGCCCGTGTGGCAGATTTACAGTATCTGTGGGAACCAGCCGGCCCGTCGGGTACTACTCGTCCCAAGGGGGCTGCCATGTAAGAATTCGGGAATTCATTCTCTCCATGCAATCATTATTTTATTTAACTTAATAGTCTCTACGTTGAGTGAAATCCCATGCCCTGGATCATGGTCATTCAAATGAGTACTTTCGTACGGGGTACGATATGCACAACTCTACAACGATACCAGTGCGGTTAGGTTGCAGGTCTTACATAGCGTAATGCAACAATCAAATCTATCCACGGTAATCATGCCTTGACCATAAAGTACACATGCTTCTTTTGTAGAAAAAAATAACTAAATAAATAAATAAATAAATAAATAGATTGAAGCCTGCATGTGCATGTATGTCAATATTCGGGATCAGCCAGTCGAGTACAATAGTTCATAACATGAACGTGTCTCATTCATTTCATTCAATAAGACGACTAGCCAGTCTCTTAGTTCCAATTAGGAACGCATGATCAATTTAGTCAAGATCACAATCATTATCCATGGTGGCAAGGCATGAAAGTCAACTAGCATTCAGTGGGGTCGAGTCTACAACTCTCAGGGTCAAGTCCCAATCATACTGGGTATCCCAAAAATCAATCGGGACACAAGGCATATTCCACATAACAATTGATATTAACAATATTATCATATCATGATTTTATCGAGTTAATGCCAAAAGGCGTAAGGATATAAAATGGACGTTAAACATCTAATAAGATATCAATATACAGGGCTATAGAAGATCCAGGGTAAGCAGGCTACTCTCATGTCAGCCTACGCTCATGCCAGCGTACGCTCAGGTCAAGCTACGCTCAAGCCAAGCTAGCGTATGGAAGTCATACGCTTCCAAAAGGCAGCGTATGAACTCCATACGACTCCTTACCATCCAAGTCAGCGTATGCAAGTCATACGCTCCAAAAAGGTAGCGTATGAACTCCATACGACTCCTGACCATCCAAGTCAGCGTATGCAAGTCATACGCTCCAAAAAGGTAGCGTATGAACTCCATACGACTCCTGACCATCCAAGTCAGCGTATGCAAGTCATACGCTCCAAAAAGGTAGCGTATGAACTCCATACGACTCCTGACCATCCAAGTCAGCGTATGCAAGTCATATGCTCCTAAAAGGTAGCGTATGAACTCCATACGACACACGCTTCCAAAAGGTAGCGTATGCAAGACACACGCTTCCTAAAAAGGCAGCGTATGGATTCCATGCTGCGCTAAAGAGCGTGCACAGCTCAGTGACGCATGTAAAAAGCTAGTATACTCTGCTCACTGTCTTCTCCAAACAGCAAGAACTCTATGGTTGTACCCCAAGGCTTCAAAAGTCCATAACTTGGTCAAAATAAGTCCGAATCTAACTTTCCAAAGGTCAAAATTGGGTAGGATGAACTGCTCTACGACATGGAACCATCAAATCTTGAAAACAAAGGAGTTTGCTAGATCAAAACCCATAGACAACCGAAAATACAATAACTTAGATCTACAAGAAATGAACCAATGAAATCAAAAATACTAAGCACTAAACTCTCTTAGAATCTTGAGAGGAAGAATATTGAACCATAAAATATGGTCCTCATGTAGAGCAAGATGTACTTGCCTAGTTGGTAGGTGGAGAGAGTAATGAAAGGAAGAAGAAGAAGTAATGGTGAAGAAGGAGTGAATGAGAAGAGAGAAGGGAGAGGGTGGCTTTAAATAAAAGGTGGTGGTAGGTGGGAGTTGGGCCGGGTCCAATGGGTCCAATGGGTCGGGTTGCACGGGTCCAACAAGGCTAACCCGAAAGTAAAACTAAAGCAGGAATTAAAATACAGGTAATAAAATTACAGGAAGAAATGCAGAAATAAAATTGCAGGAATTAATTAGCATGAAAATTAATGAGCAGCTAATTAATTAACATGAAAATTTAAAGAGCAGATAATAGAATTGTAGAAAAAAATAAAGTGCAGAAAATAAAATGCAGGTAATTAATTAACATGAAGTTATAGGAATTTAAATACAGGATACTACATGATAAATACTAAAATAAATACACATGAGTTGTACATGAATAAGACTACGCATTCTGGGAACGGGGGAGTGACATCTCTACCCACCTTAGAAAAATTCCGTCCTCGAAATTTGAAATCCAAGCAGGATAGAAACATCGGGGCTAAACTAATCTAAGTACAAGCAATTCAATCAAGCAATCATTTTACAATATCCATAGCAAGTAACATATCCATATTTAACAATCTACGTTATCTAGCAATTCTACCCATAAGGGGTTAAGCATGAGGAATCAAGACAATCAAGGTACACAGAAAAAGATATACCTTGTGAGTCAAACAGATGGGGATACCGTGATCGGATATCATCCTCACGTTCCCACGTTGACTCTCCCAAGGAGTGATGACCCCAAGCAACACGGACAAGACTAATTGTTCGGTTCTTGAGTATCTTCTCTCTTCGGTCCAAGATGGACACAGGCTGCTCCTCGTAAGACAGGTTGGTACCAACAACCAGCTCAGAATGATCGAGGATATGGCTTGGGTCCGATACATACCTCCGTAATTGAGATATATGAAATACGTCATGCACCTCTCGTAACGAAGGTGGGAGGGACAAACGATAAGCAACATCGCCTACCCTATCAAGAATAACAAATGGGCCTACGTATCGTGGGCTCAACTTCCCGCGAACGCCAAATCTAATGACCCCACGGGTAGGTGAGATCCGCAAGAACACGTGGTCCCCAACAGAAAACTCTAGCGGCCTACGATGCTGGTCCGCCCAATGACGATGTCGATCCTGCGCAACTCGAAGTCGCTCTCTAATTCCCTTAATCACTTCGACCGTCTGAACAATCATTTCTGGGCCTAACATTTTTCTTTCCCCGATATCATCCCATGCTAGTGGCGATCTACACTTCTTACCATATAGTGCCTCAAATGGCGCCATCTGGATACTGGCTTGATAACTGTTGTTGTATGAGAACTCAACTAAGTGCAGGTGGCTTTCCCAAGATCCTCCAAAATCTAGAGTGCAAGCTCGCAACATGTCTTCTAAAGTCTGAATCGTTCTTTCTGATTGCCCGTCCGTCTGCGGATGGTAAGCCGTGCTAAATTTTAACTTGGTACCCAGACTATGATGCAAGCTCTTCCAGAAATGTGATATGAAACGGGTATCTCGATCTGACACAATACTGACAGGGACTCCATGCTGCCTGACTATCTGTTGCATATACAACTCTGCCAACTTTTCTGTAGATTGCCCTACTCTGAAAGGAAGAAAATGTGCCACCTTCGTAAGCCGATCTACTATCACCCAAATGGCATCCTTACCCAAATGGACTCCATCAACGTTTTTCTGCCTTCTCCCTAAGTCAATTCATAGGTAAGGACATGATTATTAACGGATCAGTTTACTAATAATAGGAAACTAGTATTCATACTAATTAACATGCATATGCATAGCAGTTTACTGATGATAGGGAGTAATTGTACATGATAGCTTGTTAGGGCCGTTTGGTAAACCATATTTAGAGGTGAATTTTTGAATTTTATAAATTTGAAGTCAAATTCATATAATCCTATATTTAGTTGGAGATAGATTTGGATATGAAAACTATGACCAAATCCAAAATTTGGATTTGAAAGAAAGAGAAAATTGAATTTGGAAGGAAAAAGTTAGTTATTTTTTAATAGTTTCGTTTTTCTATTAAATATTTTGTTAATACTAGTTATTTAATTATTAGTTATTTCTTATATATTATTTTTAAAAATATTTAATTTATAGTTAATTATGAATTAACTATTACTTAAATAAAAATTAGTCATTATTATTATTTTAAAAATTCATTATTATTAGTTTACAAATTAATTTTTTTATAAATAATATTTAGTTATTATTTTTATAAAAAAATTATGTAGTAGTTAGTTATCGCAATTATAATTTAAATTATTATTTATTAATTAATAGTTTTATTATTTAATATTTTATAATAATCCAATTAATAATTTATAACTTTATTAATCATAATTATAATCATAATTAATAATTTATTAATCATAAATATAATCTTAAGTAATAAATTATTAATTAATATCCAATTATAATCATAATTAATAATTTATTAGTCTTATTATAATCTTAGTTAATGATTTATTAGTCTTAATTATAAGCTTAATTATAAATATTAATTACTATTTTATTATAATCTTAATTAATAATATATTAATCATAATTATCATCAAAATTAATAATTTATTATTTAATAATTTAACAATTAATATATTATTAAAATGTAATTAATAATTTATTGATCGTCATTATAATCATCATTATAATTTTAATTAATCATAATTATAATAATAATTTAATTATTAATCATAACTATAATTATAATAATTTATTTATTTATTATTTTATTAATTAATATATTATTATCATAATTATAGTCTACAAAATCTTTTGTTTGGTTGGAGTTGGATTTAAATTTGGATTTAAATTTAAAAATTTATGATTTGGATTTGGATTTGGATTTAAATTTTAGATTTTCAAGTTCAAATCCAAACCTAAATCCTTGTTACCAAACATACCTATAGGTGTGCATGTATGTTCCTCCAGACAGAAAGCAACTTCAATCTACTTAGATATCACAATCACATGCACAACTCCAAAATTTTCCACATAGAACAACACTTACAAAGAAAAAAACTACCACACTTGGGTTAAAGTATACCTAACCTAATATCGTATGGTTAGTTATCAATTAGGTTTCCTAAAACAACAAATGGTCTAAATAAAAGTCAACTTTACAATCAGTAGCTCATTGGCATGCAAATCAAGGTAGATAGTTGACAAAACTCAACCTGTAATCAGTGAGGTCGTCCTCCTCAGTGCCCTCGGGTGCAACTCGGGCGGGTTGGGTCGGGTCTGAGGTCAACCCAAGTCCAACCCGAAGAATCATAAGTCTAGTCCGAGCCCAAGCCAGACCCAACCTCGGGTTCAATATATGAAGCCCAAGACCAAGCCCGGTGGAGCGGGTTGGATCGGGTCCATCGTGTTTATCGGACTCTAATATAAAATTTAAAATAATTTTCAACAAAAGTAATATTAAACATATAATCAAATAACAATCAAGCCTTGATCGTTACAAAATACAAATTGAAATGAGAATTCTTTATAAGGAGTTAAAGAGTTTGGGTAGAAAAATTTAGGATTTAAACTTTTTATTTAAGAAGCATGAAATATATATATATATATATATATATATATATATATATATATATATATATATATAAATTATATGTATTTCGGGTTTCGGGTTCTTTGGGTAACCCGACGCATGAACCCAAGCCCAACCCGATTTTTGATCGGGTTCAAATATTTTAGCCCGAACCCGAACCCAAGTATCTTTAACCCTAATCCAACCCATTAGCGGGTTTACCCGATCGGACTCGGGTTTAGCCCGTCCGAGTTGCACCCCTATTCCAACTCCAACCTATCACCCATATATTGGAGTACTTCTATACGAATCAAGAAAGAGGACCGCAGTTTAAATCGCACGCCACCCCCTCCCGTTAGTCGGTACTTAGGGAGCTGACGTTAGGAGGGAGGTGCTAGCATATGTGAATTTTGTTTCGACCAATCAGAAAAGAACACGTGGCATGCGGTTTAAACCGCAATCTCCCCCTCCCCCTCCCCCTCCCCCTCCGGATTGGCAAGAATTATTGTGTATATTCCCACCTTACTGACTGGGGTTGATCACATAATCTTGCCGATTATGTCCAATAGAATTATTATTTTTTTACTTTGTTGACAATTTTGTTCTCACTTTATAAAATTATAGTAGCCCGTATGTGAGGTCACTTGTAAGTTAATACTAAATAAATGGTCTGATGATCACGATCTTACAAACCAACGACTAGAATTCAATGAGTATTTTTTTAATCTGCATTTTTATTTTTATTTTTATTTCCGAGGGACTTGTGTCCGGTAGAAAATTTCAAAAATTGTTGGAGAAATTTATGTATTTAAAATGTTTATATACTTATACTTTTCTACATGGCGGTGTTTGTATGAAAAATATGTTAGAAATTTAGCCATCCAGACAAGAGGTTACTAAAAAAACGAGTAATTAATGCTTAGATATGGATTTGATATCAACTTATAGTAACGTGTCCAATTGAAATATTTGGACCAAGAATTTTAATTTTTGATTTTATTTTTTCTATTATACCATTAACATGAGTACAAGGACAACAACCAATGCATAAGTACGAGTAATTAGCGCTTAGATATGGATTTGATATCAACTTAGAGTAACATGTCCAATTGAAATATTTGGACCAAGAATTTATTTTTTTCTATTATACCAAACGTTTCAATTAGACATGTCAGAACTTAAATTCTAAACTGATATAAAATACATGAGCTAAACACTAATTAGTTTTAAAAAAATTAGAATAGTGTTAGCAGAAAGTAAAAAATCAATGGTCAAACTCTTTTATTTTTAGTCACATGATTGATATAGCATGTGAAGTGTAATACGTATTTTAATTTATGTGTACTTGTTCAAAAGGACCAATTCCTGACTAATAATTTAGCATATCCTAAAGGTTACTTAGACATCAATATTGGAATACTTCTTGTTCTATGACCAAATAAGAACATGTGTATCATGCAATAGCAAATCATGTGGACTACTTGTTATTGCAAAACGGAATAGATGGGCAAATATAAAAGAAAATTAATGGAATCGAAATGAAACTGAAAATTAAAATACTCACCGAAGTGACCAATGACTGGTAGAACGACCTCTCAACATTGTAATTTGAACTAGTTCCATGACACGCTATAAATGCCTACAAAAGCTATAATTAGAATATAAAAATGCTATAAAGATTTGAAGTCGTGCAAAAGGTTATATATTGGAAGCCTCATACGTTTCTACAAAAATGTTAGGATGGTCAAAATCATTGTTGTTCAAAATGGGATTCAATTTTCTTCCAGTTGACTCGTTTTCAGGAATCAATAAGTTCTAATTACACTGTTTTAGCAATCAATAAGTTCTAATTGCATTGTTTTAGCAATCGAACTTTTGGAACGCTCCTTTAAATCACCTTGCTTCTTGGAACACGCAAGACATTGAGACAAAAGACGGTTTATTATTATTATTTTCTCATAGTCTACAACTACCTAAGTGCTTATGCCTGCCTTATATAGCAGAACCACAGTTAAGAACTGTTGAAATTATTCAATAATTAAGGGACCACACATGTAAAATTAATTGTATTTGGGCTATCTAAATAATTAAGCCAAATTAAAGTGGTCTATTTGGAAATTGGCTTAATGTGTAGATACCGGAGATAATTCTAATTTGATGAGGGGCCAAATTAGAAATATCAAAACATATAAATATATGTATTCATTAGGGTTATGGTCCCCAACTCATACGGCCACCAAAGAGAAGGTTCTCTCTTTTTCTCTTCTGCATCCCCATCAACAGAAAGAGAGGGACAAAGGATTCGGATTCACCTTTGTCATTAAGGGTCGTAGCAAGTTGGAAGATCGAACCCAATAAAGAGACGATCGCTTCAACATCCATCAAGCCAAGCAATGGACTCAGGTACGCTTCCGCAATCAATTTATTTTTTGGTCTTCATCTCATGAATCAACAGGCATAGTAATTTCTAACAAGTGGTATCAGAGACTCCCTGTTTGATTTATGAGATCGAATGTTTAGATTCAATTTTTATTGTTGTTTAGGAACCCTAGATCGTAAGATCTATTTTAATTTAGGGTTCCAATTTTTCGATAATAGTTGAGGTATGCATTGATAACTGGATGATGCCTAGGGTTTTGGGTCTGTAGTTCTCTACAGTTTTAGTTCCACTTGGAATTTGGTTGTTCATTTAATATTTGAATATTTATTTAATTTGTATGCATGAATGGATTCGGTCGATGTGATGTTGCTGATGCATGTTTTGAACTTTCTGTAGTTATAAAGACAATTTGCAGATAAACCCCCGAATTTGAGTACACGTATATTTTATATACACATTAAAGCATCCATTAATCTTTTGGAGAATTAATGTTTGCTGATGTAATGTTTGCATGCAATATCTTTTGGAGAATTAACGTTTGCATCCACATATAAAGCATCCATTCATCACAACCTTTTTGTTGAGAGTGGGATTTGCATCCACACCCTTTCGGACCGGAACCTTAATCTGGCGCCTTAAACCAACTCGGCCATATCAACAGGTCATTACTTTTATTTAAAGTGTTTCAATTTGTGTTTTAATTCATAGATGCCAAATTTTATATGGATAAGTAAGGAATTGGCCATTAAGAAAGCCATTAGTGTTTTTTTACAAACTCACATGTTGCTTCAAGCATTCGAATTTTATTTGTCACGACCCGCACCCTAGAGTAAGGGCACGAGACGTGAATACGTCCAGCCTACGCCGCAGTGTCGGCGGTAGAACGCTGTCCTAGGTCACAACATCTAGCAGTATATATCTAAACAGTTTATACTTCCCGAATGGGGGTGACATAGCAATAGTAAACCCAATCACAACTAAGGAAGAGATAGCACGATGTGAAATAAAACTCAAGGAATAAAGTAGATAAAATAGCAGTCTAAGATAATCCAGCAATATCCAACAGTACAAGGTCTCAGATGAAAGAATATATACAACTCATAACTCCAAATAAAGTCTAACTAAGACATGTCTCAAGACTGCAAAAATAAGATAAGCCTAACTAGTCTAGACTAGGCAGTCGGGGGAATATCCTCAGCTACAGCTGGGTCCTCCTGGGAGTCCAGCTCAAAGGTGTCATCTAAGGCTGCCCCGTAGTAGGTGTCCAGGCAAGCCTCCTCCTCGTCCTCTGTAATATTTTCAACAGGTCCAGTCAGGACAGGAGCGAGCACAGTACATCTCAACAATTCATAGCAGGTTAGAAAATATGAACATGCAGTAAAGTAAGATACAAGTACTGAAAGAAGTACAGTATAAAAACAGAGAGAGAGAACTGTAATAGAAATATCTACTATACATAGAGAACTAGCAGTGACTAGTGAGTCAGAGTACAACATGAACATGTAAATGGCCTGGGATGATTCAATGAAGACACTACGGAATGATTCAATGAAGATACTACTGGTGTATTATTCACATGTCCACTTCTACTCCCCCGTACCCCCAATCAATACACAAGGATCCAGCCAGGTTATGTTATATGATTCCATGCACGGCCCGCGAAGGGTGATACATGGATGTCCCATAAATGGGGAGTCTGGGGGTTACCCAACTGTGTAAGATTCAAGAGACTCTGTGATCATGAGGGTACATGTCACAAGTAATCAAGTGAGCCAAGAAGCATAGTGATACGCCATGTAAGTGAAACGCACAGAACACGTAGTACCCGATGCTCCCTAAGGATAACATCTCAAGAAAGGATCCATATAGTACCAATCCGTGTGACCATCGTGGCAGTACAAGTAAAGTAATCTACTGCAAGAAATAATTATAAGCAAGATATGAAATGATCAGAGAATGTACTCGCCTGTATCTGAGTGTCCGATATGAATCGTACTGTCCAAGGAGTGGTGTCTGGCTCCTAATCAGAACAGCACAAGTCACAACAAGTCCAGAATAGTAAAATGGAGTCCTACTATGCATTCTACATGATTCTAAGTCAATCTAGGCCAAAGTCAACTCTTGGTCAACTCTGGTCAACCCTAGAAGTCAAACTAGGTCAACCTAGTCTAATCAAGTCTAAACTCAACTATCTAGGTCTAACAAGTCATGCTAGGCTCTAACAAGTCTATACTAGACAACACACAACATTCCAAGTACCTATTACACCTATGTATATCCAACATTATATATAGATACAAATATAGAACTAACACTATACATACCTAGGCTAAATACTATATGTATACATAGAAATACACATTTCACATACATATAGGCACATTACATTCACATTAGATTAGACATAGGTATATATATTCATACATATATGTGCTATGCATACATAGAGAGGGGAACCATATGGTGTGTGTGTCTAAAGGGAACATGTGTGTGAATATATGAAAACAAGGTTCAATTCAGCCTAACAAATGACAGTAACTCAGTGATAAACAGGACAGTAAGGTGAGATATGTGTGTGTATGGGCAGTTCAGTCCAAACTGGACAGTGTGTGTGCTGTGGAGGCTGTGACAGAACATGTGGGAGTAATGTGGACAGGTAACAAGTGCAGGAAAGTACAAAACAGTGAAGGATAGTGTGTGTACATACATGCATCGAATTTAGTTGGTTATGTCCCATGTGTTTCAGGGAATGTGACTTGTTTTTAAAGAACCTGTAGGTAGGTGGGTGTCAAACTCAATAAAAACAGTGTGTACCAATGTACTGTCAAGAACAGGGAATTATTATATGAGTGTATACTGTGTTTGCAGGCAGTACCATTAGTGAAATAAAGAGAGGAATATGTGTGTGAACCAGTGTTCACAGGAAGCATTTGCAGAAAATAAATCAGTGAAGAATGTGTGTACAGCAGGTAATAATATGGCCTATTCCCAGGTTACACAAAACCTAGGATCAAACTGAGTTAGAAAGAAAGGAATGGAATTCAATTCATTGTTCTCTAAATTTCAGTTTTGAAGAAAACCCAAACAGTGCATACACAGGTTTGTAAATACCAAACAAACTCAGAAAATCAATGACAGTTATTCAAAATATAGGAGAGGAACCACATCAAACTCGAATAACAAATGAAATCAAGTTAACAAAGAAGAAGGAAATGAGGGAATCACATTCAAACTGAAACTGAGATTCAACTCAGGTTTATGAAATCTCAGATTTTGAGAACAATCTCAGGTTTTTCAAACTGGAACTTAAAACTCAGTGTCCAATTGATTTAATGTACAAAAAAACCTATTCCAGCTTGTAAGACTAATCTACTATGAATAGATACATATGTTCAGGATTTTAATGGCAAATTTAAGACACTAATTAACAGGATAGTAGTCAATGAAGAACAGTGCATAGCTGATACACTAAGCGTATCAGAAAAATATAGAAAACCCAATTCGAAACCAGTTTTTCTCACATTAACCTAAAATACATGTAAAACTAATGTAATCAGAGTTTAACAATACATTTAGGATCTATCTAATTAATTAAGACAGAATTTAAAAGCATTAAATTAACCTAACATAGGAATACCATTTCAGAACACTGGTACACATAGTGCACGACAGTGCACTGTCTCGTGCACACGTGCACTTGTGTCGTGTGCACGACACAAGACACGAGAGGATCTCGTGGTGACACACATGGGTAGCCCACCTATAGGGCTAACTCATGGGCCCACTGGCCTGTGTCCACGAAGTGTCAGGGTCGGACACGAGACCCGTGTCAGTGGCCCAAAACCACTCTGTGCAGTGCACTGGGAAATCGGTGCGTTTGAGATTTCTCTCAAACCGCTCGATAAGACGAGCTAAAAATTGGTCTGTGACATGTCAGTCACGAGCCCCAAGTGCCACCAAAGTTTCAGCCCAAAACGTATCGTGTCGTGTCCGCTACAGGGCCCGATAAGCAGGGGATCCCTGTAGCGCGCGCGCGAGCGTGTGCACGCGCGTGTCCACACCATCAAAACGACACAGGACGACACAAAATCCAAGACACAAAGACACGAACCCATAAGCTAGATCAAAAACCTATTTCCTATTCAAAAATAATGGATAAACTCGATCGACATGCCCTTTGTGGCATTCTGTCGAACACCATGTCTAGTGTGCTGATACGTGTCCAGAATGGACACGAATCCTTCGACACTGGACACGAAACCTATCCAGACCTTAGGGGGACCCTTAGGGCTTCCTATTGGTGAAGACAAAATGAAAATCTATGGAGAAATGGGAAAGTTACCTATTGGTGAACAAGCCTTCACAAAAGCTAAATGGAGAGATTCCTCAAGCCACCTAAACTTTCACAAATTGTTGTTTTTCTGCAAATAACCATTACCAACAGCAAGAGCATTGATTTTAGGTCCTAATGAAATTGGTTTGGGGAAGAAAGGATTTAAAATGGATTTCTATAATGAATTTTGGAAGATGGAACTCACCTCTTTCCTTAGAACTTTTGGATGAACCCTAAAAGAGGCTAGCCCTAAAATCTAGGAGGGACTTTATAGTGGGAGAAAACCTAGGTTGGCTGGACAAAATGGGTTTGGGTGGGGTTTGAGCTAGGTTAGCTAGTCCTATCAAGTTTAGTCACAAAATGACTTGTGAAACCACAAGCCATTTATCAAAATACTTGATTCCTAAATTCCTAATTAAATTTCTAATGACACAATAACTACTAACTTAAGTCATACTAGGTTAGACTAGAGTCACTTAACCTAACCAAGCCCAACTAACTAGGGTTAGCTCCTAGGTTGGTCTACATGAGTCAAAACTAGTCAAAAATCAAACTAGTCCAAATAAATCCAAAATAATTCCTAAAAATTCCCATAAATTCTAATTAATACTAATAATTTTAAATTACCACAAAAATGATAAATTTACCCTCAAACTAGAAATGTGGTAGTGACAAATCTATCCTCCTTAAAAGAATTTCGTCCTCGAAATTGAAAGGCAAAATGCAACTGATGAGAAGGATAGAAAGTATACCTCACGGTCCAAAAAGATAGGGGTACCGCTCGCGCATCTCATCCTCCCGCTCCCAGGTAGACTCTCCTGGAGAATGATGCCTCTATGCGACGCATACCAAGGGTATCACCTGGTTCCTCAGAACCTTTTCCCGTCGATCCAACACCTCTACTGGCTGCTCTGGATAGCTGAGAGAAGGCCCAACCTCTATCTCCGAATGATCGAGCACATGGCTAGGGTCAGCCACGCACCGTCTCAACTGTGATACATGGAATACGTTGTGGACCCCCACAAGTGCAGGCGGCAAGTCTAGCCTGTAAGCCACGTCACCGACTCTCCCGCTGATAACGAAAGGGCCGATGAAGCGTGGGCTAAGCTTCCTGCCTCCACCAAAACATATCGTACCACGAGTCGGAGATATCCTCAAGAAAACCTGGTCTTCGACCTAATCACAAGCAAGGTCTCAATTAATATAATAAACAAATATGATCAAAAATTACAAACAACAACCTAAATCTAATCCTACTCTAATCTGTACCTCAAACTCCAAGGGCCTCCGGTGGCTATCGGCCCAGTACCGATGTCTGTCCTGCGCCACGCGAAGTCTGTCCCTGATGAGCTTCACCTTCTCGACTGCATCCACAATCATCTCTGGCCCCAGCAAAGCTCGCTCACCAACATCATCCCAGGATAAGGGTGTACGGCACCTACGCCCGTACAGAGCCTCGAAAGGTGACATCTCGATGCTGGCCTGAAAACTATTGTTATAGACAAACTCCACCAAATGAAGATGATCCTCCCAGGAACCTCCAAAGTCCAGAACGCACGTCCGCAGCATATCCTCAAGGGTCTGAATAGTCCGCTCCGACTGTCCGTCCATCTAGAGGTGGTATACAGTACTGAACTTGAGCTGAGTGCCCAAGCTGGTCTGCAGACTCCTCCAGAAATAGAAAGTAAAACGGCTATCCCAATCTGAGACGATGCTGACCGGAACTCCGTGGATCCTGACTATCTGCCGCATATACATCTCCGCCAGCCTCTCTGTAGACGTACCCACCTTGAATGGCAAGAAGTGGGCCGATTTGGTCAACCTGTCCACGATGACCCAAATCGTTTCTTTTCCTCCTGGAGTACACGGCAATCCTGAAACGAAGTCCATCGTGATATGCTCCCATTTCCACTCGGGAATGGGTAGCGGCTGCAACAATCCACCCGGCCTCTGTCTCTCTGCCTTGACCTGCTGACAGACCAAGCACCTAGCTACGAAGTGGGACACCTCCCGCTTCATTCCTGACCACCATACAAGCTCCCACAGATTTCGGTACATCTTGTTGGCACCCGGGTGTATAGAGTACTGCGATCTGTGGGCCTCCTGCATAATCTGCTCTCTGAGCTCCCCGCTAGGCACACATAACCTGGCACCGTGCCTCAGGGCACCATCCTCTGCAAGTGAAAACTCAGGATCCCCCACTCCTATACTGATATGCTCTCTGATACTCTGCAAAGCCACATCTTCGAACTGGGCCGCCTTGATCCTGTCTATCATGTCCGACTGAATCTGCATCCCCCATAGCTGCATCTGCACTCCCGGCACGATCACCTCAATCCCAAGGCTCTCCAAGTCGGAAAGCAAATACCGATCCATGGTCAAACACATGGCTGTCGGATACCTACTCAAGGCATCGGCAACCACGTTGGCCTTCCCTGGATGATACTGCAGTGCAATGTCGAAGTCCTTCATCAACTCCAACCATCTGTGCTGTCTCATGTTCAACTCCTTCTGAGTGAACACATATTTAAGGCTCTTGTGATCTGTGAAGATCTCCACCCTCTCATCATACAGATAATGCTTCCACAGCTTCAATGCAAAAATCACTGCTGCCAGCTCCAGGTCGTGGGTAGGGTAGTTCTTCTCATGGGGACGTAACTGCCTGGAAGCATAGGCAATCACCTTCCTGTGCTGCTGCAACACACAACCCAGCCCCTTCCCTGAAGTATCACTATAAATAGTGAATCCACCTGATCCTGAAGGCAACGTCAGAATCGGAGTTGTCGTCAGCCGCTTCTTCAACTCATCAAAAGCTGCCTGACACTCTTCTGACCAAACATACTCAGCATCCTTCCGGGTCAACCGTGTCAACGGCTCTGCAACCCGGGAGAAATCCTGCACGAATCTCCGATAGTATCCTGCCAGCCCCAGGAAACTCCTGATCTCTGCAACTGAAGTCGGCGCTGCCCATGCCTCAACTGCTACAATCTTCTTGAGGTCAACTGAGATACCATCTCCAGTCACCACATGCCCCAAGAAATCCACCCGATCCAAGAAGAACTCACACTTGGAGAGCTTCCCGTAAAGCTGCTCCTTCCTGAGAATCTCCAGCACTATCCTCAAATGCTCCTCGTGCTCCTCCTCAGTCTTGGAATATATCAAGATATCATCAATAAACACCACTACAAACTGATCCAGATACTGATGGAACACCTTGTTCATAAGGTTCATAAACACCGCTGGTGCATTAGTTAGCCCAAACGGCATAACCAAAAACTCGAACTGTCCGTACCGCATCCTGAAAGCGGTCTTGGGAATATTCTCCCTCTTCACCTTCACTTGGTGATATCCCGACCTCAGATCAATCTTGAAAAATATCCGAGCTCCGCTTAACTGGTCAAACAGATCGTCGATCCGTGGCAGTGGGTATCTGTTCTTGATCGTGAGGTTGTTAAGTGCCCTATAGTCAATACACATGTGTACTGACCCATCCTTCTTCGGCACGAACAACACTGGTGCACCCTATGGCGACGAACTCGAACGGATGAAGCCCTTGCCCTGTAGCTCATCCACCTGCTTCTTCAGCTCCACCAGCTCGCTGTTGTTCACCCGATAGACATGCTGAGAGATGGGTTCCGCTCCTGGAACCAAGTCTATCGAGAACTCTATGTCCCTGTCTGGTGGCAATCCCGGCAACTCCTCTGGAAAAACATCCATATACTCTGCTATCAAGGGGTGTGGAATCGTCTGCTCCTCGACCGAGACTCCACAGAAGACTCCGCTGCTCTGCTCTGCCTGACGTCTGGAGTACTCGAACTCTGGCTCCCCTGGCGCTCTGAAGAGAACCCTACCCCCTCTGCAATCAATGCTGGCGTGGTGCCTGCTCAACCAATCCATGCCTAGTACTATATCGTAGTTCGGCAATGGCATTACGAGCAGGCTCACCTCCAACTCACGGCCTCCCAAAACTATTCTCCGATCCTTACAAATATCACTCACGAGGATAATACCACCCCCGGTCGTGATCTTGTAAGTCCTAGGCAACGATTCAGCTACTATACCATGCCTAATCGCAAAAGATACTGAAATGAAGCTATACGAAGCACCGAAATCGAATAAGGCGAATGCTGGACTGGAGTCAAGAAGAATCGAACCTGCAATCAGCTCCCCGGTGGCCTCCGCATCCTCTGCTGCCATGGCGAATCCTCGTCCCTGCTGGCCTCCCCTGGCCTGCTGCTGGTGTTGGACAAACCTCTGCTGCTGCATCGGCAGGGCTGGTCCCCGCTGCTGTCCTGCTGGAGCCCTGGCTCCTCCTCCCGGGCCTGTTCGTACTACGCGGCACTCCCTCATCTGGTGGTCTGCTGAACCACACTTCAGGCACTGGCCCAGCCTCCTCCGACACTCATTGGCGACATGTCCGGGCTTCTTGCAATAGGCACAAGTAACACTCTGCCTCTGTCCCTGCTGGTGCTGCCTCTGCTGCTGCTGCTGAGGGGCTGGCCTCTGCTGAATCGGCTATGGCTGAAACTTGCCTCAGCTGCTGATGCTGAAAGTGCGGCCTCTTGGCCGGTCCTCCGCTGCTGCTGTCTCCCTGGGAGTCTCGCCCCCTCTTGAGCCTAAGCTCAAGATCATCCTCTGCAGCTAGTGCGTCCACCAGTATCTCCTCAAATGTAGTAATGCGGGCGTTCTTGGTGTAGGACTTGACCTCCTTTACCAAGCCCTTCCGGAACCTCCGGGCCTTCGTCGTCTCTGACAAGTCCTCTACAAATCTGCCCAGGCGGCAGAACTCTCCTGCATACTCCTCCACAGACTGACTCCCCTGGACTAGGGCCTCGAACTGAGTCTCGAGGGCTCCCAGTGCTGCCTCCAGAAAGAACTTCTCCTTGAACAGTTTCTTGAATGCTGCCCAAGTCTGTCCTGCTGTGCCGACCCTCGGGTCGGTCTGGTACCATGTACGGGCCAGATCCTGCATCATACTGGCCGCTGCCTCTATCTGAAGCCTCGTCGAAATCTCCGCCAGCCTGAAGATCTCTTCTATATGCTCGATCCACTCATCGGCATACAGGATCCCCTCTGTCCCTCGAAAGTCTCTCGGGTGCATCTTCTGGAAGTCCTGGATGCCTTTCTTCTGTGGCTGGTGCGGCTGCTGGACTGCTGCTGGCTGAGCCACGACTCTCTCCACTGCTGTCACTGCCAGCTCAATGCCTCGAGTGAGCTCTGCCGTCTGCCTCTGCTGCTGAGTCTGCTGACCCTCTATGTACTGCCTGAAGAAGGCCAACAGCTGAACGGCGTCAACTGTCCCTGCAGGTGGCTGCTGGTAAGGATCCTCTGGGATAACCGGGTCCTGCCTCCGAGCCGGTGGATGCATGTCCCCTGCTGCGGCTGTCGAGGTCTCAACACGAGCTGAGGTGGCAGGAGCTGCAGTCCCCTGGCCTCGCCGTGCTGGCTGGGAGGTAGCAGTCCCCTCCATAGCATCCCCATGGGTGGTACGCTGCGATCTAGTCTCTACCATCCTGAAGATAGACAAACAAGAGTATCAATTTCTGAGAAAGAAGCGAAATAACAAAGGCGGACAATTATAATTCAAAGGATCAGCTGACAAAAGAATTTAGATGGCAATAAAAGAAATTTTCCTAAAGTGATTGAGTGTCTTAAAATTAATGTCCTATATCCTATAGCAGGCTGCAGTGATACTCTAGTTCGAGTACCACTACACTTCTAGTCTAGACCTGCATGGGCCACCACTAAAAACGTGTCACGACCCGCACCCTAGAGTAAGGGCACAAGACGTGAATACGTCCAGTCTACGCCGCAGTGTCGGCGGTAGAACGCTGTCCTAGGTCACAACATCTAGCAGTATATATCTAAACATTTTATACTCCCCGAATGGGGATGACATAGCAATAGTAAACCCAATCACAACTAAGGAAGAGATAGCACGATGTGAAATAGAACTCAAGGAATAAAGTAGATAAAATAGCAGTCTAAGATAATCCAGCAATATCCAATAGTACAAGGTCTCAGATGAAAGAATATATACAACTCATAACTCCAAATAAAGTCTAACTAAGACATGTCTCAAGACTGCAAAAATAAGATAAGCCTAACTAGTCTAGACTAGGCAGTTGGGAGAATATTCTCAGCTACAGCTGGGTCCTCCTGGGAGTCCAGCTCAAAGGTGTCATCTAAGGCTGCCCCGTAGTAGGTGTCCAGGCAAGCCTCCTCCTCGTCCTCTGTAATATTTTCAACAGGTCCAGTCAGGACAGGAGCGAGCACAGTACATCTCAACAATTCATAGCAGGTTAGAAAATATGAACATGCAGTAAAGTAAGATACAAGTACTGAAAGAAGTGCAGTATAAAAACAGAGAGAGAGAACTGTAATAGAAATATCTACTATACATAGAGAACTAGCAGTGACTAGTGAGTCAGAGTACAACATGAACATGTAAATGGCCTGGGATGATTCAATGAAGACACTACGGAATGATTCAATGAAGATACTACTGGTGTATTATTCACATGTCCACTTCTACTCCCCCGTACCCCCAATCAATACACAAGGATCCAGCCAGATTATGTTATATGATTCCATGCACGGCCCGCGAAGGGTGATACATGGATGTCCCATAAATGGAGAGTCTGGGGGTTACCCAACTGTGTAAGATTCAAGAGACTCTGTGATCATGAGGGTACATGTCACAAGTAATCAAGTGAACCAAGAAGCATAGTGATACGCCATGTAAGTGAAACGCACAGAACACGTAGTACCCGATGCTCCCTAAGGATAACATCTCAAGAAAGGATCCATATAGTACCAATCCGTGTGACCACCGTGACAGTACAAGTAAAGTAATCTACTGCAGGAAATAATTCTAAGCAAGATATGAAATGATCAGAGAATGTACTCGCCTGTATCTGAGTGTTCGATATGAATCTTACTGTCCAAGGAATGGTGTCTGGCTCCTAATCAGAACAGCACAAGTCACAACAAGTCCAGAATAGTAAAATGGAGTCCTACTATGCATTCTACATGATTCTAAGTCAATCTAGGCCAAAGTCAACTCTTGGTCAACTTTGGTCAACCCTAGAAGTCAAACTAGGTCAACCTAGTCTAATCAAGTCTAAACTCAACTATCTAGGTCTAACAAGTCATGCTAGGCTCTAACAAGTCTATACTAGACAACACACAACATTCCAAGTACCCATTACACCTATGTATATCCAACATTATATATAGATACAAATATAGAATTAACACTATACATACCTAGGCTAAATACTATATGTATACATAGAAATACACATTTCACATACATATAGGCACATTACATTCACATTAGATTAGACATAGGTATATATATTCATACATATATGTGCTATGCATACATAGAGAGGGGAACCATATGGTGTGTGTGTCTAAAGGGAACATGTGTGTGAATATGTGAAAACAAGGTTCAATTCAGCCTAATAAATGACAGTAACTCAGTGATAAACAGGACAGTGAGGTGAGATATGTGTGTGTATGGGCAGTTCAGTCCAATCTGGACAGTGTGTGTGCTGTGGAGGCTGTGACAGAACATGTGGAAGTAATGTAGACAGGTAACAAGTGCAGGAAAGTACAAAACAGTGAAGGATAGTGTGTGTACATACATGCATTGAATTCAGTAGGGAATGTGACTTGTTTTTAAAGAACCTGTAGATAGGTAGGTGTCAAACTCAATGAAAACAGTATGTACCAATGTACTGTCAAGAACAGGGAATTATTATATGAGTGTATACTGTGTTTGCAGGCAGTACCATTAGTGAAAATAAAGAGAGGAATATGTGTGTGAACCAGTGTTCACAGGAAGCATTTGCAGGAAATAAATCAGTAAAGAATGTGTGTACAGCAGGTAATAATATGGCCTATTCCCAGGTTACACAAAACCTGGGATCAAACTCAGTTAGAAAGAAAGGAATGGAATTCAATTCATTGTTCTCTAAATTTCAGTTTTGAAGAAAACCCAAACAGTGCATACACAGGTTTGTAAATACCAAACAAACTCAGAAAATCAATGACGGTTATTCAAAATATAGGAGAGGAACCACATCAAACTCGAATAACAAATGAAATCAAGTTAACAAAGAAGAAGTAAAGGAGGGAATCACATTCAAACTGAAACTGAGATTCAACTCAGGTTTATAAAATCTCAGATTTTGAGAACAATCTCAGGTTTTTCAAACTGGAACTTAAAACTCAGTGTCCAAGTTGATTTAATGTACAAAAAAACCTATTCCAGCTTGTAAGACTAATCTACTATGAGTAGATACATATGTTCAGGATTTTAATGGCAAATTTAAGACACTAATTAACAGGATAGTAGTCAATGAAGAACAGTGCATAGCTGATACACTAAGTGTATCAGAAAAATATAGAAAACCCAATTCGAAACCAGTTTTTCTCACATTAACCTAAAATACATGTAAAACTAATGTAATCAGAGTTTAACAATACATTTAGGATCTATCTAATTAATTAAGACAAAATTTAAAAGCATTAAATTAACCTAACATAGGAATACCATTTCAGAACACTGGTACACATAGTGCACGACAGTGCACTGTCTCGTGCACACGTGCACTTGTGTCGTATGCACGACACAAGACACGAGAGGATCTCGTGGTGACACACATGGGTAGCCCACCTATAGGGCTAACTCATGGGCCCACTGGCCTGGGTCCACGAAGTGTCAGGGTCGGACACGAGACCCGTGTCAGTGGCCCAAAACCACTCTGTGCAGTGCACTGGAAAATTGGTGCGGTTGAGATTTCTCTCAAACCGCTCGATAAGACGAGCTAAAAATTGGTCTGTGACATGTCAGTCACGAGCCCCAAGTGCCACCAAAGTTTCAGCCCAAAACGTATCGTGTCGTGTCCGCTACAGGGCCCGATAGACAGGGGATCCCTGTAGCGTACGCACGAGCGTGTGCACGCGCGTGTCCACACCATCAAAACGACACAGGACGACACGAAATCCAAGACACAAAGACACGAACCCATAAGCTAGATCAAAAACCTATTTCCTATTCAAAAACAATGGATAAACTCGATCGACATTGCCTTTGTGGCATTCTGTCGAACACCATGTCTAGTGTGCTGATACGTGTCCAGAATGGACACGAATCCTTCGACACTGGACACGAAACCTATCCAGACCTTAGGAGGACCCTTAGGGCTTCCTATTGGTGAAGACAAAATGAAAATCTATGGAGAAATGGAAAAGTTACCTATTGGTGAACAAGCCTTCACAAAAGCTAAATAGAGAGATTCCTCAAGCCACCCAAACTTTCACAAATTATTGTTTTCCTGCAAATAACCATTACCAACATCTAGAGCATTGATTTTAGTCCTAATGAAATTGGTTTGGGGAAGAAAGGATTTAAAATGGATTTCTAATGAATTTTGGAAGATGGAACTCACCTCTTTCCTTAGAACTTTTGGCTGGACAAAATGGGTTTGGGTGGGGTTTGAGCTAGGTTAGCTAGTCCTATCAAGTTTAGTCACAAAATGACTTGTGAAACCACAAGCCATTTATCAAAACACTTGATTTCTAAATTCCTAATTAAATTTCTAATGATACAATAACTACTAACTTAAGTCATACTAGGTTAGACTAGAGTCACTTGACCTAACCAAGCCCAACTAACTAGGGTTAGCTCCTAGGTTGGTCTACATGAGTCAAAACTAGTCAAAAATCAAACTAGTCCAAATAAATCCAAAATAATTCCTAAAAATTCCCATAAATTCTAATTAATACTAATAATTTTAAATTACCACAAAAATGACAAATTTATCCTCAAACTAGAAATGTGGTAGTGACATTATTGTTGGGTCTAAACATTATTTTATAACTTTCAAGTATATCATGAATTAGTAAGGTGATATGCTACAGATATAAGCAGACACCAAAATAATATTTTGCTAGTATCTATTGTTTTATGTTGTATAAAACAGATTTAGCACTTTCTTTATGATATTGTTATTGATTTGGATTCAGAAATTTAGTTTCCGATAAATTCATGCAAAAGGATTCACATACTTATGATTATTTTATTTGATGTAATCTGCTGATGTGTATATCTTTAGTAGATGAATTTTGGTATAATCTTTATAGATTATTTGGTACAATATGTTGATACATATCTTTAGTAAAATATAATCTGTTAATGCATATATTTGGTCTTCTATAGATTATTCTATTTAAAGTAATCCTTATGCATTATTTGATATTATCTTTGGGTGCATATCCTCCATAGATTATTTCATAAATTTTGTTATAGCGATAATATCCAATTTTGTCAAATTAAAATTCATGATTATGCTTTTGATTATTTTATTTGAGTAATAATCTTATGAATATGCATGTATATAAAGTTTTGGATATGATTCAGTTTTGTAAAATTTAGTCAACATTCAATTTTTTTTTTGGGTGCCTTTTATGACTAGCAATAGTTGTCCAATATTCTAAGTAGACTCATTGAAACAAGATGTCGCCAAAGTGACCTCTCTTTCGTAGATAGTCTACGAGGGATGTCGGATGTTTGTGTGTGCATATTCATGCGGGTATTAGCTGGCCCAAAGGAAGGTTAATACTTGGCCGAATTGTACACATACTTGTGGTGATAAATGTGTGATAATTATAAGGTTTACATGTGAATAATAACCCGATCCAAAGATAGGCTTATTATTTGACATGACTTATTGTCAATGTTTGATCATTACACCAAGAATACCACTTGCAGTTAATATTACTGTCCAAAGACTTGATATTAATGATGTACTAGGTATCTTGAGATGGGGTTCACCTTATTTGAATTTGTTTGACTATATTTTACGCTTTGGTTATTTATTAGAGCATGTTTGTTTTTGTTGCTTTGTTCTCTTTACAGTTAATATTGTTAAAATATATGCCAATAAGATTTTAATTTTTATGTTTAATGGGATAAACTTTAAGGGCAAAAAGAAATAAATACAGTAGTTGCTAAGGGTCCAGGTCAAAAGAAACAACAATATAAAACTAAGGGTTGTTCTTTTGTGATAAGACATGATACATAAAGTAGAAATGTACAAAGTATCACACATGACGTATAAAGAAATATACATTTCTAAGTTTGGTCTGTTCTGAGGTTAATTTAAATTTAGTACCTAAAAACACGTGGTGGTTAGATTCTGGTGCTACTACCCACATTAGTGTTTATAGACAAGGTTGTCTGAGCTACCGAAGCTAATTGATGGTAAAAAATACATCTATGTGGGTGACGACAAATCGGTAGAAGTGGATGTAA
Organism: Iris pallida; assembly: GCA_029216955.1. Taxonomy (NCBI): domain Eukaryota; kingdom Viridiplantae; phylum Streptophyta; class Magnoliopsida; order Asparagales; family Iridaceae; genus Iris; species Iris pallida. Next base: position 15,842,752 of record JANAVB010009398.1, on the reverse strand, counting down.
TAGGACATTTTAGGTTATTTCTAGGAACCGATTATTATTTGGATTTGATAGACACTTTTATTGTACCGTCTTTTAGACGAAATTCAGTTTCAGTTTTCTTAATGGACAAATCTGGTTACCATTTTTTATTTGGAAACAATAAGTTTAGTCTATCTTTAAATTCAAATATTATTGGTAACGGTTCCCTTAAGGATTATAATAACCTATATTTAGTTGAAATTATTGCATCTTATAATGAAACCTTGCAAGTGAAGTCATGTGGTACTAAATGCAAAATTAACAATTTTTTTAGCCTCATTATGACATAAGCATTAGGTCACTTCTCTAGAAATAGAGTTGAACGATTTGTGTCTGATGAGATTTAGATTCCATTGATTTTATAGACTTTAATGTTTATATTGAATGTGTAATGGGAAGACAGACCAAAGTTAAATTATAAGCAGCTACTTTATTGGTTATGCTACAGATCAAGGGGTTAATAATTATACGGTCCCACACTAAGAAATTTTTTTTGAGACGAGAAGTGTAATATAATTTTTGAGGATGTTGAGGTTGGGGGAGAAATAAAGTCAGGATCATTGTCTTTGAGAAGGAATCAATTACGATTCCTACTATCACTTTTGACGATGTGCAGTATTCTATACATGTCATGATCAAGATGTGCATTCAGAGTCTCAATAAGACAATGTCGAATTTGTCACGACCCGCTACCCAAATTGTTGGGCCAGGCCGAGTCATGCCCAACCTACGTTTGATATAAAACGTAGTAAGCTGTTCTAAAGACAACATGATAAGACTAAAATGTGCTAACAGTTCTATAAGTGAATAAAAGTCATAAATGCTCCAAACACAAAAGTCGTATCATATAGTAAAATGTCCAAAGTACAAGTCTGAAATGTAAAACTGGATACATGTCCAGTTACAAAATATGTAGCCTAATACATGACTACTCTCAAAAGTCTAAAGCAAAAAGATAACTAGGCGAGGTTTCCCGCAGGAACATCCTCGTAAAGCAAAGCCGGGTCCTCGGCAGTAACTCCATAATATGTGTCGCAGAGTAACTCCTCCTCAGTAAGGACACCTACAACGTTATCCTATCAGGACGAGAGCAAGTACTGAATCTAGCAAACTAGCATATGAAACATGAAAATGAACATAAGAGGAAATAATTGGAAACATGGCATCACACAATCTATCATGGCAAGGACACATATGTCATAGAGACAGATGTATATGTAATGTTTAAAACTATAGCAGGTACGTGATCGTCAATAGGTGTAAAATGTACTGTGGTACAAGTATATAAAATGTACTTCCGTACAAGTAAAACAAGCGATAGATGTACATACGTACAAATACAGCTGGTGCGCCTACGACAAGGTATACATATGAAATGTCAACCTTGCTCGGTACGTACGTACGAGTAAGGGGGCATGATCACGTACGCTACTAACAGTTTTTCCATAACCCATATTCTAATCATGTGAAAGATACGTAAAGACTGTTCTAAGCATGGTAGTAATGGAAAGTACAACAGGTGATATTTTAACTTGCTACCCCAAGGATCAGCATTTATCATGGTTGGATTAGCAGTTCATTTATGTAACAGTATGTAAAGTTTGTAGAAAGTACTTGCCTCTAGCAAAGCAAAGCAAAGCAAGCTGCGATAAAAGTGCTATAGATGTGTAAAACCCCTAAATTTTTACTAATTTTTTAATTTAATTTTGGTACTGATTTAAAATTTTGTATTGTACGTCGCGTAGTCGTATTTTGCGTCGCGTACAAAATTTATTTTCTTGCTCGTCGTGTGCGAATATGTGCGAGCGTACATATTTTTAAAAAAAAACATTTTTTTATAATATCTATAATAATTATTGTATTTTTATTTGGCTTAAAGTTGTCTATTGAGATGACCAAAATCTTATTACTTTATTTATTTATTAGTAGTAATTTAGAAAACTATTTTATATTCCTTGCGTACATTGAATTAAATTATATATTTTATTTTTGAAATTATTAAATATAAATATTTTATTATTCGAAAAGATATTTAAAAATATTTATTATTTTCAAAATTAATATTATTAGTATTTTAGAAAAATATTTTATAATTACTGTGGCATTTAAATCTTGATTTAAATCTATGGACTTATTTAAAATAGTTAAGTATTTGAATTTGATTTATCCTATTTGATTTTAAACTAAAAATTTAATTTAAATTAATTAGATTTAAATTATATTTTGATTTGAATTTGAATTTGAGTAATTTTAAATTAATTATGAAATATCTAGTTTGGGTTTTAAATAATCCTAATTCATATCCAATTGGAAATTCCCACATCCTATAAATAGGCAGGTACTCCTCCAATTCATTATTAATCCACAACAATTTTTTTCTTTTCCACCACAGAAGTGAGTGCATCGTGTCCATGACCGTGTCCCATCCACTATGTGTTCCATTGTTACATATACAACGTATCTCCCTCTCCGTGTCGGACACACCTGACATGGCCAATCCCAATCAAATCTATCATATCCCTAGCCTAACTCTAGCTCAGCCTCGCCAAGCGACGCCACCCCCGTCACCATCATCGTCACCACAATCGTCACCACCACTACCGAAGTCCTCGCCAAACCCATCGGCACCAACGACTTCGCCAACGGCACAACCATCAACCACCATCTTCGTCATCATTACCGATCCCAGCCACCATCTCCAACTCCCGTCACCACTCCTGGCCATCCTCCGGCCACCACAGCCGGTACAGCCTCCCCCTCACCATGTCCTCCTTCCTGCCCAGCGGTCCACCACATCGACCACCGTCGACCTCACCCCACGACCACCACCTCCACCAGCCCAAACACCCGACGCCCAATTCTCCACCACCGGCAGCCAAAATTGCCACCGATCCCAGAGACACCACACATAAATAAGCCTAAATTAGAGGAACCCTTACCTACCATCCCGCCGTCGACCATCGACCTCACCACCGCCGGAGCTGCGAGCTCGAACAGCGCTGCTGCCCCAAACCCGCACCAGATCCCGAGATTTGACCGCCGCCGATGGCCGAGTCCACCGCTCGCGCTACCAATTCCGTCGTCCCCGTCCGCGTGACCACCGACAGCGTCTCCGCCATGAGTCCGTCGGCGAGCGCGTGGCCGAACCCCCGAAAAACCCTTTTCCCGCTACCTATCCCCATTTGTGGCGGTGCCGACTCCGGCGACGACCCAGCCGGTGGGTCTACGTCTTCTTCCTCCTCTGAGCGTCGAGCCTCGAGCGCCCCGCTCCGGTCAACGAGCTCCGTGCGTCGGCGAGCACCGATCCCTTCCGCCTCAAAACCCCCTTTTGACTTCCGCGCCACCGCCCGCGCGTGTGAGCGCCAGGCGCCGCGCCACTCCCCGGGCCGCCGACTCCGCCTCTTCTCTCCGCTCTTGTCTCCTTCCCCATCCTCTCCCGCCGCGAGCCAAGCCCGACCCCTGTCAAACACCCGAGCGCCGGCGATAAAGTCCCGACCACCCGCCGCCGGACCGCCGACCCTCCTCCGAGCCCTTCCCCGACTCTTCTTTCCCTCTTCCACTCTCTCTCCCACAATCTTTCCTTCTTTCATTTTTTATCTTTCTTAGCTTTCTCTTTCCAGCAGTAGGAAGAGATAAGCAACAGCAGCCTTTTGATTTTTATTTCATTTTTTTTGTTGCTTTGTTTTTTTAGAAGCTGTCCCGAGAAGCAACAGTAGGAAGAGAACCAGCTTCGGTTTTTTTTTTCTTTTATTATTATTTTTTTTCTTTTTAATTATTATTATTATTATTATTATTATTATTATTATTATTATTATTATTATTATTATCAGTATTGAATTCAAGTCTACTATACTTGTTATCATTTTTATTACTAGGTTATTAAAATTTATTATCATGATTATTAGTATTTAAGAATTACATATTACTTTCTAAACCATATGTAAAACTGGTTAAAGCTATCTAGATAATTTTAAAAAATTTGGATTTTAGCCTAAAATATTTTCTTTAGTTTTTATATATATATTTAACAAATATATTTTTTTGACAAAATTTTGTCTTTAAATTTTTAGATTTTATGTACTTATCTAAAATATTTTAGGATAAGAAAAATATAGGTTCCAAATTAGAGAATAAATTTCTAAGTATTTTCAAACAATTATCTAAAAGTATTTTATTATTAAAAATATAGTCTTCCTACTTAGAAATATTATTTTGACAAAACTTAGAATTTTTGCCCTAAAATGACTTTTGATTTTTGGATATTTATTTGAAAGCATATGTTAACTAATAAATTATATTTAAGTATTATAAATTAGTTTTCTAAAATCACATAGTTATTATTCAATTTCCTTTATTTTTTTCATCCGTGACTAAACCCCTCTTCCCTATTTCCTTCGCCAATACCGTACTACCTTATGGCCACCCTAAATTGATCGTCGTGGACCCGATGGAACTGTCTGTGCCACCATCAGAGGTTCCCTTGCATAATTATTGTACCGAAGTCGCAGTTCGTGCCACCTTGATCATCGCAGCACACCAGGCGTACTACCAGGCAAGACACCTTGCCTTCACTGTTTAATTTCTTGCTCAATATCATGCAAGTTTTTACTTATTTTAGAAAATATAAATTGTACTTGCAAATTATTATATTTTAGTTGCATATGGCTTAGAGTTAAGAGACTACCTTTGTTTGTGTCGCATTCATTGGCCCGACACTTGTGTATCACGAGTCACGAGTCTCATATAGATCTCGGACGTACGTATCGACTGGCCATCGGTGCGCACATGCCGTGCGTTAGGCAATAACTGCTAAATAGTTATAGTTGTCTAAAAGACTTAGCGGTTATTAGAAATATCGTGGTATGGATTCAGCACGAGTAGTGCATGGGGAGGGTGGAGACAGTTATTAGGCGCAGGGGCTTTCACACCTTTACTTTTCTCTGGATGCCATTTGTGACTCAGTCGAGAGACTAGTGGCCGTGCATTTATTTACTTTTTTCTAGATGCCACTAGTGCCTCGGTTGAAACACAAATGTGCCGTGCATTTACTTTCCTCTAGTTGCCGTTAGTGACTCACTCAAGAGCTAGTGGTCGTACATTTATTTTTCTCTAGACGTCCCTTAGTTCTCGTTCGAGTGCTAATGGGCCGTGCATTTACTTTTCTCTGGATGCCTCCAGTGCCTTGGTCGAAACGCTAATGTGCCGTATTTCTAGCTTCGGGAGCCCTTGTGTGGAACATTGTCTTCAAAATGCATTAACACATAGAATGGTTAAGGACCTTTATTTGTGTAGTCACATATACTATTATGTTGAGCTAACTTTATTCAGTTTATGGCATGATATTATGTGTCTTATTACGTTCCTCTGAGGACCTGGTTGTCTCGCCAGGTGTGTGCTCTTGTCTTCGCAGGTGTTCTAGCTCTAGCCGCGACTATCTCTATTTTTTGAGGATGATTGCGCTTGGATCGTCTTCGCTTCGCTCGCCAAATTTATTTCATTCTCCATGTATTTCTTTCCTTGCTTGTTGGTAGTGGATTTGTCTCCGCCCAACATATTGTATCAAGACATTCATTCTCATTATATAATATCTTTTATTATTTTTGTGGATGAGATTAGTTGTTATGGTTTCTACTGCATTTCACAGCTTATGTATTCATACGAGATTTCCATATATTGGAGTATACTTCGTATGAATACAGCTGGCATGTCTACGTTCCTAGTCCTACGTATTTTGGGACTGGGACGTTACATATTTTTGTGGTGGCCCATGCAGGTCTAGATAAATTGTTTGGTTACCTTACCGTACCAAGCAAGCCTGCGTATAAGATTAGAAGTCTAGGATCTCATCCACATACTTGACCTCTTTCCTTGATTTTATCTACCGTTTGACTCATCAATTGTATCTTGCTTGCTTCCTTCCATCCCTATTCTTATCATCCCTTCGTGCTTGCTAGAGATTGGCCCTACTAGTTAGTTGACCCAAAACACCATTAGTTTAATTCTTTAAGTTGGGTAGAATACCTTATGAACTAGAAACCCCTTTGACCTAGTGACCTATATTAGCGAGCTTATTTAGATCCTAGAATTTAGAAGACCTAACCCGTCTAGCCAACCAAGGACTTGGACAAGAAAACTATAGGACGACTATATGACTTAGAATATTCCACCTTCTTTAAACCTTAATCTCTCGTGCCTATGTATTTACCATTTTGACTAATGATGCTAATGTAGCCTAGTTTTTGCAAGCTTATCCTTTATCGAGTTTGTTCATGACATATGCTATTGAGCGCTCACTAGCATGTTGTCTAATCAGAACCGGTACATAATGGTCAGATCAACCAAGTGCGCTTTGGTTCGCTTTTATTTTATCGTTCTTCGTGGATGGGGACATAGCTAAACTTGTCCTTCAGAATCTCATCCACGACTGCCTTGACAATTCTTTTGAAATTATTCGATCGTCTTTGAATCACGTATTCGTATTCGATAACGCCGCCTTCGAACTCTATCTTGCTTTCGTCTCCACATATTTTAGGAGGACGAAAGCGTTATACTAGAACTTCCTCTAGCCTTCCTATTGGCTATGATCATTCTCACTCGATGTTGCTATGTCTTCATCATAAACTCCTCGACCTTTCCTTCGACCCTAATTCTACAAACTTGACTTTCTAATCACTTGAATTTAAGAGTGATTACAATCGTCTCTTAATCATATCCCCAACCGAGACTACGACCATATAAACTTCGAACCCCTCTATCTACCACTGTGCCTTCTCACCCCCTACGAATTCTTAATTTCGAGGACGAAATTCTTTTAAGTTGGGTAGGATGTAAAACCCCTAAATTTTTACTAATTTTTTTTAATTTAATTTTGGTACTGATTTAAAATTTTGTATTGTACGTCGCGTAGTCGTATTTTGCGTTGCGCACGAAATTTATTTTCTTGCTCGTCGTGTGCGAATATGTGCGAGCGTACATATTTTAAAAAAAAAAACATTTTTTTAATAATATCTATAATAATTATTGTATTTTTATTTGGCTTAAAGTTGTCTATTGAGATGACCAAAATCTTATTACTTTATTTATTTATTAGTAGTAATTTAGAAAACTATTTTATATTCCTTGCGTACATTGAATTAAATTATATATTTTTATTTTTGAAATTATTAAATATAAATATTTTATTATTCGAAAAGATATTTAAAAATATTTATTATTTTCGAAATTAATATTATTAGTATTTTAGAAAAATATTTTACAATTATTGTGGCATTTAAATCTTGATTTAAATCTATGGACTTATTTAAAATAGTTAAGTATTTGAATTTGATTTATCCTATTTGATTTTAAACTAAAAATTTAATTTAAATTAATTAGATTTAAATTAGATTTTGATTTGAATTTGAATTTGAGTAATTTTAAATTAATTATGAAATATCTAGTTTGGGTTTTAAATAATCCTAATTCATATCCAATTGGGAATTCTCACATCCTATAAATAGGCAGGTACTCCTCCAATTCATTATTGATCCATAATAAATTTTTTTTTATTTTCCACCACAGAAGTGAGTGTATCGTGTCCATGACCGGGTCCCATCCACTATGTGTTCCATTGTTACATATACAACGTATCTCCCTCTCCGTGTCGGACACACCCGACAAGGCCAATCCCTATCAAATCTATTCTATCCCTAGCCTAACTCTAGCTCAGCCTCGCCAAGCGACGCCACCCCCGTCACCATCATCGTCACCACCATCGTCACCACCACTACCGAAGTCCTCGCCAAACCCATCGGCACCAACGACTTCGCCAACGGCACAACCATCAACCACCATCTCCGTCATCATTACCGATCCCAGCCACCATCTCCAACTCCCGTCACCACTCCTGGCCATCCTCCGGCCACCACAGCCGGTACAGCCTCCCCCTCACCATGTCCTCCTCCCTGCCCAGCGGTCCGCCACATTGACCACCGTCGACATCACCCCACGACCACCACCTCCACCAGCCCAAACACCCGACGCCCAATTCTCCACCACCGGCAGCCAAAACCGCCACCGATCCCAGAGACACCACACATAAATAAGCCTAAATTAGAGGAACCCTTACCTACCACCTCGCCGTCGACCATCGACCTCACCACCGCCGGAGCTGCGAGCTCGAACAGCGCTGCTGCCCCAAACTCGTACCAGATCCCGAGATTTGACCGCCGCCGATGGTCGAGTCCACCGCTCGCGCTTCCAATTCCGCCGTCCCCGTCCGCGTGACCACCGACAGCGTCTCTGCCATGCGTCCGCCGGCGAGCGCGCGGCCTAACCCCCGAAAAAACCCTTTTCCCGCTACCTACCCCAATCTGTGGCGGTGCCGACTCCGGCGACGACCCAGCCGGTGGGTCTTCGTCTTCTTCCTCCTCTGAGCGTCGAGCCTCGAGCGCCCTGCTCCGGTCAATGAGCTCCGCGCGCCGGCGAGCACCGATCCCTTCCGCCTCAAAACCCCCTTTTGACTTCCGCGCCACCGCCCGCGCGTGTGAGCGCCAGGCGCCGCGCCACTCCCCGTCCGCCGACTCCGCCTCTTCTCTCCGCTCTCGTCTCCTTCCCCATCCTCTCCTGCCGCAAGCCAAGCCCGACCCCTGTCAAACACCCGAGCGCCGGCGACAAAGTCCCGACCACCCGCCGCCGGACCGCCGACCCTCCTCCGAGCCCTTCCCCGACTCTTCTTTCCCTCTTCCACTCTCTCTCCCACAATCTTTCCTTCTTTCATTTTTTTTTCTTTCTTAGCTTTCTCTTTCCAGCAGTAGGAAGAGATAAGCAACAGCAGCCTTTTGATTTTTATTTTATTTTTTTTTTGTTGCTTTGTTTTTTTAGAAGCTGTCCCGAGAAGCAACAATAGGAAGAGAACCAGCTTTGGTTTTTTTTTTCTTTTATTATTATTTTATTTCTTTTTAATTATTATTATTATTATTATTATTATTATTATCAGTATCTGTTTAAAATAATTGATTTATAAAATTGAAAAAAATAAGCCTAAAATTCAGGGGCTTACAATCCTACCCACCTTATAAAAATTTCGTCCTCGAAATTAAAGGTTGGTAGTGGGGTTAAAACATGATAGAAGATTTTGGCAATAATTTAGGCACGATTCAAGAATGACGAGTTTGCACGATCAAGAAAATCGATTTACAAAATTGTTCAGGCACGATGAGGAATTTGGCAGGAAAGAATCATGATGTGAACAAAATTATATGTGCATGATTTCAGAAATAAGCCAAGTCATTGGGGCACGATTTAGATATGACAACGAAATCAAAACTTGAGCTTCGTCCGGTTACAATCGAGTCAAACCTTGATTAACAGGATATCAGCTCGATGAAATTAGATTTAGGGTTAAGATTATCAAGATCATGAAAATCAAAATCGGATAGTCATAATCTAAAACAAGGCTAAGAGAAGCAAATGGAAAGAAAAAATTTGAGAATAGCACGATTGAGAGATAGATTTGATAGAAATCGGATTATAGGTCACATAAGCACGATCTAGATCCAAGTTCAGTTATGAAAGACGATAAAATCATGAATTCGAAATCAAGGTCCTAAAAGCACAATTTAGAAAGGAAACCAAGTCACAAAGAAAATTGAAGTCATCTAGAGTCTAGTCAGCAATCAAGACTCTTTGGCACGATAAACAAGACGACCAAAATTGATTGGTCATGGACAGAAGGAAATCAAATTCTTAACAGTATCGAAATTTAAGAAACAATTGAGATATAAAATTTCAAAAAAATTTCAGAGTTTCCAAGTGTAGATGACAGAAGTAGATACGGGATAGTTGATTGGTGTAATCAAGACATAGCTAAACAAGTCAAAGGAAATGATGGCAAGATGAGGAAATCATCATATGATGGGAGAGAAAATAATGATAAACAAGAAATAATGGTAGAAATTATCTTGCTCAATTGGTAAAAGAAGTGAATCAATTTAAGATATGACCTGATAACCATACACGTCTATCCCAAATCATGTTGCCAGAATTCTCGCCACGCCAGTAAGCATAGCGGTAATAAACAATAAAGTCCATAACTATGGTATACACCCTATAATTATGTCATCTAGATTCCTTACCACGCCATCCGGTATGGCTGCAAGAGAACCTAAATGACATAACTAGGATAGTATATCCAAAATCAGGCTCCATGTCCATGTCTCGCTAGCTAATATGACTGCGATGAATTCTAAACTCCATAAATAAAGTAGACACTTACCGTTCTCATCGTCCTCGTCCAAAATATGTTTATCAGGATATCTTAACTCAATTCTTAAAAGAATTTTCCGAAACAAAATCAAAGGTCAACAACGAATATTTAAGATTTAAAATTTCAACAACAAGTCAAGGGTAAGTTAATAGAAACAACGGAAACAACTTCCGAGATAGGGTTCAGAGGAAAATTTCAGGGAAAGTCCCGAGTGTACTACCTAGGTCAAGATAGAAAATGGTGAAATATAATCTAAAACAAACCTCGACCATGATACGAGGTTGATAAATCATATTCTCTCCCCAACCTAGATGATATACAAGTCCAACTTGTAACTTCCCTCTGGGGTCCACAAACTCATCCCAAGAAGGAATAAAGTTTGATACAGACAGATATTTCAGAAATCAGGACGAATGGAAACGAGTGGGAAAAGATTTGAAAGCCTTCGAAATAATATTCCCAGGGGTCATCTCTGGAATCTACCAAGAGTTCCTAATATGTGACTGAGTACCAAAATCCTAAATTATTCCATTACTCAACCTTAATCCTAGGGCAGGCTCGAAGTAGTACAGATAAGCTCAAGTACTACCACGACTTTGCATTAATTGCAAAGACTGACCTGCATGGGCCACCACTAAAAACGTGTCACGACCCGCACCCGGATATACGGGTACGAATACGTGGGCCACGCCCAGCCTACGCCGCAGTATCGGCGGTAGAACGCTGTGAAGTATACTATACTAACTACAACATCTAAGAATCAATAACTAGAAATGTACTCATGTCACATCACGAAAACTAAGGAAGATAAGACAAGAAATAATAACAATATCACTAGAACAACTAGAATCTACTATGATCATAAGACAGGAAAATAAAGAAGGAACAACAGGACTAACTAAGGATAACTACCAGGCAACTCATAGAGAAGAATAGTGGGAACCACCTCAGTTAGCATCAACATCTGTAATATTCATAACGTATCCAGTCAGGAGCGGAACGAGTACATTTATCTCATAACAGATCTCAAGATAGAATAAAAGCTATAAGACTGTAAATAGAGCATATACAATAAAATCATGGAGTGTACATGTATGTATCATGGCATGGTAAGCTGTAGAGCTAGAGCTATAACAAGAAAGTAGAACTGAATCATGGCATGTACACAAATCAAGGTAAGCTATATATCCAATGTGTGTGAGTAGCAGTTTCAACTTGTGATCGGCTTGGATAACTGTCAAGAATCGGCCTGGCAAGTCATAAGTGCGGTATATGACTCACACTGTTCAAGAATACAAGGGGATATGATCACAGGCATACGCTACTACTCCCCCTACCCCAACTGGTAGAATGGATCCAAACAGGACACGTCACTGCACGGAATTCTAATGAGAAGGTCGCGAACCTGCTCTAGAATCAGTGACCACATATTGAGCAAGAGCTACAAGGGTGCTTGCACAATATATCCCAACCTAAGAAGGAGAAACATCTCTCGTCGGGATCCAAGAATACCAATCCGTGAGAACCATGTGTCAGGAATAAGCATATCAACACTAAGTACATGAATCATAACAGTTATCATAAATTGGGAATAAGTTATCAGAGAATGTACTCGCCTGGGGTCCTGCTGTCAATATGAATCAGGGTTCAGAGTAAAGCCACAGACCTAAAGATGAAATAATGCAAGAGCTGATCAGGGTCAAAAGATATACTAACATCTAGGTCAAACTAAGACAAACTGGGTCAAAGTTGATGTACAGTTGACTTTGGTCAACTGGTCAACTCTGGTCAATACTAGGTCAACTCTAGGTCAAACTTGACTAACGTTGACTAACAGTTGACTTTGGGTCAACTGGTCAACTTCGGTCCAGTTCTAGTAAATTTTAGGCTACGGTTGACTTCCGGTTGACTTTGGTCAAAATAGTCAACTGTGGTCAACCAGGGTCAAAACTAGTCTAACCTAGGTCAAATGTTGACTCTACTTCGACGTCTAGTCAAAATAGTCAACCATGGTCAAGCTAGTCTCTATAAACATCTACAAGGTCAACTTATGAATTTCAATGATTTAGAAATCACTGAAATCGACGGATCTCTAAAACAACCCAAAGGAAAAAATATTATAATAATAGGATGACACAAAAAGAGAAAAAATCTACAAATGTTGTCGGATGATAAAACTAACATCACCGACGTGTCCAGAATGGTCAAATCAGCTAGAATAGCCTGTCCAAAAGTCCAATTTGGACACAGGGGCAAAACGGTAATTTCGGACCAAAATGATGTCCGCCGTTGGACACACTTTGCACCGAAAAAAAATGTGCCAAAATAAAAGTGCACAAAACATAACAAATTATATGTCCACGAATCCAGAATGACGATACGAACCCAACGGTATATCCAGAATTGGATTCCGTTGACCCGATCTCAAATTGGTCCGTTGACCCGGACATTGGAAACCGATTTGCACGGAAAAGCGTGTCGGAGCCAATGTCCTCAAAACTCAGCAAATTATATGTCAACGAGTCCAGAATGACGATACGAACTCAACGGTATATCCGGAATTGGATTCCGATGAGCCGATCTCAAATTGACCCGTTGGCCCGGATATTGGTATCCGACTTGCACCGAAATACGTGCCGGATCCAATGTCCACTAAAACCTAGCAAATTATATGTCAACGAGTCCAGAATGACGATACGAACTCAACGATATATCCGAAATTGGATTCCGATGAGCCGGCGTCAAAAAGTCCCGTTGACTCAGAAAGTGGGACCCGCTTTGCACCGAAATGCGTGCCAGGGCCCACGTTCTCCAAATCAGGCAAACTTTATATGAAAACATGCCAGAACGACGCCACGAGTCTACTGGTGGTGTCAGAATTTGAATCCGGGGTCCCGGGTTCAAAAATAGAATTTTACAAGTACAACACTAAGAATTTGAACGGCCAACTTTGGCGTCGAATTCGACCGACCTAACAAGCTCAAACTGAAATGAAATCTATAGGGGGCAAGAAGAGGGTTATACCAGCTGTGCACCGGAACTGGTGGCGCGCAAAATGGAGCTACGACGACGAAGATACGAACCCGCGAAGTTGGCGTCGCAAAACTGTCCAAAAATAGTTCAATTTAAAACGTCAACTTGGTGGCCGGTTTTGATGTATCAAACGACGAAATTAACGGGTGAAATTTGAGAGGGATGAAGGGGTATATACCGAGATTGAGACAGAGTGAAGAAATCGCCGATCCAACGGTCGGATTGTCCAAAAAATTGGCGCGAAGTTGCTGCTCCGAAGCGAACTTTCTGAATTCCGTTCCCGCGCGCGTCACGGCGGGATCCCGTGCGAAACGCACGAATCGCCTACGTATCGCGTCGGGGAGGAGGAGGAAGACGAGGGGGAGCTCGCCCAGGGTTCGCCGGCCAGGGAGGGGGCCGCCCACGGCGGCGCGCGGCCGGCGGCGGCGCCGTGCGGCCGTGGCAGCCTGCTGCTGCCGCTGGCACTGCTCGCTGCTGCTGCAGCTGCAGCTGCTACTGCGCGCGGCTGCGGCCACTGGCGGCGGCGGTGCGGCGCGGCGGCGACAGCACTGCGGCGGCGGTGGCTGTGGCGGCGCGGCTGCACGCGGCGGGGCGTCGGGTGGCGATGGTGGTGGTGGTTAATATGGAGGTGGTGATGATGTGGTGGAGGTGATGATGATCACAATGGTGATGGTGGAGATGGTTGTGTAGTTGATGGTGGTGGATGGTGATTGGTGGTGGTGAGGCCGTGCTCGGCCACGGCGGAGCTCCGGCCAGGGTGGCAGTGGTCAGGCTCAGCCGGGGAGGAGAGGAAGAAGAATGGTGAAGGTGGTGGCTTGGCCATGGAGGAAGGAGGAGATGGTGTGGTGTGTTTGTGTGTAACAAGGAGGGAGAGAGAGAGATTTAAATGTGTGTGTGTGTGAGTGAGTAAATAATGAGAGGGGGAGAAAAGGGTGTCGGCACACATGGGGGGTGTGTTCCTGATGGGAGAGGGGAGGAAATAGGGGGTGAGGTGATGGTGTGTTGACTAAAGAGAGAGAGAGAAGATTAATATATGATAGAAAGAGTGAGAGGAGTAGATATTTAGAGAGAGAGGGAGAGAAAGTAGAGAGAGAAAGAGAGAGGGGGTGGGCTGGTCGGCTGTTAGGGGGGTTTTGTGAATATAAGAGTTGTTTTTTAGGAAGAGAGAGAAAGTTAGATATTTTAATATGTTATATATATATATGTGTATATATATATACAAGAGAGAGAATTAGATATTTCTATGTAAAGAAATATTTTTGAGTAGTGGGAAAAATGAAAATATCTGTGGGGTTATGGGCAGCCATGATGGAGGGTAACCTAGAGCTGGGGTCGGGTTCAGTGGAGTCGGGTCGGGCCAAAATCGGACAGGAGGCAATATTCGAATTAAAAATAGGGATTTATAATCATGGATAATTAAATAATATACGGGGACTCCAATAAATGGGACACAAGTTTCATGTGGGTAGTAGGCTGCATGTGGGCCATGTCCCTATTTGGGGTCGACTAGGTTGGGTCGATGCCGGACCCGAAAATTAAATTGGAATTTAAATCAGGTTTTACGGCAGATAATTAATTGGCCTAAATTGAACCGAAAGTTGTGCGAAGGAAATGGAGCACAAAATGGAGTGTCTGAGTGGGACACGAAGGTCAGGGGTGAAGAGCGTCTCGAGTAGATCAGGCATGACAAGTTTGTTTCGAGGGAATGACTAGTCTGGTGCTCCTAAATTAAAAGCCACGGTAACGTGCTTATGGGGATCAAGAAAAAGAGTGGAAAATCAATTAATAATTTAAATGGTCTAATTTGACCCGAACTTGCGCGAAGCAAAAAGAGTACAAGGGAACAAGTTCGAGAGGGACAGGATATATCAAAATGAAGATAATCTCGCCTACTACAAACTATAAGAAGGAAGTTTCCAGAGACTGGCATCCCTGATGCTCTAGAATTCCAAGTCACGGTAAAGAGCATTAATCAAATAATAATCAAATAATAATATCTGTTTAAAATAATTGATTTATAAAATTGAAAAAAATAAGCCCAAAATTCAGGGGCTTACAATCCTACCCACCTTATAAAAATTTCGTCCTCGAAATTAAAGGTTGGTAGTGGGGTTAAAACATGATAGAAGATTTTGGCAATAATTTAGGCACGATTCAAGAATGACGAGTTTGCACGATCAAGAAAATCGATTTACAAAATTGTTTAGGCACGATGAGGGATTTGGCACGAAAGAATCATGATGTGAACAAAATTATATGTGCATGATTTCAGAAATAAGCCAAGTCATTGGGGCACGATTTAGATATGACAACGAAATCAAAACTTGAGCTTCGTCCGGTTACAATCGAGTCAAACCTTGATTAACAGGATATCAGCTCGATGAAATTAGATTTAGGGTTAAGATTATCAAGATCATGAAAATCAAAGTCGGATAGTCATAATCTAAAACAAGGCTAAGAGAAGCAAATGGAAAGAAAAAATTTGAGAATAGCACGATTGAGAGATAGATTTGATAGAAATCGGATTATAGGTCACATAAGCACGATCTAGATCCAAGTTCAGTTATGAAAGATGATAAAATCATGAATTCGAAATCAAGGTCCTAAAAGCACAATTTAGAAAGGAAACCAAGTCACAAAGAAAATTGAAGTCATCTAGAGTCTAGTCAGCAATCAAGACTCTTTGGCACGATAAACAAGACGACCAAAATTGATTGGTCATGGACAGAAGGAAATCAAATTCTTAACAGTATCAAAATTTAAGAAACAATTGAGATATGAAATTTCAAAAAAATTTCAGAGTTTCCAAGTGTAGATGACAGAAGTAGATACGGGATAGTTGATTGGTGTAATCAAGACATAGCTAAACAAGTCAAAGGAAATGATGGCAAGATGAGGAAATCATCATATGATGGGAGAGAAAATAATGATAAACAAGAAATAATGGTAGAAATTATCTTGCTCAATTGGTAAAAGAAGTGAATCAATTTAAGATATGACCTGATAACCATCCACGTCTATCCCAAATCATGTTGCCAGAATTCTCGCCACGCCAGTAAGCATAGCGGTAATAAACAATAAAGTCCATAACTATGGTATACACCCTATAATTATGTCATCTAGATTCCTTACCACGCCATCCGGTATGGCTGCAAGAGAACCTAAATGACATAACTAGGATAGTATATCCAAAATCAGGCTCCATGTCCATGTCTCGCTAGCTAATATGACTGCGATGAATTCTAAACTCCATAAATAAAGTAGACACTTACCGTTCTCATCGTCCTCGTCCAAAATATGTTTATCAGGATATCTTAACTCAATTCTTAAAAGAATTTTCCGAAACAAAATCAAAGGTCAACAACGAATATTTAAGATTTAAAATTTCAACAACAAGTCAAGGGTAAGTTAATAGAAACAACGGAAACAACTTCCGAGATAGGGTTCAGAGGAAAATTTCAGGGAAAGTCCCGAGTGTACTACCTAGGTCAAGATAGAAAATGGTGAAATATAATCTAAAACAAACCTCGACCATGATACGAGGTTGATAAATCATATTCTCTCCCCAACCTAGATGATATACAAGTCCAACTTGTAACTTCCCTCTGGGGTCCACAAACTCATCCCAAGAAGGAATAAAGTTTGATACAGACAGATATTTCAGAAATCAGGACGAATGGAAACGAGTGGGAAAAGATTTGAAAGCCTTCGAAATAATATTCCCAGGGGTCATCCCTGGAATCTACCAAGAGTTCCTAATATGTGACTGAGTACCAAAATCCTAAATTATTCCATTACTCAACCTTAATCCTAGGGCAGGCTCGCAGTAGTACAGATAAGCTCAAGTACTACCACGACTTTGCATTAATTGCAAAGACTGACCTGCATGGGCCACCACTAAAACGTGTCACGACCCGCACCCGGATATACGGGTATGAATACGTGGGCCACGCCCAGCCTACGCCGCGGTATCGGCGGTAGAACGCTGTCAAGTATACTATACTAACTACAACATCTAAGAATCAATAACTAGAAATGTACTCATGTCACATCACGAAAACTAAGGAAGATAAGACAAGAAATAATAACAATATCACTAGAACAACTAGAATCTACTATGATCATAAGACAGGAAAATAAAGAAGGAACAACAGGACTAACTAAGGATAACTACCAGGCAACTCATAGAGAAGAATAGTGGGAACCACCTCAGTTAGCATCAACATCTGTAATATTCATAACGTATCCAGTCAGGAGCGGAACGAGTACATTTATCTCATAACAGATCTCAAGATAGAATAAAAGCTATAAGACTGTAAATAGAGCATATACAATAAAATCATGGAGTGTACATGTATGTATCATGGCATGGTAAGCTGTAGAGCTAGAGCTATAACAAGAAAGTAGAACTGAATCATGGCATGTACACAAATCAAGGTAAGCTATATATCTAATGTGTGTGAGTAGCAGTTTCAACTTGTGATCGGCTTGGGTAACTGTCAAGAATCGGCCTGGCAAGTCATAAGTGCGGTATATGACTCACACTGTTCAAGAATACAAGGGGATATGATCACAGGCATACGCTACTACTCCCCCTACCCCAACTGGTAGAATGGATCCAAACAGGACACGTCACTGCACGGGATTCTAATGAGAAGGTCGCGAACCTGCTCTAGAATCAGTGACCACATATTGAGCAAGAGCTACAAGGGTGCTTGCACAATATATCCCAACCTAAGAAGGAGAAATATCTCTCGTCGGGATCCAAGAATACCAATCCGTGAGAACCATGTGTCAGGAATAAGCATATCAACACTAAGTACATGAATCATAACAGTTATCATAAATTGGGAATAAGTTATCAGAGAATGTACTCGCCTGGGGTCCTGCTGTCAATATGAATCAGGGTTCAGAGTAAAGCCACAGACCTAAAGATGAAATAATGCAAGAGCTGATCAGGGTCAAAAGATATACTAACATCTAGGTCAAACTAAGACAAACTGGGTCAAAGTTGACGTACAGTTGACTTTGGTCAACTGGTCAATACTAGGTCAACTCTAGGTCAAACTTGACTAACGTTGACTAACAGTTGACTTTGGGTCAACTGGTCAACTTCGGTCCAGTTGTAGTAAATTTTAGGCTACGGTTGACTTCCGGTTGACTTTGGTCAAAATAGTCAACTGTGGTCAACCAGGGTCAAAACTAGTCTAACCTAGGTCAAATGTTGACTCTACTTCGACGTCTAGTCAAAATAGTCAACCATGGTCAAGCTAGTCTCTATAAACATCTACAAGGTCAACTTATGAATTTCAATGATTTAGAAATCACTGAAATCGACGGGTCTCTAAAACAACCCAAAGGAAAAAATATTATAATAATAGGATGACACAAAAAGAGAAGAAATCTACAAATATTGTCGGATGATAAAACTAACATCACCGACGTGTCCAGAATGGTCAAATCAGCTAGGATAGCCTGTCTAAAAGTCCAATTTGGACACAGGGGCAAAACGGTAATTTCGGACCAAAATGATGTCCGCCGTTGGACACACTTTGTACCGAAAAAAATGTGCCAAAATAAAAGTGCACAAAACCTAACAAATTATATGTCCACGAATCCAGAATGACGATACGAACCCAACGGTATATCCAGAATTGGATTCCGTTGACCCGATCTCAAATTGGTCCGTTGACCCGGACATTGGAAACCGATTTGCACGGAAAAGCGTGTCGGAGCCAATGTCCTCAAAACTCAGCAAATTATATGTCAACGAGTCCAGAATGACGATACGAACTCAACGGTATATCCGGAATTGGATTCCGATGAGCCGATCTCAAATTGACCCGTTGGCCCGGATATTGGTATCCGACTTGCACCGAAATGCGTGCCGGAACCAATGTCCACTAAAACCTAGCAAATTATATGTCAACGAGTCCAGAATGACGATACAAACTCAACGATATATCCGAAATTGGATTCCGATGAGCCGGCGTCAAAAAGTCCCGTTGACTCAGAAAGTGGGACCCGCTTTGCACCGAAATGCGTGCCAGGGCCCACGTTCTCCAAATCAGGCAAACTTTATATGAAAACATGCCAGAACGACGCCACGAGTCTACTGGTGGTGTCAGAATTTGAATCCGGGGTCCCGGGTTCAAAAATAGAATTTTACAAGTACAATACTAAGAATTTGAACGGCCAACTTTGGCGTCGAATTCGACCGACCTAACAAGCTCAAACTGAAATGAAATCTAAAGGGGGCAAGAAGAGGGTTATACCAGCTGTGCACCGGAACTGGTGGCGCGCAAAACGGAGCTGCGACGACGAAGATACGAACCCGCGAAGTTGGCGTCGCAAAACTGTCCAAAAATAGTTCAATTTAAAATGTCAACTTGGTGGCCGGTTTTGATGTATCAAACGACGAAATTAACGGGTGAAATTTGAGAGGGATGAAGGGGTATATACCGAGATTGAGACGGAGTGAAGAAATCGCCGATCCAATGGTCGGATGTCCGAACAAAAATTGGCACGAAGTTGCTGTCCCGAAACGTCGAAATCTGAAATTCGTCCGCGCGCGCGTCGACGGGATTCCGAGCAAAACGCTGAAATCGCCTAGACGGCGCATCCCGAGGACGTTGGCCGCCATGGGTGGTGCGGGGGTGTGCGCCCGCCATGGGGGGGTGCTCGCCGGGACGGCGACGGCCGGGTGGCGCGCGGCCGGCCGGTGCGCGCGCGCATATGCTGCTGCATTTGTACTGCAGTTAGCTGCTTTGCGCTGCTGCGTTGCCGCGCGGGGGCGCGACGGCGGCGAGCGGCGCAGGCGCGGCGGCGGCACGGCGGGGGTGGTGGAGGTGAGCATGGTTGGGTGTTGGTGATGATGATGTGGTGATGGTGGGGATGATGATAATGAAGAAGTAGAAGAAGAAAATGATGGTGATGGTGGTGTTGAGTAGGAGGAGGAGGAAGGAGCTCGGGAAGCTTGCTGCCATGGGAGAGGTGGTCGGCCATGGGTCGGCCAAGCATGGCTGGTGGTTGGGGAATGAGTGTTTGAGAGAGAGAGATGGAAAAATTGTGTATGTGTGTGTATATTAATATATAAGAGAGTGGGAGAGAGATATTTGAGGAGAGAGAATATAGAGAGAGGGGGAGAGTGTTGCTCGTACAGGTAGGGGGGATGTGTGTGTGTGATCAAATAGAGAGGAGAGGGATATTATTAGAGAGAGAGACATTAAAATATATATATATATATGTAATATATAATAGAAAGAAAAGGTAGATATTTGTAGAGATATTTTGAGTAGGAGAAAAAATAGGAAATATCAGTGGGGTGTATGGGCAGTCAAGATGGAGGGCAACATGGAGCTGGGGTTGGGTTCACTAGAGCCGGGCTCGGCCAAAATGGACAGGGTGGAATAATAAAATTAAATGTGTATTTATAATCATGGGCAAATAAATAACATGCGGGGACTCAAATAAATGGGACACATGTGTCATGGGGTAGTAGGCTTCATGTGGGCCATGTCCCCATTTGGGGTCGACTTGGTTGGATCGATGTCGGGTCCTGAAATTAAATTAGAATTTAAATCAATTTTTATGGCAGATAATTAATTGGCCTAAATTGAACCGAAAGTTGTGCAAAGGAAATGGAGCACAAAATGGAGTGTCTGAGTGGGACACGAAGGTCAGGGGTGAAGAGCGTTTCGAGTAGATCAGGCATGACAAGTTGGTTTCGAGAAAATGACAGGTTTGGTGCTCCTAAATTAAAAGTCACGATAACGCGCAAACGAAGATCAAAAATAAAAGTGGGAATTCAATTTAATATTAGATGGTCTAATATTGACCCGAACTTGCGCGAAGCAAAAAGGATACAAGGGAACAAGTTCAAGTGGGACAGGACATATCAAATGAAGATAATCTCGTCTACTACAAACTCCAAGAAGGAAGTTTCCAGAGACTGGCATCCCTGATGCTCTAGAATTCCAAGTCACGGTAAAGAGCATTAAATTAAATAATCAAATAATAATATTCTAATTAATTGATTATTAAAATTAAAAAAAATTAGCCCTAAATTCAGGGGCTTACAAGAGGCGCTGGCTGGAACTGATGAAGGACTTCGATACCTCTTTACAGTACCATCCAGGGAAGGCCAACGTAGTTGCAGATGCCTTAAGCAGGTATCCAGTCGCTATGTATTTGACGGCAGATCGTCATCTATTGACCGATTTAGATAGTTTGGGTATCGAGGTTATCGTCCCGGGGATAGAGGTTCAGATGTGGGGTTTATAGATTTAGTCTGCGTTGATGGACAAGTCAGATCACAGCATAGTTTGATGACGTGACCTTGAGGAGCATCAGGGAGCAGGTGCAGGCCGGATTGCTAGACGATTTCTCTATAGCCAAAGATGGGTCGCTGAGGCATGGTTCTAGATTGTGCATTCCGAGTAGAGAGCTTCTGGAGGAGATTCTGCAGGAAGTGCATCGTTTTCAGTACTCTATGCATCCTGGAGCCAACAAGATGTACAAAGACCTGAGGGAGCACGTGTAGTGGTATGGCATGAAGCGAGAGTTAGCTCAGTTTGTATCTCGATGCTTAGTATGCTAGCAGGTAAAAGCTGAGAGACAGAGGCCAGGTGGTATGCTTCAGCCACAACCCATTCCAGAGTGGAAGTAGGACATCACTATGGACTTTGTATCTGGACTTCCATGATCTTCAGGAGGGAAAGATGCGATTTGGGTCATCGTCGATAGATTGACCAAATCTGCCCACTTTTTGCCTTTCAAGGTGGGACTATCTACGCAGAAGCTGACAGAGATATATGTGCAGCAGATAGTCAGATTGCACGGAGTTCCGATAAGCATAGTCTTGGATCGGGATAGTCGTTTCACTTCCCACTTCTGGAGGAGTTTGCATACTAGCTTGGGCACCCAGCTCAAGTTCAGTACCGCGTATCACCCTCAGACGGACGGGCAGTCAGAGAGGACCATCCACACTCGACGATATGCTTCGTACTTGTGTATTAGATTTCGGAGGATCTTGGGAGGACCATCTTCACCTGGTAGAGTTTGCTTACAACAACAGCTATCAGGCCAGTATAGAGATGTCGCCATTTGAGGCTCTATACGGACGAAGATGTCGCACTCCTTTGTCATGAGACGATATCGGGAGAGATTTTGCTTGGCCCGGAGATGGTGGTAGATGCAGCAGAGAAGGTTAAGTTGATCAGAGATAGACTTCGGGTGGCTCAGGATAGACAGCGGCATTGGGCCGATAGCCACCGGAGACCGTTAGAGTTCGAGGTTAGTATCAGTTTTTCTGTTTGTGCTTGTTTGTGATTGTTTGCTTTAGGGTCTTGTATTGAGTCTTGTCTTGTGTCTAGGTTGGCGATATGGTGTTCCTGAGGATTTCTCCGACACGGGACAGGATTCGTTTTGGCCAAGGAGGAAGCTTAGTCCACGCTTCATCGGACCTTTCACTATTCTTGGAAAGGTCGGTGCAGTGCCTATCGACTAGACTTGCCGCCTACGCTCGAGAGAGTTCATAACGTGTTCCATGTGTCGCAGTTGAGACGGTACGTGGCAGACCCTAGTCACGTATTGGATCACTCCGAATTAGAGGTGGGGCCTACTCTCCGCTATCCAGAGCAGCCTGTGGAGATTCTGGATCGTCGGGAGAAGGTGCTCCGGAACCAAGTTATCCCTTTGGTTCGTGTCGCATGGATGCATCACTCTCCAGGAGAGTCTACCTGGGAGAGGGAGGACGAGATGCGGGAGCGTTACCCTTATCTCTTCGAGCCTTGAGGTATTTGTCACGCCCCAGAACTAGAATACTGGAGAGCGGGGGCAGACATAGCCAGCTACGTATATTGAAATAGAATACATCTCAACTATACGGTCACGGCTGTCTAGATATGAGGGTTTACTACAAGCCAGCAGTCTCTTAAGGTCAAGCCTATTGTCTCAATCTCAAGCAATTAACAGAGTTACAAGATATTAGAGCATCAAATATATATATAAGGCGTCCCAAATATTACATATTGGATGATCATGAAGCTAGTCGTACAAAATGATAGGACTAGCAAGAGTTCAGTCATACATGATCAACCCTAGGATTTGTTAATCATGTCTACAGCCCGTAGGCAGACAGTAAGTAAATGTGCATCGAGCTAACAGGTGCTCGTCGGCTAAACGCCTCAAAAGAATAAATTTACATATAAGTGGGTGAAACAAAAAGGAAAACCCACTCTTGGCCCGGGTTCCGTCTAGTTGTCACCATTGGGCTGGAAGCTCGGTAGATCCTCGGGAGCTGCTCCGAAATCTGGCCACACAAAACTAGCTGGGTCAAACCCCAGAAAGAGCAAGTGCCACAAGGAGGCCACAAATAAGAACAAAAGCCAGCATATCAGAACATAAAGAATAAAAGGAAAGTACAAGTAGTAAAGTACACAGGGCGATAAACGACTAGGGACGTGGAACCATTCCGGGAGCCAGGTTACAATCCTTAAACCAAACAAGGATCGGGATTGTATCCCTTCGCCTGAATAGCTCACTGTCTCTACCCATTTATCGTTAGAGATAAGTAAAACAATCATGATCAAGAGTTCCAGGTACAGGGGCTAGACAAGACTTAGACAGAGCTGGACACCATTCATTCACAATCGGCCAAACAAATACTACGGCTTACTACTTTAACTAACTAGGGTTATCACAAACCTAATTACTAACAAGATGCAAGTGAGAATTCCAGTCCCAAGCCCTGCAGACCATCCAGTTATCCTTCCGCGGGTTGAGAGTTATAGGTGGGTACATTGCCCGGGAGACAAATGTACCCTTAGGTGACTTAGAGGGTACAACACATGACAGTGTGCTGGAAATGTGCTCTACTCGTCGGCAAGCTACAAGTCCATTAAAGCGCCCAGATAATGAGATTGCCTGTGACTGGGAATTCTCCATGTTCTAGTTTGATCTAATCATTAGCCTAATCCAATTTAGCGCGAGTCCCTGGCCGTGGTACCCAGGAAGTCACGTCCTAGACATGATACAAGACAAGACAAGTGGATTGTGTGTCAAGTTGATTATACGAGTCAAGTTATCAGTTACAAGTCAAGTCAGGAGTGCGCCGCCACGGGCCACTATCAAGTTATCAAGATAAATCATGTCAGGGTACTGTCAGGAGTGCGCCACTACGGGCCACTATCAAGTCAGGTTGGTCATGTCAGGAGTGCACCACTACGGGTCACTGTCGTGTTATGCTAGTTCCTTGTCATACCATGCCGTGTACAATAGTCATTCCAAACATATTAAGTAAAATCAAGTTCATGACAAAAGGCGTAAGGATATAAAATGGACGTAAAATATCTAATAAAATACCAATATATATAGGACTATAGAAGAGTCAAGCTTAAAGAAATAACCAAAACTCCAAAAGCCAATAGATTGCGCAAGGGGTCAGGGAGTTGGATTGCGCAGGTGTCAGTTGCGCAGGGTGCCAAGTGCGCAGGGGCACAGGGCACAGGGGCATATTGCGCATGAACATACTGCGCAGAAGTGAACTGCGCATGGCTGGATTGCGCAGAAACAGACTGCGCATAAGTCAACTGCGCATGGGTGGATTGCGCAGGGGTTACTTTGCGCATGGCTGGCTTGCGCATGGATAGCTTGCGCCAGCGCAATCCAGCGCAGCGCAAAGCACTGGCTGAGGTCATGCGCAATCGGCCCTGCGCTAAAGAGCACAGGCCGGGGGTGCGCAATCGGCCATGCGCTAAAGAGCGCAAGGCAGAGGGATGTTCTTCCTGGCCGAGAGCAGGTCCAAGAACACCAAGAACTTCAATTCTTCATAACTTTGTCAAATCAAAACCAAATCTAGATTTTCAAAGTTCTAACTTGAGTAAAATCGAATTCTCTTCCACATGGAAGCATCAAAATATGCAAAAATCGAAGTTTAATAGATCAAAACCAAGGATTTTCAAAAATGGTTAAAACCTAGATCTAGAAGAATGAAAGCTCCAAATCACAAAATGTCAAGTTCTAATGTTGATCTACATGTCCTAATCTATCAAATGGACAAATAAAATTGGGTGCTTATTTGTTGGCAAGGTGCACTTGCCTATGGTGTGGTGTTGTGTGGAAGAAGGAAGAAGAAGTTAATGGAGAATAAAGAGGAGAGAGAAAGGTTGGTGGTGATATAATGAGGGTGGGTGTGTTGGAATGGAGGGTAGAGTGTAGGTTAAAGTGTACCAATTCATATTAAACCAAACCTAATCAAACCAAACCAATTCCACAAAATAAACCAAGCTATGGTCCAAACCCATTTACGAGAAACCAAAATCCGCAAGTCGAGAAAATAAAATACGTGCCAAAATCAAATTACAAGTACAAATATGAAATACAGGAAATGGGGGTGACAGTATTTTTTTTCTTCTTTTTCTTGCTACTGTTATCGTGCTAGTTTGCTCTAATTTCGAGGATAAAATTTTTTTAGGAAGGTAGATTTGTCACCCCCACTTTCCTGAATAGGGCTAATATGGTCATTTATATTATTTCATTTTTTAATGTT
>JANAVB010009398.1:15796905-15814405 GCA_029216955.1 Iris pallida | reverse complement strand
TTTGCGAACCACTTGGTCAGGTATGATCCCAACATATACACCGTTATTTTCCTTCAAATAGTTTGTGACGATTCGCACCATGTGCGACAAAAAATGAGTTCCAAAATTGAGGAAAAAAACTCAATTTTCTGGGTTTAGAAACTGTCCTGAAATCCTAACTTTGTGGTCGATTTGCGACTAGCATGTTGCGAGTTTTCAAAATCGGTCTGAAGAGACTTGTAGACAACCTATAGGGCTTTAAAACCTTTTTTGTAGAATTAAATTTAATGCACTGTACAGGAAGTTATTGGTTTGTGAAGTTGGAGAAAAAAACTGAATTTCAAAAGTGGATTTTTAGAAAAATTGTCCCGATACGCCGTCTGTCCCGTCAATCCGGGCGACGTGGTCGCGAACCGAAAGCATCGAAAGGTGCATATCGACTTCATGGACGTGTGGGCTTTGGCAGAATTCAAATTGGTTGCGTGTGCGCGACGAATTTGACCCGTATCCGTCAAATTTTTTCGTATCGGGCTTTTTCGAAATTTCTCAATTACTTTGTGCACCCGCATCAAATCGCGACGAAACTTGCGCCATTGGACTCGAAATATTTTTTGGTCCTGTGAGCCAAGTTTGGTTCGATTCTGAGACGGTCGAGTGGAACGCTATTTTGGCGGGCCCACAATCCCACTCAACGGGTGATTTTGTGCACAGCCCACCGGAATCCAAAATTGGACATACCGTTGGGTTCGTCTCGTCAAACCGGACCTGTAGACATATAGTTTGATGACTTTGGAGACCGTAGGTGTAACGCCCCAGTCCCAAAATAGTAAGACTAGAAACGTATCATGCCAGCTGTATACATACGAGTAAATATATGACTCGTATATGTACATAAGCTATAAATGTAGTAATCCAAGACAACTAAATCTCATCCACAAAGATAAATAATGATATAAAGCAACGTTGAGTTTGTCATGTACATAACAGTTGGGCGGAGACAAAGTCCACTACCAACCAAATTAAATAGAGAAAAATATACAAGAAAAGAATTTAGCAAGCGAGAGCAAGTGACGAATCCAAGAGTAATCATCACGACGGAATAGAGCGCAAGTCATGGCCTTAGCTAGAGCACCTGCAAGAAATCACGAAAATACACACCTGGGGAAAAACCAGGTCCTCAGAGGGACGTAACACGACACATAATATCATGCCATAAACTGAATAGTAAGAGCTCAATAGAAATATACATGCGTAAAGGTTCCTAACCATTCTATGTGATATATACTTTGAGAAGACAACATTCTACGCAGGAGCTTATAGTGTTCAGCATAGATAGAGAGAGTGGTAGTAGGTAGCGCTCATAAGAGGCACTATCAACTATGGGCAGAAAGTAGCTCTCATACGAGAACTATCGACCCCGGGGCAGTAAGTAGCGCTCATCCGAGACACTATCAGCCCAAATCTATATGTGTACTGAACAGGTAGCCCCTATGCAAATAACTGTCTTCCTCCCTCCCATTGATACTACACATGCGTCGCCTCCACGACACTGTTTAATCCTTAATAACTGCTAAGTCTTCTACCAAAAATCTATTAGCAGTTACATCCAAACGTACGGCCTTTACGCACCGATGTACGGTCGATACGCAAGTCCGAAGCTATATGCGACTCGCAGCTCACATACATCCCGTGGCACATCATGACAGTTCATGAGATGCACTTAAACATACGGTGGTCCCTTAACTCTCAGTCAATTGCATAAAATATAGTAATTTGTATCTACATATAATTTAAAAGAAACAACTAAAGAAAAACATGCATGATATTGAGCAAAAAATTAAACAGCAAAGGCAAGGTGTCTTGCCTGGTGTGTCGTCTGATGTGATACGATGATCCGACAAGTTCTGTTTTGTCCAATAGCCGAAGTCGATGGGTAAGCGTCCGAAATTCACGAGAAAAAGAAATGCATGATTAGTCGTGATCAAGGGGGTAATTGAGGAGAATCTGTGGAGATAGATACATATACAAATTTTAGAAAATATTTTTATTATACTTTCACGTAAATACTTGAAATATTTTATATATACAATTTAAAAAATATCTTTTATTAGTCAAAATAATTTTAAATATCTATTTGAAATAATCTATATACCTCACAAGTTTAGGAAACCACGTTTTTATTAGTCAATTCTACGTTTAGATGAATACTTGAAAAATCAAAATTTGTTTTTAGGCTAAACTCACCTTTATAATATATATAATATATACCTTGTAGAAAAGTAACTTTTTGTTAGTCAAAATAAAATATAGGAAAAATAATTTTAGGCTATTGAGTGCTGTCAAAATAATGTTGGAAAAATATTAATTTAGAATAATTCACTAATAATTATAATAATAAAATCATAAACAAAAGTATTTAAAATAATACCGATGATTTAATAATAACAATAATAATAATAAACTTAAATGGTAAATATAATAATAATGAAACTTAATACTAATAATGGTAATAATATAATAATAATAATAATAATAATAATAATAATAATAATAATAATAATAATAATAATAAATGATAATAATGATAATGATAATTATAATAAAGATAATAATAATAATAATAATAATAATAATAATAATAATAATAATAATAATAATAATAATAATGATAAAAACTTACTAATAATTTACCTTTAAAACAAAAAAGTAAAAAAAAACCGATCAGTGCTCATCCCTCCCCCAAATACCAACATTAAGAGAGAGAGAGAGAGAGTGATGGGAGAAGAAGAGGGAGAAAAGGGGGTTTTGGGCGGAGCTCTCACCAGGGCGGTCGGCGGCCGACGAAGCTCCGGCGCGGGAAGGGAAACGGCGTGTGACCGCACGCGACGGCCACATGAGGAAGGGCGGTGGCTCCCAGCGCGCCCGCGCTCGCGGCTCGGGATCTCGACGGCGGGCGGCCAAGGCGAGGCCGGGATGGCGAGGCTGCGCGGCCAGATCTGAGTGCTGGCGGTCGCCGGAGAATGCGCGTGCAGCGCCGCTTGGTTGTTCGAGGAGCGGCGGGCGTGAGCACGCGACGGTGACGGGGGTCAGGCGACGGCAGCGGAGGAGAGTCGGAGGGGGCTTCTGGTGTCGGCGGAGGTCCCACGTACGGCTACGGCGGTGGAGTCTTCGACGCGGGTTGCTGGGCTGCACGATGGCGGTCGTGGGAAGGAGGCAGATGGATGGGCGCTCGGCCACGGAGTTGGGCGGCGCGGCGGCGAATCGATGGTGGATTCGACTGCCACGGTGCGACGGAGAAGGAGAGGCGGAGAACGCCGGATGCGGCGCGGGAAGGTAAGCGTTTCCCCTTCTCTTCTTCTGTGATGGTGATGGTGGTGGTGACGATTACTGACGGTGGCGGCGGGGAGTCGTGTAGATGACAGGGGGTGATGGTGGAGACGGGGACTGGATGGCGATGGCCGGAGTCGAGTGGCCGGACGTGGTGGTGCTGGAGGTGGTAGGGAAGGTGTTTGGTGGTGGTGGATGGGATGTCGGATGGGGTGTTGCTGCTGGTGGACGTGGTGGTGACAAGGTGGTTGTTGCAGTTGCCTGGGGGATTCGACAGGGATGAGAGGCGGAGGTGCTGCGGTAATTAGATGGTGTTGGCAGAGGCGAGGTTGACCCAGAGTTAGGCTAGGAATAGGATTTGGTTGTCGGTTTGGATGTGTCGTGTCGGGGGTGTCCGACACGGCTGGGTGGACATCCGGGCTTGTCGGATGGGACGAAATATGTATATGTAATGGGGAAATATTTAGTGGATGGGAGGCACAGACACGGTGCACAATAGGGTGTAAATAATTATGGACGAGTACCTGCCTATTTGTAAGATGTGGGAATTCCCATTATGATAATGATTAGGTTTTGTTTAAACCAAATCAGATAATTTAAATTAAATCAAATCCAATTTCAAATACAAATCAAAATCCTATTTAAATATAATTAGATTTTTAGTTTGAAATCAAATGGGATAATTCAAATTGCAAATATTTACTTATTTAAATAACTCCATAAATTCAAATCAAGATTTAGATGCCAAAATAATTTCAAAATATATTTTCTAAAATACTAGAAATATTAATTTCGAAAATTACATTAAAAATAAACTAATAAATAATGACTATTTATATATGTATGCATAAATACTGTTTTCATAATTTTGCCTTTCTAATATGAAAAAAAAAATATTATTTATCATAAAAATTTGCGAGAAATGAAAGGCTTTATTAATAAAATAGCAACTTGAAATTTTGGAAGATAGCAAAAATAATTATTATATACATTATCTTGAAACTATAAAAATAAATAAAAAATTAAACTAGAAATATGAACGCTCGCACATATTCGCACTCGACGAGCAACTACGAAAAATAAAATTTCGTGCGCGACGTACAATACGACTACGCGACGTACAATACAAAATTTTTAAATCGATACCAAATTTAATAAAAAAAATAGTAGAAATTTAGGGGTTTTACATTCTACCCAACTTAAAAGAATTTCGTCCTCGAAATTAAGATTTAGTGGAGGGTGGGAGGACACAAGGGGTATCGATGGGAATAAACAATGGCAATGTTTCGACGAATTCATGTTGTAAGGAATTGCGATCTAGATCATAAGAAAATAATACGATATGGTCGTACTAGAGGAAGTTATAGTATAACGCTTTCGTTCTCCTAAAATAGGTGAAGGCGAAAGAAATCTCGAGTTCGAAGGAGGGGTTATTGAATACGAATACGTGATTCAAAGACGATCGAATAATTTCAAAGGAATTATCAAGGCAGCCGTGGATTGGACTCTAGAGGACATGCTTAACTATGTCCCCATCCACGTAGAATAATAGGCAAAAACGAACCAAAGTGCACTCGGTTGATCAGACCATCCTGCACCGGTTTTGATTTGACAATATGTTAGTGGAAATTCTTTCAATAACATATGTCGTGAACAAGCTTGATAAAGGGTGAGCTTGCAAAACTAGACTACATTGTGGCGTTTTAGTCGAGCTAGTCAAATATAAGTACGCTAGATAGTAAAAACAGTCTAAGTTCCTCAATAAGTCATAAGGACAATAGAAATACTAAATTGTGAGGCATTCTACCTAACTTGCAAGAGTTAAGCTAGTAGCGTGATGAAACGATGGATTTAGTATTCAAGATAAACCACAAGTATTTAAGGAATTATATGAATCACAAGCACTCCTTGGGTCGAAAGAATTTAGTCGAGGTCGAGTCTCATCTATAGTTAAAAAGTATATTGGTTTCACGGTAGGGATTAGAGTCCAGTCATTTTGACCCGAAAGTCGCAATATGAAATTAGAGTACAAGGAGACGTGTTTTAGTGGCACGTGATATACCTACATGAAGGTGGGCTCGTCTAGGTCTTACATATGAAAGTTGTGGGAAGAAAAAGTCTAGTGTTGTGCTCCAAATATCAAAGTCACGGTAGGGACACCAAAGAACTTAAAGTAGAAAGTGGGAGTTAATGAGATAACGAACCAAATAAATGACCGGGCTAAAGCATGAAATAAAGATAACTTAGAATCAAATCAAGGTAAAATAAATTAGGAGTACAGTTTCTAGAGATATGATAGCCACTTAGATGGAGTATGATTAAGGAACAATCTAATCATTTCTCAAGTTTCAAATAATTAGATGGTCATGACAAAAGATCTAGAATTGAGGGAAGGTCGAATAAGTCAAAAAGATATGTTCATCGGTTTGGTCGATGACTAACTATACTTGTGTATATGCAATATCATAATCATAGGTGGCATGACAATCTAATGTACAATACTTCTATCTCACTAGGGTAACCTTCCTTGCTTCTTGGTCCTCTACCAATATGATCTAATCTAAATTTCAAGTTCCTCAAAGTTTCTCAATAAAATTTTCGAGATACCCCACCAAATTTCTAATTATCTTAAGCTACCAAGTCTAGTCAAAATTTAAATTCCTAATAATTCTCGAAATAGTCCTTGCATATCGCAATTGAACATACCCTTTTTTTTACCAAAATTTAATTATCCATAATCAAGGCTTTAAACTCGAAATTTAAATGACTCTATAAATCATAGATCATAGGACAATATTTAAATTTTGAATTTTTCCTTCAAAGTCGATATCTTCCAAAAATTTAAACATTTTTTTTTCATCATCTCTTCAAAATTTAAATAAACTTATAAATCGTGCGCGCAAATTTTAAAATCTCAAGTTCCTTCCTTTCTAAGCTTTCGTCTCTCTAGTCATCTATAAAATCATAATTTAAACTCTTTAAAAATCTCGAGATAAACTCTATCATATTACAATCCAAACTTAAGTTAACCGTAAATCAAGTGTCACAATATAACTATTTCACAATTTCAAAATTTATAAAAAAAATCTGCTTCCTCGATCTAGCTATCCTGTCGTATATACCACCTTGTGAATTTAAAGAAAAATTTTAACTATCCTTTGATGGCGGTAATATGCTACTACCCAACTTAGAATTAACTAATCCCTAGGATCATATCTATAGGAAAATAAATGTCTTTATACTCAAATATAACCTCAATGGATATTAATTGTCAATGCAATCTATCTAGCCATGTGTTTAACCTATGGGCATATACTAGTGTAGCCATCTTTCTAAACACGAAACTAAGAAATTTACGATAGAAGGAGTCAAGCAAGATGCAATTCAAGGAGGTCGAACGAGAGTTCAAAATTTGAAGTCAAGAAAGAATGTCAAGTAGGCGGAAGAGATTCTAGACTCTAATCCTATATTGCAGGCTCACATCGGTACGGTAAAGTAACCGAAGTGATAAACTTGACCTGCATGGGCCACCACAAAAACATGTAACGCCCCAGTCCCAAAATAGTAGGACTAGAAACGTATCATGCCAGCTGTATACATACGAGTAAATATACGACTCGTATACATACATAAGCTGTAAATGTAGTAATCCAAGACAACTAAATCTCATCCACAAAGATAAATAATGATATAAAGCAACGTTGAGTTTGTCATGTATATAACAGTGGGGCGGAGACAAAGTCCACTACCAACCAAATTAAATAGAGAAAAATACAAGAAAAGAATTTAGCAAGCGAGAGCAAGTGACGAATCCAAGAGTAATCATCACGACGGAATAGAGCGCAAGTCATGCGCCTAGCTAGAGCCTGCAAGAAATCATGAAAACACACACCTGGGGAAAAACCAGGTCCTCCGAGGGACGTAACAAGACACATAATATCATGCCATAAACTGAATAGTAAGAGCTCAATAGAAATATACATGCGTAAAGGTTCCTAACCATTCTATATGATATATACTTTGAGAAGACAACGTTCTACGCAGGAGCTTATAGTGTTCAGCATAGATGGAGAGAGTAGTAGTAGGTAGCGCTCATAAGAGGCACTATCAACTATGGGCAGAAAGTAGCTCTCATACGAGAACTATCGGCCCCGGGGCAGTAAGTAGCGCTCATCCGAGACACTATCGGCCCAAATCTATATGTGTACTGAACAGGTAGCCCCTACGCTAATAACTGTCTTCCCCTCCCAATGATACTACACATGCGTCGCCTCCACGACACTGTTTAATCCTTAATAACTGCCAAGTCTTCTACCAAAAATCTATTAGCAGTTACATCCTAACGTACGGCCTTTACGCACCGATGTACGGTCGATACGCAAGTTCGAAGCTATATGTGACTCGCAGCTCACACACATCCTGTGGCACATCGTGATAGTTCATGAGATGCACTTAAACATACGATGGTCCCTTAACTCTAAGTCAATTGCACAAAATATAGTAATTTGTATCTACATATAATTTAAAAGAAACAACTAAAGAAAAATATGCATGATATTGAGCACGAAATTAAACAGCAAAGGCAAGGTGTCTTGCCTGGTGTGTCGTCTGATGTGATGCGATGATCCGACAAGTTCTGTTTTGTCCAATAGCCGAAGTCGATGGGTAAGTGTCCGAAATTCACGAGAAAAAAAATGCACGATTAGTCGTGATCAAGGGGTAATTGAGGAGAATCTGTGGAGATAGACACATATACAAATTTTAGAAAATATTTTTATAATACTTTCACGTAAATACTTGAAAATATTTTATATATACAATTTGAAAAATATCTTTTTATTAGTCAAAATAATTTTAAATATCTATTTGAAAATAATCTATATACCTCACAAGTATAGGAAACCACATTTTTATTAGTCAATTCTACGTTTAGATGAATACTTGAAAAATCAAAATTTGTTTTTAGGCTAAACTCACCTTTATAATATATATATAATATACCTTGTAGAAAAGTAACTTTTGTTAGTCAAAATAAAATATAGGAAAAATAATTTTAGGCTATTGAGTGCTGTCAAAATAATGTTGGAAAAATATTAATTTAGAATAATTCACTAATAATTATAATAATAAAATCATAAACAAAAGTATTTAAAATACCAATGATTTAATAATAACAATAATAATAAACTTAAATGGTAAATATAATAATAATAAACTTAATACTAATAATGGTAATAATATAATAATAATAATAATAATAATAATAATAATAATAATAATGATAATAATGATAATTATAATTATAATAAAGATAATAATAATAATAATGATAATGATAAAAACTTACTAATAATTTACCTTTAAAACAAAAAAATAAAAAAAAACCGATCAGTGCTCATCCCTCCCCCAAATACCAACATTAAGAGAGAGAGAGAGAGTGATGGGAGAAGAAGAGGGAGAAAAGGGGGTTTTGGGCGGAGCTCTAACCAGGGCGGTCGGCGGCCGGCGAAGCTCCGGCGCGGGAAGGGGAACGGCGTGTGACCGCGCACGACGGCCACATGAGGAAGGGCGGTGGCTCCCAGCGCGCCCGCGCTCCGGCTCGGGATCTCGACGGCGGCACAAGGCGAGGCCGGGATGGCGAGGCTGCGCGGCCAGATCTGAGTGCTGGCGGTCGCCGGAGAATGCGTGTGCAGCGCCGCTTGGTTGCTCGAGGAGCGGCGGGCGTGAGCACGCGGCGGTGACGGGGGTCAGACGACGGCAGCGGAGGAGAGTCGGAGGGGGCTTCTGGTGTCGGCGGAGGTCCCACGTACGGCTACGGCGGTGGAGTCTCCGACGCGGGTTGCTGGGCTGCACGACGGCGGTCGTGCGAAGGAGGCAGATGGATGGGCGCTCGGCCACGGAGTTAGGCGGCGCGGCGGCGAATCGATGGTGGATTCGACTGCCACGGTACGACGGAGAAGGAGAGGCGGAGAACGCCGGATGCGGCGCGGGAAGGTAAGCGTTTCCCCTTCTCTTCTTCTGTGATGGTGATGGTGGTGGTGACGATTACTGACGGTGGCGGCGGGGAGTCGTGTAGATGACAGGGGGATGGTAGAGACGGGGACAGGACGACGATGGCCGGAGTCGAGTGGCCGGACGTGGTGGTGCTTGAGGTGGTAGGGAAGGTGTTTGTTGGTGGTAGATGGGATACCGGATGGGGTGTTGCTGCTGGTGGTGTGGTGGTGACAAGGTGGTTGTCGCAGTTGCCTGGGGGATTCGACAGGGATGAGAGGCGGAGGTGCTGCGGTAATTAGATGGTGTTGGCAGAGGCGAGGTTGACCCAGAGTTAGGCTAGGAATAGGATTTGGTTGTCGGTTTGGATGTGTCGTGTCGGGGGTGTCCGACACGGCTGGGTGGACGTCCGGGCTTGTCGGATGGGACAAAATATGTATATGTAATGGGGAAATATTTAGTGGATGGGAGGCACAGACACGGTGCACAATGGGTGTAAATAATTATGGACGAGTACCTGCCTATTTATAGGATGTGGGAATTCCCATTAGGATAATGATTAGGTTTTGTTTAAACCAAATCAGATAATTTAAATTAAATCAAATCCAATTTCAAATACAAATCAAAATCCTATTTAAATATAATTAGATTTTTAGTTTGAAATCAAATGGGATAATTCAAATTGCAAATATTTACTTATTTAAATAACTCCATAAATTCAAATCAAGATTTAGATGCCAAAATAATTTCAAATATATTTTCTAAAACACTAAAAATATTAATTTCAAAAATTACATTAAAAATAAACTAATAAAAATTACTAATTATATATGTATGCATAAATACTGTTTTCATAATTTTGCCTTTCTAATATGAAAAAAAAAATTATTTATTATAAAAATTTTGCGAGAAATAAAAGGCTTTATTAATAAAATAGTAACTTGAAATTTTGGAAGATAGCAAAAATAATTATTATATACATTATCTTGAAACTATAAAAATAAATAAAAAAATTTAAACTAGAAATATGTACGCTCGCACATATTCCCATTTTACTTTCAGTCTTGATATTCCATCTTGTACTTTATTAATTACCTCTTATAGTATTTGTCAATTCACATGGAACTGCTGTTGGCATCTGTACTTGCTCATATCCTGACAGGATAACCTTCGTTGTTTTTCAGAGGATTTAGATGCAGATTGCCCGACCTACTACGGGTTTGGCATAGATGGAGCCTACGACCAGGACCAGCCTGTGGACCCGGTGCTCGTAGAGGTAGCACCGCCAGTAGTGACCTAGTTCACCTAGATTTTGTCTTGATTACATTCCAGTTTGATACTTTGAGACTTGTAGTATTTATTTTGGGATATTGTTTTATGTCTTGGTCTCTGAAATTGTGATTGTGGCTCGACACTATTCCAGACTGTTTATCTCATCTTTATCTTTATCTTTATCTTTATCATCATGTTTATCTTCCTTAGAATTATGTGATTGAGTTGTGGTTATATTCCTCCGTGCAGAGATGACAGGTTTTATTATTGTGTCTTAGATTCTATAGATTCTTTACAGCGTTCTACCGTCGATACTGCGGCATAGGCTGCACATACCCACGTACTCGTGCCCCTAAACAGGGTACGGGTCGTGACAGGAGCCCCCAGCCAGGAGATCCAAAATGTAGCACAGACAATAGGATACAACGGGAAACTGAAGCTCAGGAGGAACATGAAGACTTATGATGAAGATAGCAACCACTGTGGATCCGTAAAGCGTCGCCACACTCAGACCACGCTTCTTCAGCCCAGCAGGAGATTCAGATTCAGCCGGCTATCATTTGTATTTTCTGCCGCAGCTCAGGACACCACTGTAGAAGCATAGAATTTCACGATCAGAGATCCTATACGCCAAACACTACATTCACCAGGGAGTTCAGACAAAGTACTTGACACAGCAAAAAGAATATAGACATTAAAAGAAGATTTTTATTTCATATAAAAGTCTATTACATGTCTTAAAAAGGGTTGTACAAAGGAGAACTTCTACAAAAAGAAAAGACCCTAAGTCTACAGCCAGGCGCAGCAGTCATCATGCGCTCTTGAACAGGCGCATCTCACCATGCGCTCTCAGTTAGGCGCATCCCACCAGGCGCTCCCAGCTGGGCGCATCCTTTCAGCTGCTCAGTTATGTGCATCCTCAGTTATGTGCATCCCTTCAGCAGCTCAGTTATGTGCCACCCTTCCAGCCAGGCTCATGCGCCATCTAATGCTTCGACTAATGAAGCATTTATTGAGCAGAATGAGGGTGGCAATCAACCCTCTAGCTGGAGGAAGATCTCCCCAGACCGAGGAAGAGAAGCACACGCAAGTCAACCTGTGGCCAGGGGAGGCTTCGAAAGAGCCTCCAAAGACCAAGGAAGACCGCAATTGAAACCGCGGCTAAAGGAGCAACTTTTAACACAACCAGAATGGGCAACACCCACTCTGACAGAAGAGAGAGCCCCCAAAGCCGTAGCACCGTAATTCCGATCTGCGGCTCTTCCCACATAACGGAGACGAGGCTCGAGCATCCCGATCTTTGGATGCAACAGGCACCTTCCGCCTGCCTCAGAAGCCCTCGACTCTGACTTTTGGATGTAACAGTCACCTTCAAGTGCATCAATGAGGACAATGCATCGCATCTTCACCTTCGGAAGCATCTCATCGACAGAATGCACTCGAGTAAACAAGTTCATTTCGGAAGAACGTAAGAGAACGAGAAGCAAACTTTCTCCTTGCCACTATTTATAGGCCGGGCAAATCAAACCCATGCGCCAAGTGGATGGCTCTCCGAATCATGTGCAATGAATTTGCATTAAATGGATGAACCTGTGCTTCGAATTTAGCCAAGTCAAAAACGGCTATTTAAAGCACTCGAAGAACGTAACAGTCGCACCAATAAAGACGTGTCAAGCGGAGCAGATATGTCGGTCAGACCGTGCATCACATAGATGTGCCTCAGCACCGAGCGCTTCACAAGCATGCGGCCCCATGCACCTAGTGGAATGCCGATCGATGCACCCACTCAACCGACCATCACCTGTCAAAAATATTAAATGCTGAAGTCTGACAGAGTTGGCAGCACGTCTCTCGATGACTGAACATTTGGCAGCTTTTTCAGAAGACGAAGCGTCGTCGACGTCAACATCATCATTACTTCCCTCCGATGGTTATAACCATGCGGTCGTCCAACCTTCTCGTATGTGCCTCCGCAGCCATGTGCCCAAAACTCTGCATGCGCCTCAAAAGCCATGCACCTCAAACTTTTCTCTGATCCCTAAAGACAGAAGTAAAGTCACTACTGAAGCCTCGCATGCACCCCAAATTGTTCGTGACTTCCAAAGGTTACGAGCCAAAGTCTCCTCATGCGCCCAATCCCAGGCGCATCCTACCAGATCATTCCCCGTCAAATCCGAGATCTCCGACCCATGGGCATACAACACCTGTCCTTTGACTCGATTCACCCAAGATCTCAGCATCAGAAAGATTCTTCTCCCTGCTACGTGCCAGCCCATAATAGCAGCATGAAGAATTCAACTCCTCAATCAGGGTGCATCATCCATGCGCCTCCATCAGCAATCACCACGTGGCGTCCCCACATCCAGGCGCATCCTACATATGTGCGCTTGAGCAGCCAGCCTGCAGACTATAAATAGAGGGATCATCTCCTTCTTCTACATGAACATACATAGACAGACAGAGACATCGCACAACCACTGAGGCAGATACAGACACTCAACGTCTTCTTCCTCTCTGCAAGCTCCAGCATCCAGAGCAACTCAGACCTTCAGAGAACCGATAACCGTCGTCAGATCGTCAACGGAGTCAACGTATTACCACTCGCTCAATCGGCACAAGGGACCCAGATAAAAAAAGTGTACTCTTAGGACTACGTCTAAGTCCTACATTGTAACACTGTTCTGTTTGTATTGAAATTTCCATCAAAAGATTTTAATGGCAAACAAGCTGGCGACTCTGCTGGGGACCTCTTTCTCCTCCATCGAGAAAGCTGTGTCATAATCCGACGACGTGAAGGTGGGCTCCTCCCACAAGATGCTGGTCGTACGCCTCAATCAACAGGCGTATGAGGAGTTCATCTCTGAAGGCAGTGCGAGCCCTTCGAAGCGGCTGCCGAAGCCGAAGAAGACTCGCCAAATCTGGGTGCGCAAGGTTGACGCCTCTGGCACCACCACCGAAGTGGATGCGCCGATCCAGCCTTCCCTTCCTACTGACGTCCTTAGCAACCAAGATGTGCCCACCAATGCAGCGCATCTCTTGAGGAAATGTACGGCTGACCATATTCCCAAGCCATCTCCCTCTCAGGCGAGGAAGATACGTCGACGGAGCAGGGGTGCAGCTAATGTCCCGCGCATCACCTCCGATGCGCCACAGAAGGTCTCTGTCTTTGAAAGACTCACTCGCTGTAGTGGCGAGGAGAATTTAGATTCTGAGTACTACGCGCCCCAGCGGCCTAGTACGAAGAAGTCCAAGACAGCACGGGCCATGCGCCCCAAACGTGCTATGCTAGCAGCAAACCAGAAGCATGCGCTCACAATCATGCGCGCTGCTGATGGTAAGCTGTATAAGGTCGACTCAGGTGCTTCTGTGCCAGAAACGAGCCGACCTTCAAAGTCCTTGTCTCACTTGGGTGCACCTGTTGCGTTTACAACCAAGTCGAGCAGGACAAACCCAGTGGTCTTGAACTCTCGTGCCTCCTCTGGTTGTGCGTCTGAGGTTCGTTCAAGTCACTCTAAATGTTGTTCCCCTACTACTGATCTGAGCGCCTGTTTGGTGTTGGATCAGGGGGCCCAGCGTTCACTTGACCACCCCGGCTCTTGGCCTTGCCATGCGCCTGAAGGGGGTACGAAGGTGGCACTCTCGTCCAACGATCTACGTAACGTGATCATTCACAAACGCCGGTCAGGAGAGTCGACTGACAAGCATGATGCTCCCTCCACAGGGTACACTTGTGTTGTAGTCACCATCAACTGCTGTTGCAAGTCAGCAGTCCCACCAAGACAGTCGATATTCCAGCTACTGCAATCATCGACACCCCTCCGACGTCGCCTCGGGAAGAAAGTGTCAACAAAAGAGGAGCCAGAACTAAAGGTTGCTTCATGCAATGTAATCTCTAACTCCTCGTCAGTCCGAAAGGCGACTGACAATTCCTCGTCCAAGAGTCAGCCGAGAAAAACCAAGACAACCGTCTCGTCCTCCGGAGTGTTCGAAGGCACTCGGGGGAAGGAAGAAGATCTTAGAGGAAGCTGGGGTAGTCAAGCCCTTGTTGATCCTCCTTCCGAAAATGAGGGTGTCCTCCAAAGCACAGCTGGGGTGGATCTTCATCCTCAAGGCGAAGTCAGCCTCCCCGACATAGCTGGGGGTCGTCTAGCCCCTGTGGACCTGCATCTCGAAGATGAAGTCCTTCAAGACAAGACTGGGGGTAATCAGGCCCTTACGGATACTTCTTCCGAAGACGAGGGTGTCCTCCAAAGCACAGCTGGGGTGGATCTTCATCCTCAAGGCAAAGTCAGCCTCCCTGACATAGCTGGGGGTAGTCTATCCCCTGCGGATCCGAGTCTCGAAGACGAAGAAGTCCTCAGGAACATAGCTGGGGGTAGCCAAGACAAAGCTCCGACAACAACTCCTCTACAGGAGTGAGACTGAAAGCGAAGCCTCAACCGAGCCATCCGACTCCAGCCGTGTCATAACAGTCTACATGACAGGGGTGACACCGAGTCGGATGCGCCACCAGCAGACCTCGTCCAGCACGTGGATACCCTGGAGGAGGACTCAAAATCCTCTCTACCTCCATGCAAACACTAACGCAAGCAGTGTTTGAGATACGGTCAGCTTTGGCCAGGACATCTTCTACCGGTCCCGACCCAGGAGCCAATGGAGAGTCAAGTGTACCCCCTCAACGGGTATCCTTGGATACGGATCGTCGCGAAGCCCCTCGGACGTCGGAGCCCTCAAATGCTCAACTCCAGGTGGTACCACCTTCCCCCTCCCAGCTCCATGGAAGACGTGGTCGAGATGATCAGGGACCTGCACGAACGCTTTGAGTCCAAAAATAGACAAAAGGAGCGCCAAATGATGGGCATCCCCCAACCTTATCCCCTCGAATGGAACAAAGTGGTTTATCCTCCCAAATATAAACCACAAACATTGACGCCATACGACGGGAAGGACTCTCCACGTCGCTATTTGACGTACTTCCAGTCCCAAACGGGACATCTTCTGAAGGAGGACGCGCTACTCACCAGCATATTTGTCGGGGCACTGAAAGGAGTGGCGTACGACTGGTACTGCAGCCTCCCCGACAATTCCATATCTTCCTTCGATGATTTGACATGCCTTTTCCTCGACCATTTCTACGACGGTGGGAAGGACATGACAATGGCGTCCCTCATAGAGATACGCCAGAAGGAGAAGGAAAGTTCAGGTATTCATCGAACGCTTCCGACAGGCCTGCTTCAGACTGCCTCCGGGCATGCCAGAATATGCACTCCTCTCCTCCTGCAGCATGAACATGCTGTCCGCAGTCAAACTCTGGCTCAATTCTACTCCTCCTCCCGATTGGAGTTCCTTGATCATCGAAGCTGAAGCAGCAGAAAAGAAGGCGTCCAATGCTCGCCTTCTAGGAGTTAGTTTCCCTGCCTTTGAGGACAAGGGGAAGCGGCCTGCAGCCAACAACCCCGGACCAGCGACGAAGGGGAAACAGGCATTGACTGTCAATGCCTCAAAAGGTGCATCAGCGCCTACTCAGAAGCCTCCACTTGCACCAAGGCCAAATGAGGTTTATTCTTTCAACGATGAAGACCCCTGCAACTCTTTAAGATACTGAAGCAGGGTGACAAGATCAAGCTGTCGGACCCAAAGCATCCCGACGAAGTTGGAAAAGTGGACAATCCGAGGTACTGTCACTACCATCGGTTTGTCGGACATCCAACCAAGGACTGCTATGTCCTCAAAAAACTATATCCAATGATCAGTGCGGACGTTATCTTCGTCGACTACGAGGAGAAGGCGGTTTTGGCCAACATGGTGTCACTCCAGTTCGACACCTTGCCGCCAACTACAACACAAGATGGCGTCGTCCCCATCCCTAAGGTGACAATAGAGGTGGTTAACTTGCCACCTACTCGTGACAACGTGAGTGGACTCATCCCACTCACCACATCTTGGAAGAGATCTTATGGTTCACCCTGATCTTGTTTCCGAGGTTACCCAACCGGAGGTACGCTCTGCCTCCAGAACCAAAACTAAAGGCAGGAAGATCAAGTCGTGTCGTATGGTCTCTTCCTCTGCGGAAGAGGCACTTTCTGTGCAGACGCGTTCATAACAGAACGCCCAACCCGATGAAGCTGCCGTCGGGTGGTGCCTCCTTGCACCGTCCCTGCTGTCCAGGAAGAGGGCCCATCTAAGCCTCCAGCAGCCAATAGTAGAAGCATGTAGAGGTCTGCTTCGATAGCCTCTGCGAAAGGAGAATGCTTCGGAGCTAGCCAAGCCCCATAACTTCGACATATTGGCACAACTGGCCAGTACACCTGTCCGCCTATCTCTGTTTGAGCTCCTTCGTCTTTCCAAAGACACTCGAAGCTCTCTGTGAAGCCCTGAAGGATGCTGAGTCCTTTATCAGTCAGGTCAAGCAGCCTGAAGATCTCCCGACTACATGTGCGTACTGTCACTGTGCGGATGAGGTTATCCCCAACATAACCTTCACCCAACAAGACATGCTGCTCAAACCAACCGACACAACAGGCCGCTGTATTTACAGGGTATGTCGTTTTGTCATGGTGAAGCGGATTCAGATCGATCCGGGGTCTTCCTTAGCATCATCCCGAAGATGCTGCTCTCAACACTGGGGATCCCAATGTACCGATTGGCGCCTTCCAATACAACAATCAGTGGCTTCAATACTAGCAAAAGTGAGCCGCTGGGCAAAATCACAGCTAAAGTGCCATATCGGTAATCTCAGAACCGAGGTGACTTGTTATGTCGTGTGACGCCGACGTCAACTACAACCTCCTGTTGGGTCGTCCATGGCTGCATTATACATGGTGGTGCCATCCACGCTCCACCAATGTATGAAGTACGTGTCCACCAACCAACGTCATCCGGACGGAGTTCGCGAACATTGACCCTTTCAAATGGGTTGAAGCCTACTTCA